>JAGFNQ010006710.1:315183-445820 GCA_024364735.1 Boesenbergia rotunda | reverse complement strand
TAGCGAAGGGCTGCTAAGAGTCAAAGACCTGGCAAAGGACTGCTAGGCACCAGGCGAACGACTGCCTGGAACGAAAGACCTAGAGAAGTACAGCTGTGTTGGGACCGGGTGCATGTCGACAAGGATACGAGTTCGTAAAATTTTAAATTTTTACGTGCAGCGGAAGAATTTGCATAAAATAATTTCCTAAATTATTTTAACTTCGTATCTAGCATGCAACCTTATAGTGTGTTGACATAATCATAAAATAAAACTTTACGGAAAAGTAAACTAATTTACCAAGTACCTCGCGTAACTCGAAGTAAGGGACGAGATCCAACCGTAGCGTCCCTTGGAAGCTCCGCCTCTATTCGCGTCCACGCCGAGTTCTCTTCGGGGATGACTTCGCAAAGTCACGAGTTTTGTGCCGACGAGAACTACTAGATTCTCTATAGGCACAACAAAGAAGATCAGAGAAGAAAAGGAAACTAACCACCAAGAAAACGGAATCGAATTCCGGGAAGAGAGGAGTCGCTATCCGCTTCTTCTTCTTCTTGCTTCGTTTCTTCTTCTTCTTGAAGCTCACGGCAACAACCTTGCTTGGGTGTAGGTTGGGCGCCGGCCCTAATAGAGCTAGGGTGGGTGCCGGCCCTAAGGGAGGGAGAGGAGAAGGAGAAGAGAATAAGAGGGAGAGAGGGAGCTACTTCTCTTGACAACTCAATTAGAATTAAGGGCTTGCCTTTGGTTCCTTTATATAGTAGCATCTCCCTTGCCAAGTCTCCCTCTTAACGGAATTAACGGAATTAACGGAATTAGTTATCATAAGAAATTTATCCTATAAATTCTCTTATGAATTATTCCGTTTAAACCAAGTTTTATTATAACTAACTTTATAATAAAATTAATTAGTTATCATAAGAAATTTATCCTATAAATTCTCTTATGAATTATTCCGTTTAAACCAAATTTTATTATAACTAACTTTATAATAAAACTAATTAGTTATCATAAGAAATTTATCCTATAAATTCTCTTATGAATTTTATTATAACTAACTTTATAATAAAACTAATTAATCTCTCCTTTTATTATGGAATAAATTTTATAAGAAATTTATAAACTTTCTTATTATGGAAAAATCAATTCATAATTGATTTTATAAAATTAAAATAAACCAATTCATGGATTATTTTAACTTCCATAAAAAGAATAAATTTCTATAAATTTATTTATATAAATTTCTTTATACAAATTTATTTATCCATGATTTATAAAATAAATCGCACTAGATCTATTTTATTAATTAAACCCAAATTAAATAGTTTCTCCCTTTAATGTGGCCGGCCATCCAAGGAGGGTTAGCACCCTCTTTGGCCGGCCAAACCAACCCGAACCGGTCGCGAATTAAACTCATTTAATTCGCCCAATAAACCTTCAAAAGACTTAGCCATTTTTAGCTTCCATTGCGCCTCTGATTAACTCAGATTCGACTTATATCTCTTGATCGGAAAATCCAATTTTCAACTCGTTTTAAATCCCTCGGATTACTCGTAGTGCGTGTGACTAAATAGGCTTTCGATTTATGTTGGCCGTCTATAATCAACCAATTATAGAACGATCATGAGTGGCACCTAGTAGTACATCATAATCCCCAATTAATCGAAAGATCAACGGTTTGACCTCAGAAGAAATTATTCTGAAACCCTTCAGCAGCTCTAATGAATCGTGCCCCATTCCCTTCACCACCTTATACCCACTTGGTTCAGGACACGGTCTATGGTGTCAGTCCCCACTAGGCTGACTACGTCACACCTAGCCCAAGTAGTGTCTTTCTCGTCCATTGGATTTCTAATTACTCTCATGTATTTTAGAGACTCGCACTCTAAACATGATATACTCTGGCCAGAGATTTCTGAGTAACAATCCGACGATAGGCCTGGGTATACATCTCCTCGCAAGGAGTGGTGAATCCTTTGTAGGCTGTTCAAACATCTTCGGGCACTTCGGCTTATACCCAATCATCCTGGGTCCACACCTCCTTGGAGATGCTTGCTTAAGATGTTAAAGTATAAGTCTCCATGACCAAGATGACTTGAACACCTCAAGTCAAAGGAACATCGCACTTAAGCTACAGTAAGAACTTCATTGACATATCTACATGTAGATTCCCATATGAAGTCTTACAGCTAGTCACTCCAATGAACTAGTTCCCTTAACTAGCATCCATGTTTATCTCCGGACATCCCAATGTCACCAGCCAGTGAGAATCAGCTGATTAGAGAATAACTCATGCTAGTCTCAACAGAATTGATAGTGTCCGTTTTTATCAATTCATCGACTAGGGATATTTTCAATACTTCACATTTGCACATTTAGAGATAATCACTGTTGTGATCCCATCACAAATTCTCTTATGCTGTGAGTTGTATTGCGGACATTCAGTAGATGAGTTTAAGATCCCAATCAAATACACAAAACATGTATACTCAAATAGTGAATTATCATTTATTAATATAAATGTTTACATCATAAGGCGATTGCCTTAGGACACTTCTCTCATATCACTAACAAGCTGGGCACCAGGCGAAGGATTGGCTGGAACTGAAGTCCTGGCGAAGGACTGCTAGGCAAAAGTCCAACCGGAGGAGCTGGTTGGCAACAGATAAATTCTCCTGAGAGGAGTAGGTGACGACGCGTTCCCCGTCGAGGGAGCAGTAGGCGTCGGTTCGACCTAGGGCTCCATTTTGGAGACCCAAAGTCAAAACCAAGACAGCTAAGGCTGTATAAAACTAACATATTATTTTATGTTGGAGACCTAGGGCATTCTTCTTTTGCTTTATGTTGTTTTGGACTAACCCTGGATGCAGGACCGAAGGAACGTGTGTCTGCAGCTCAGAATGCCCAAAGGAGAGAGGCAAGTGGCTGAGCAGGGCGTCCCCCAGTGTTCCGGGCGCCCCCAAGGTGAATACAAAATAGATGAAGCAAAAGAAGTGCTTCGACAGCTCATGGGTGGGGCGCCCCCATGCTTCCGGGCGCCCCGGATGGTCCGGGCGCCCCCAGTTCAAGCTAACGAAGTGGAAGCCAGCGAAGCCAACGGATAAGAGTAGTCCCGGTCAACCCGGGCGCCCCCAGCGTCCCGGGCGCCCCCGTCAAAGCCTGATCCCGAGTTTGAAGGGATCAGAGCTGACCGAGAGGAACTCGGATCAGCTGACACGTGGGGGGGCGCCCCCGACGTTCCAGGCGCCCCCAGGGGCTATAAAAGGGCCCTCGACCCCAAGGCTTTGCAAATCAATTCCTCCAATGCATTCACGCTCTTCTGCTCCCGCGCTCTGCTCCGAAAACCTCCCGACTCGAGATACAAGCGCCGACGGCGTCCCTCTGCTCCGAAAATATAATCTACACCGGACGTCGGTAACGAAGAGCTACTTTTAGTTTACTGTACTAATTTTGTAATACCTCTTGTAAACTGGTTTTGCGCACATATAGAATTGCCTACAGTAAACGGTCAATGACCGTGGGCCTTGGAGTAGGAGCCGACCGCAACTCCGAACCAAGTAAAACTGCTTGCGTCCTTGTGTTGTGATTTAATTTTCCACTGCGTATGCTCTTATTTTTAATCCGAAAATGATTTACGATATTCACCCCCCCTCTATCGTTTATCTCAATCCAACAAGTGGTATCAGAGCTGGGAAGCTTAAATTTGGTGCAACCACCAATTTGAGAATTTTTCGGATTTTTTTCAAAATTTTTTTTAATATTTTTTTCGTTCGAAATTCTTCTCGTTAATCGAGGTTGGTGCAACACCCCTCGACAAATATTTTTCTCTTTATCCCGCACTACTAATCCAAGACCAAGTCTTGGGATATTTCTTTCCTTTTAGTTTAATTTTCAGATAAAATAGCCATGCAAGAAGGCTTCAGCACCGCAAGACCACCTCTCTTCAGTGGGGAGGACTTCTCCTACTGGAAGAGCAGAATGGAGGTCCACCTGAAAACTCAGGTGGATATGTGGATAATCATCCAGTCCAGACTGGAGATTCCAAAAAATGCTGAAGGAGTACCTCAAACCTACACAGAGTGGGACACCGCTCTGAAACGGAAGATTGAAGCTGATGCAAAGGCGACCCAGACCCTCCAATGCGGCTTAATAAAAGAGGAGCTGAACTGGGTGGGTCCATTCAACAGTGCCAAGGAACTGTGGGGGAAACTGTAACGACTCGGCCCCTCGGCCCCTTGGGCGGCCCAACTGGCGGCCCACTTGGCGGCCCAACTGGCGGTCCCTTGGGCGGCCCAACTGGCGGCCCACTTGGCGACCCCTTATGTCGTCAACCGACGATCATTGGCCGTGCCGTTACTCACAAGTACTTTCCACCCCTGGCCAGTGGATTTTTGCCTTTCTCAGGATTCGAACTCTAGACCTCCAGGCTAAGTACTAAAGTTTATGAATCCTGATACCAATTGAGCTATAGCTCAATTGGTATCAGGATTCATAAACTTTAGTACTTAGCCTGGAGGTTTAGAGTTCGAATCCTGAGAAAGGCAAAAATCCACTGGCCAGGAGTGGAAAGTACTTGTGAGTAACGGCACGGCCAATGATCGTCGGTTGACGACATAAGGGGTCGCCAAGTGGGCCGCCAGTTGGGCCGCCCAAGGGACCGCCAGTTGGGCCGCCAAGTGGGCCGCCAGTTGGGCCGCCCAAGGGGCCGAGGGGCCGGGTCGTTACAATAAAAAGGCGCCTTTTTATGTAGCGGCCCCGCCTCTATGGTCCCCGCAGGCAACCCTTTAGGCCGGCGACCCTACGGTCTTCCCACCCCTGGCAGTGGGTTTTTGCCTTCCCCAAGATTCGAACCCTTGACCTCAACCCATTTTACCAGGATTCATAAACTTTAGTACTTAGCCTGGAGGTCTAGAGTTCGAATCCTGGGAAAGGCAAAAATCCACTGGCCAGGGGTGGGAAGTACTTGTGAGTAACGACCGCCCAAGAGGTCGCCAAAGGGGCCGCCAAATGAGATTTGGCCGCCCAAGGGGCCGAGGGTCGCCAAGTGGGCCGCTAGTTGGGCCGCCCAAGGGGCCAAGGGGTCGGGTCGTTACAATAAAAAGGCGCCTTTTTATTGTAACGACACGGTCCCTCAACCCATTGGCGACCAAATCAACATTTGGTGGCCCAACAACTTGGCCCGTAGGCCCAACAACCTGGCCCGTAGGCCCAACAACCTGGCGGCCAAATCAACATTTGGCGGCCCAACTATGTCGTCGACCAACAACCGATGTCGACGACCAACAACCGTGTCGTTACTCACTAGGTCTTTCCACCCCTGGCCAGTGGATTTTTGCCTTTCTCAGGATTCGAACTCTAGACCTCCAGGATAAGTACTAGAGTTTATAAATCCTGATACCAATTGAGCTATAGCTCAATTGGTATCAGGATTCATAAACTCTGGTACTTATCCTGGAGGTCTAGAGTTCGAATCCTGAGGAAGGCAAAAATCCACTGGCCAGGGGTGGGAAGTACTTGTGAGTAACGGCACGGCCAATGATCGTCGGTTGACGACATAAGGGGTCGCCAAGTGGGCCGCCAGTTGGGCCGCCCAAGGGACCGCTAGTTGGGCCGCCAAGTGGCCCGCCAGTTGGGCCGCCCAAGGGGCCGAGGGGCCGGGTCGTTACAATAAAAAGGCGCCTTTTTATTGTAACGACCCAGCCCCTCGGCCCCTTGGGCGGCCAAATCTCTCATTTGGCGGCCCCTCTAGGCGACCCTCGGCCCCTTGGGCGGCCAAATCCCATTTGGCGGCCCCTTTGGCGACCTCTTGGGCGGTCGTTACTCACAAGTACTTCCCACCCCTGGCCAGTGGATTTTTGCCTTCCTCAGGATTCGAACTCTAGACCTCCAGGATAAGTACTAGAGTTTATGAATCCTGATACCAATTGAGCTATAACTCAATTGGTATCAGGATTCATAAACTCTAGTACTTATCCTGGAGGTCTAGAGTTCGAATCCTGAGGAAGGCAAAAATCCACTGGCCAGGGGTGGGAAGTACTTGTGAGTAACGACCGCCCAAGAGGTCGCCAAAGGGGCCGCCAAATGGGATTTGGCCGCCCAAGGGGCCGAGGGTCGCCTAGAGGGGCCGCCAAATGAGAGATTTGGCCGCCCAAGGGGCCGAGGGGCTGGGTCGTTACAGAAACTGATCGAGCTGCACGAAGGAACTTCAGACACTCGGATCAGCAAGAGAGATCTCCTCCTGAACAAGCTGTACACGATCAAGATGAACGACAACGAAACAGCAGCTCAACTCCATGCCCGAATTCAGGAATTAATGAATGGACTACACACCATCGGTCACAAGGTAGAAAACCGTGACCTAATAAGGTACGCTTTAAATGCTTTCCCGAGAAACACCTTGTGGGCATCTATGGTAGATGCATACAAGGTTTCAAGGGACCTTTCAAAAATTAAATTAGATGAATTGTTCTCTGAATTAGAATTACATGAACAGACTAACTGCAATCTGGCCGAGAAAGGTATTGCCCTTGTTGCAGGTAAAACTGGAAGGACAACCAAGAAAAAGCCTCAACCTGAACCCGAGTCTAACTCAGACTCAGACTCAGAAGACGAAGAAGGAGATCGACCTAAGCTCGTCCGACTGGCCCGAAACTACTACAAGGAATTGAAGAACCAAACCAACAGACAGAAAGCCAGCCGAAGAAAGGATGAACCAGATGAACCCGCAAATGAAAAGAACAAGCCCAACGTGACCTGCTACGAGTGCAAGAAGAAGGGTCACTACAAGACGGAGTGTCCGAACCTAAAGGAGATCAAGAAGAATAGAAGGAAAAAGGCAATTCAGGCAACGTGGGACGAGTCCTCCTCCGAAGAAGAAGAAGACGTCCCACAGTCGAACCTGCTCGCACTAACCGCCTCAGAAGAAATCGAGACCGAGTCAGAATCTGAACAGGACGACGGCAGACTGACATTTTCAGAAGACGGCGAAATCAAGGTAAGTGGTTTTACTAGAAGTCAGTTAAATGAGTTAATTTCTTATCTTTCTCGAGATTTGGCGAAAGCTAAACTCCGAGTCGAATCCCTCCGACAGGAAGTAAAACTCCTGAAAGAGGGAGCTGACTCTAGACCCTTAACTGAGAAGGTTCAAGAAGGAACCTCTACTCAAGTTGAAAAACTTGAGAAAGAGAACTCCTCCTTGAAAACTCAGGTTAAGTACCTTAGATTAGCTTTAGAACGATTCACTTCTGGTTCCAAGGGTCTTGACATGATTCTTGGAAAATAGAAGTCGGTTCTAAATCGATCCGGACTAGGCTATAGAACCAAATCTAGACAAAGATCCTACTTTGCTATACTGAATCAGTCCAGAAATAAAGTTCAGGCATGGGTACCCAAACTATGCCTGAACAAACAAACTGGATCAAATCAATATTGGATCCCCAAGGACAAGATTCACATCTTGCCAAATCAACATCGTGGCTTTAGTCCAGGGGGAGCCAAATTGAAAACAATATTTATTGTTAAATAAAATTGTTGCTTTCAATTTGCTTGTTTGATTGTTTACTTAATTCCCGCAATTTACCATGCTTAGATTTAGGAATGGTTAGTTTAAGGACTGAACTAACTTAACTGAAATTTGACAACATAGTATTGGGTGGAGGTGAGATGATAGTACGTTAGGGAAACCAATTCTAATAAGGTCAAGTATTCTCTACTTGGTCTCTTTAGACTGATGAAACTAGCCGAAGCTACCGATCCAAGACCCAAACTAGTTAGACCAGAATTTTTCAAAGATTAATTTTGAAAATGAAATTTCACTGAAAGGCTTTGTCAAGGAAAGGGTTGATGATCCAATAAGGCTACGGCCAAAGAAGGCCTAGTGCCTCGCCAAGACCTGGAATCCAATCTTTGAAATTCAAATTCAAACTAGTCTCTGTCAAATTCGAATCTAATACAAACCTTCAGTTAGTTGTAGATATTCTTTTCAAAATAAATTCAATTGCTTTCAAAATTTAATTTAAGTTTTTCAAAATAAATCATATTTTTCTTAAAAATTCCTTTTAGCAAAACATATCTCACAAAACCTATAAGGCTAACGTGATTGAAAACCCTAGATTGGGTGAGACAGTAAAAATAAACTCAATTGAAATTCCTTTAATACCTATATTGTGGTTTAATCCTGTAATTCAGAACGTAGTCAAACCATGGTCAAAAGTAGTCAAACCATGGTCAACATAGTCAAACCATGGTCAACATAGTCAAACCATGGTCAACGTAGTTAAATCATGGTCAAAGCAGTCAAATCATGGTCAAAGTAGTTAAACCATGGTCAAACCAATTAAACCATGGTCAAATGATCACAAAACATCCAAAGTTGTCACTTCCTACATAATCCGGGCCCCCGTGACTCCTCGAGCGCCCCCCATGACTTTTTCTTCCCTCAAGGAAAAAAGCTGTCTTTACCCCTTGATCGGGGCGCCCCGAACCTTGCGGGCGCCCCCAGCATCAGTCAAAGCAGCAAAGCTACAAAATCCAGCCTGACCGGGACGCCCGGGCCATTGCGGATGCCCCCAACCAGCATTTGTCACTACCAAAGGCAGTAGAGTACTGTCTCGGGCGCCCGGGAGTTCCCGGGCGCCCCCAATAAACTGCCTATAAAAAGGCACCCGAACCCCCTCTTCTTCCCACACTAAAAACCATCCTCCTTCCTCACTTCCTTCCTTCCAAGGAGATCAAGTGACACTTGTGCTTCCTCAATCTCGACCATGCCTCCCCGGTATGATTTCTTTTATGCATTTAGAATTACTTTCTTAAATCCCTTCTTATAAATGCATGTTTCTTAACTTAGAAAACGCCGAGCAAATCAAGCGAACCCCGGTACCGAACCGAGTCCCGACCCTAGGTTCCCAACTCTAGAACTTTGTAATAAGTTTGCTCGAACAACCTATAAGTCTATCAAAACTAGCTATCTAAATAGACACTTCTTCACCCAATCCTGTCCTTTACCCATGAATGTTATAAATTTTTATCAACTAGACAATCTAGTGTTCTGCACTCATTTAATTAACACATCTTTATGTGCAGAATTCTATAATAACATAGTTAGACAGAATGATCTCATGTTTGTCACTACTGTTCAAGGGATACCCTTGTCAATCACCCCTACCTTACTAAATCGATTTCTTGGACTACGACCTTCCCAGTCCACCTTTTGTTGCTATCCTCCTAGGGATCCTCCATTTGATGCTCCCTACTCTCACATTACTCTAGACACTCTCCACTCCTATTTCTATAGGGAAGCTAGACTCCCCGTAGCTAGACGATTTCAGTCCGTTGACCTTCAGGTCCAGGACTACGCCCTGTACAGAGTCCTGGTCCGCTGTATATTACCACTATCCACTAGGGATGTCGCGACTATGCGACCTTTTCATGCCTTCCTCCTGTATGCCCTGATCCATCATCTAGACATTGACATTGGCCTTCACATATTCCACGCTATCTTATATGCCTCCAGTGTCATGACTCAGGGTCGGGTACGCACCCCCTTCTGCCACATCATCACCTCCATCCTTCATCACCACGATCGTGACATTACCATAGGTGAAATAACCGCGATGACCGATTTTGACGAGATAGGGTTTAGGAACTTCTCTTTAGCTGGTATAGAGGTATTGGCCACCGGGGTTTTGACTTGGAGACGACAGCGAGCCGGAGCTCAAATCGACTCAGACGAGGAGGTTGAAGTCGATGTCGCCGATTTGGCAGCAAAGGCTCGAGCACACATAGACGAGCCCCCTCCACCTACACTCTACGAGAGAGTGACACGGCTGGAGACACAAGTCCAGAGCCTCCGAGAGGAAGTGGAGGCAAATCATGATGAAGATATGGAGACAAATCTAGGCTATTACACTGACTATATGAGTGCGCTTAGAGCTGAGAGGGAGACCAGAGACGCACAATATCACGAGATGATGGCGATGTTTCGATCCTGGCAGCCAGGCTCTTCTGATCATCCTGGTCCCTCCTCCTAGAGTTGATTAGCATTGTACTAGTGACTATCTGACTGCCCCTACTTAGTAGGGTTGATTCATGTTTTGACTTGTATGACTGTGCTGAGTCTCTCTGTTGACCAGCTGACTTATGGAGATGAGTACTTGTTTTTTCTACTATTTGATCAGCAGTTAGGATTATGTTTGGTAGAATAGGTTAAGTCTACTCTTGGTTTTCTTACTACTTTACTCATTTCAAAATCAGTTTTTAAAAGTAGTTTTTAAAATGTTTTCAAAATCAGCTTTTACTTAGTTTTGAAAAGTTTTAAAAATAAATTTTTGACTTAGTTTTATTTTTAAAAAAAACTACCCCCTTCAAAACTAGGGCTTTTTCGCAAATGGACTTAGCCTAGGCCCTAACCCTAGAACTGCATGCACCTATAGATTTAGAAGCCAGCATCTCACAAGCACCTTAGGGTACTTTTGATTGATAACCTAGAATGGGTTGAGATGCTTAGGTCTTTGCCTTAATTCAAGATGCTTTAAGTCAGTGCATCTGCAGTAATTGGGGCACTAAATACAACTTACACAGTAATCAAGTTAAGTGTCAAGTTTAGAAAATCTAACTTGAACAGAACACTTAACATGACTAACCCTAGTGAAAACTACTGTTTATAACAGTTAGTAAGTAGCTAATTGGGTTAGACATGACCCTAAAAGAGATAATTGAAAGTGATTTGGTTTAGTTCATATCCTGAATTGATTCAGTACAGCAAATTATGCAATTTATTATTTGCTTTTATGCAATTTAATTATCTTTTTTCTGCTATATTTCTTTGTTTTTGATATATGGCAAAGGGGGAGAGATAAGAAAGGAGAGAGTATAAAATTTTGTCTAAATCCAAAATCAAACTCTATCCTTTATTCAAAAAGTACTTAATTCATTTTCAAAAACTTTCTAAGTACTTTAAACTTAAGTTTTCAAAAACTTTCTAAGTACTTTAAACTCAAGTTCTCAAAAACTTTCTAAGTACATTAAACTCAAGTTTTCAAAAACTTTCTAAATACTTTAAACTCAAGTACTTAAAACTGAAGTTTTTGAAATTCTACTAAGTACTTAAAACTGAAGTTTTTTGAAATTCTACTAAGTACTGAAGTTTTTTGAAATCTTACTAAGTACTTAAAACTGAAGTTGAAATCTTACTAAGTACTTAAAACTGAAGTTTTTGAAATTCTACTAAGTTTTTGAAATTTTACTAAGTACTTAAAACTAAAGTTTTTTACTAAGTACTTAAAAACTGAAGTTTTCAAAATTTTCCTAAGTACTTAAAATGTAAGTTTTCAAAATTTCACTAAGTACTCAAAACATAAGTTTTCAAAATTTTCCTAACTTAAGCTGTCTAAGTAGTTTTTCTATAAATATAAACTTTCCAAAGTGCACAACGAAAATTATCTTGGAAAATATATCTTTAAAGTCTCTGCTGAAAATTATTCTAAGTAAATCCAACTTTAGTCAAAAACCCCACGAACTTTTGAAAAATCTAGGGGGAGATTCCTTCCAGCGGGAGGAAACAAAATTTCATTTTTTTGATTAACTTAACTTTTTGAACCAGGGTTGCCATAAATCAAAAAGGGGGAGATTATTGGTGCAGAAAGCACCCAAGTCGAACCTGTGTTTTGATAATGGCAAAAGTGTTCAAAAGTTAGGGTATAATGTTTATCTAACATGTTACTCAAGTGTGCAGGAAAAGTCCTAACGAACGGCTGCTAGGCACCTGGCGAAGGACTACCAGTAAACAAAGTCCTAGCGAAGGGCTGCTAGGCACCTAGCGGAGGACTGCTAGGGGACTAAGTCCTAGCGAAGGGCTGCTAGGCACCTAGCGAAGGACTGCTAGGCATTCGAACCCTAAGACCCAGCGAAGGGCTGCTGGGCACCTAGCGAAGGGCTGCTAGGAGTCAAAGACCTAGCGAAGGACTGCTAGGCACCAGGCGAATGACTACCTGGAACGAAAGACCTGGCGAAGGACAGCTGGGCACCAGGCGAAGGACTGCCTGGAACTGAAGACCTAGCGAAGGACTGCTGGGCAAAAGTCCAACCGGAGGAGCCGGTTGGCAACAGGTAAATTCTCCTGAGAGGAGTAGGTGAGAACGTGTTCCCGTCGAGGGAGCAGTAGGCGTCGGTTCGACCTAGGGCTCCATTTTGGAGACCCAAAGTCAGAACCAAGACAGCTAAGGCTGTATAAAACTAACATATTATTGCTTTATGTTGTTTTGGACTAACCCTAGATGCAGGACCAAAGGAACGTGTGTCTGCAGCTCAGAATGCCCAAAGGAGAGAGGCAAGTGGCTGAGCAGGGCACCCCCAGTGTTCCGGGCGCCCCCAAGGTGAATACAAAACAGATGAAGCAAAAGAAGTGCTTCGACAGCTCATGGGCGGGGCGCCCCCGTGCTCCCGGGCGCCCCCATGCTCCCGGGCGCCCCGGATTGTCCGGGCGCCCCCAGTTCAAGCTAACGAAGCGGAAAGCCAGCGAAGCCAACGGATAAGAGTTGACCCGGTCAACCCGGGCGCCCCCAGCGTCCCGGGCGCCCCCGTCAAAGCCTGATCCCGAGTTTGAAGGGATCAGAGCTGACCGAGAGGAACTCGGATCAGCTGACATGTGGGGGGGCGCCCCCGACGTTCCGGGCGCCCCCAGGGGCTATAAAAGGGCCCTCGACCCCAAGGCTTTGCAAATCAATTCCTCCAACGCATTCACGCTCTTCTGCTCCCGCGCTCTGCTCCGGAAACCTCCCGACTCGAGATACAAGCGTCGACGACGTCCCTCTGCTCCGAAAATATAATCTACACCAGACGTCGGTAACGAAGAGCTACTTTTAGTTTACTGTACTAATTTTGTAATACATCTTGTAAACTGGTTTTGCGCACATATAGAATTGCCCGCAGTAAATGGTCAATGACCGTGGGCCTTGGAGTAGAAGCCGACCGTGACTCCGAACCAAGTAAAACTGCTTGCGTCCTTGTGTTGTGATTTAATTTTCCGCTGCGTATGCTCTTATTTTTAATCCAAAAATGATTTACGATATTCACCCCCCTCTATCGTTTCTCTCGATCCAACACAAGGTCCCTTGGATGGGCACGCAAGCCTCCAGCTTGCCTCCATGCCATCCTTCACCGTACCGAGGTCGTCCAGTCATGTCAATATGTGTAACTTGTACAACCTGCACACTCAACATACACATATAAGAACACAAGGGTAAACCTAACTTAAACTCTTTGCCCAAATTTCAAAACACTTGGTAACTCCGGACCAGAGATTGCCTCAACAGTTAGTACATGCATGATGAGGCTTTGCCTCTATTCTAGGTCCAAGGTTCAATCCTTGGTGCATGCACTTTCTTTTTATTCCATTTACTCTTATTTTTTGGTAAGGCCCACATAAGAGCCCACCAAGAGTCATGCTAATATTCCTAATTGGAACTCATTTCTATTTATGTTAAAATTCTACCCAAGGTCCACTAATAGCCATGGTGCTAGAAGGGCCCATGTAAGGCCCATTAGTACATAGCTTTTTAATCCATATAAGAAATCATGCTAAGGTTCATGCTAGTATTCATATGTTACTCAAGAATCCCTATAGGCATGATCAATATTTTAAAGAAAAATATTGAGAAGATTTTACGGGCGTTATAGAAGGAGGCACCTCAATGAAAGGAGGCAAAACCAGGGTTCATTCAGGCGCCGCCATTGAAGGAGACGCCTCAATCAAAGAAGGCAGAACCAGTCTTCATTCAGGCGCCCCGGATGATACAGGCGCCCTGGTTGAAAGTTGTTTTGCTGCTATGAGTGCGAAGCTAGGATAAGCTTTGACCATGTTGATTGAGGCACCTGGGAGGTCCAGGGCACCCTGGTCAAGAGGCTTATCGGCTGCGATGAGTTCGGCGCAGAGATAAGGTTTGACCAAGCCCATTGAGGTGCCCCGGTGATCACAGGTGCCCCAATGAAGCCTATAAAAGAGGCTTCGACCCCAAGGCTCAGAACACGACTTCCAAACACGATTCTAAGCTACCCAAGTAACGAAAAAGTGCTAACGATGAAGCTCTACGACCAGGAGGCTCCAGGAGGAAGTACGCGGCACTTCGAAGGTCCAAATCGGCCGAGTTTCAATTCTGTCTGTTCGGTTTAAGTTTATATTTCTGCAGTTAAATTTATCTATCTTTCTGTTTGTAACTCTTGCACTGTAAGATGGGTTTTTCCACCTCCGAAAAGTCCTGAAAGGAGACCATTAGTGGACGGGTGTTCCCGTGCTTAGGCCTTGGATGTACTGACCCTGGGGTGTTGGGAACCAAGTAAATCCTGCATGCAATTTGTCGTTTGTTTTGTCCTTTATTTTTCTATTTTCCATTGTGCTACTAACGCTCTGTTTAGAATAAATTTTGAAAGTAAGACGAGTTTCCACGAAAAGATTTTACGGTCGATATTCACCCCCTCCTCTATCGACGGCACCGGTCCTACAATTGGTATCAGAGCTAGACCGCTCTTCACCGGACTAACCACTGACGGAGCAAAGACGCCAGGAGTTGAGGGGAGCCCAGGGGTGAATCAGGTACAATTTTTTAATGTCAGTTTTTAAATTACATATTATATGTTTCAAGTGCAGGGAGAGAGGGCACTATAAAAATCAGTGCCCTACTCGTAAGACTCGTTCTTCACCGGAAGCAAAGGAGGCACCAGTGCCCGGAGTCCAAAGGAACAAGGACCACATCAGATGCTTCAAATGCGAAAAGTACGAACATTACAAAAATAAGTGTTCGGCAAAGGTACGCAAAATTTACGTTCCGAAAATTTTTTAAATTCCTGCACTATCCTGTGTAGATAATTTAGATAATTTTTCTAATAAATTAGAATTATTACATAATCAAATAAATATCTTGCATGACCAGTTAGAAAAAGTAGTTAATGCTAAAATATTAGAAATTAACTTTGTAATCCTTAATGTTAATTCGTTAATCTCTAAAATTAATTCTGAAATTAATCCTAATTTTAATTTTGTAAATTTTGGAATTAATTCTGTAAATTTTGAAATTAAATCTGATAATCTTGAGGATTATTTAGAAATTAAAACTGATAATCTTGATGATAATTTAGAAATTAAATCTGATAATCTTGAGGATAATTTAGAAATTAAATCTGATAATCCTGAAGATATTACAGATAATGCTGAGGATAACTTTGAGGATATTGAAACTGAAATTCTTTTAGATGATAATTTTATTATAGATAATGTTGAAGATTATTGCAAAACGTTGACTAGTGGCCCGAATTACACCACCTACCTTGAGGATATTGAAGGATGTGATTTTGAGGATGAGGAGGAGATGGAATTTTCTGAGATCAAGGCTATAGTTAATAAAGTTCACAAAGATTCAAATAAATTAGAATTATTAGTAAAACTTAAAAAGATAAATAAAGAAGAAATAGTGGATGAGTCAGAAATTTTTGAAATAATGAAAATTATGAACATAAACCCACAACTATTAATTAATCATTTCAACCTAAATTATTCAAGTTTTAATTGACTCTTAATTAATTCTTAATTAATTCAATTAATCCTTAGTTAATGCAAACTAAAATTAATTATTAATTAATTCAATTAATCCTTAATTAATTCAAACTCAAATTAATTCTTAATTAATTCAATTAATCCTTAATTAATTTAAACTGAAATTAATTCTTAATTAATTCAATTAATCCTTAATTAATTCAAACTCAAATTAATTCTTAATTAATTAAATAAATCCTTAATTAATTCAAACTCAAATTAATTCTTAATTAATTCAATTAATCCTTAATTAATTCAAACTCAAATTAATTCTTAATTAATTGAATTAATCCTTAATTAATTCAAACTCAAATTAATTCTTAATTAATTCAATTAATCCTTAGTTAATTCAAACTCAAATTAATTCTTAATTAATTCAATTAATCCTTAATTAATTCAAACTCAAATTAATTCTTAATTAATTCAATTAATCCTTAATAAATTCAAACTCAAATTAATTCTTAATTAATTCAATTAATCCTTAGTTAATTCAAACTCAAATTAATCTTAATTAATTCAATTAATCCTTCGTTAATTCAACCTCAAATTAATTCTTAATTAATTCAATTAATCCTTAATTAATTCAAACTCAAATCAATTCTTAATTAATTCAATTAATCCTTAATTAATTCAAACTCAATTTAATTCATAATTAATTCAATTTATCCTTAATTAATTCAAACTCAAATTAATTCTTAATTAATTCAATTAATCCTTAGTTTATTCAAACACAAATTAATTCTTAATTAATTCAATTAATCTTTAATTAATTCAAAAGTCAATTAATCTTAAATTAATTCAAAATTCAATTAATCTTTAATTAATTCAAAATTCAATTAAACTTTAATTAATTCAAAATTCAAATAATCTTTAATTAATTCAAAGTTCAATTAATTTTCAAATTCAATTAATCCTTAATTAAGTTTAATTCAATTAATCCTTAATTAATCCAACTTCAATTCTTAATTCAACTTTAATTAATTCGTAATTAACTTAGATTCAATTAATTCTTTAGTAACTTAAACTCGAATTAAATAAAATATTACCCAAACCACAACAATTAATTTAATAAAATTAAATATGTCAAAGTGGGTTGGCATATTCGCGGGTTCACACGACATGTATCAAATCAGAAATTTGATACATCTTTAGAAACTTAATTAAATATTTTGACTTATTTGAATCATGCATTAATCTCATAAACATGCATCTGTTATTTCTTTAAAATTTATGTCATGTCATTCATGTTTAATTTTACGTATGATTTAGAACGGCTATAGGAAAAAGGATAGTTGAAACTTGAACAACCTAGTATTAGGTGGAGGTGAGATGATAGTACGTTAGGGAAGCCCTTCTAATAAGGTCAAGTATATTCTACTTGGTATGTTTAGTCTGATGGAACTAGCCGAAGCTACCGATCCAAAACCTAAGCTAGATAGACCAAAATTTTTCAAGAAGTAATTTAAAGATAAATTTTCGATAAAAGGCTTTGTCAAGGAAAGGGTTGATGATCCAATAAGGCTACAGCCAAAGAAGGCCTTGTGCCTCGCCAAGACTTGGAAGCCGATTACCGAAAACAAATTTACTTTACTATTTGATAAATTTGAATCTAACACAAGTTTCAATTAAATCATAGATTTAATAATGAATTAAAAAAAAGATTCAAGTATCTCACAATGCACCTATAAGGCAACCATGCTTGCTGTATTGAAACATCTAAAATGGGTGAGATGTTAAGTACTAATAAATTAAAGAATATTTTTCAAAATTGTTTTCAAAATTCTAGAATATTTTTCTAAAAATATATTTTCAAAATAGTGTTTTAACATAATAATGTTTTTATGGATTTCATGCCTGTCTGATTGCCTATATTATATGTCTTCAAAAATTATATCTTTTTGAAAAATTGTTTGACTCACACAATTAGACACAAGCCTCCTAGGACAACACTAAAAATTCCTTAAGGCACTTTGATAGAGTCAAATGGTGTCGGGTACAGGGGGAGTGTTCTTATTCTTTTGAAATGTTTTTCGAAAACTATACTTTAAACATTACTATCATTTGAAAATATTTTTCGAGAACTGTGCTTTAAATTACTATCACTTGTGTTTTCGAAAAAAAAGGGTTATGCTTTCAAAAGTTATTCTCATTCCAAGTTGAATTTTCTAAAAACTTATCTTCTTAAAAATTACCATACTATCATGCAAAGTTGTTCTTTTGATTTTGATAAATCCTAAAGACACAGAGGAGGTCTACTTAATGATCTACAAGAACTCTGAGGATGTGTCAAATTTAGGGGGAGTCTAAATCAAAAGGAAATTATTTCTAACAAATATTATCGTTGACAATTACTTTTTGGAATTATTAGAAAATTCTTTTGGTTTAAACCAAATCCTAAGGACTCAGAGGAAGAGTACTTGTGGTCAACAAGCTTCCTAGGACTAGGTCAAGTTTAAGGGGAGGTCAAATTAAAAGAATTATTAAATATTTCAAGGTGATATGTTTTCATACACGTATTTTCAAATCCTTCTGAAAATATAAGTACTTTCCTTTCAAATACTATCATTTTTTTATAAAAATATTATTATTTTCAAAATGTTTTTTAAATAGAATCAATTTGAAATAATATTTTTCTTGAGCTTGAAAAATTTCCAGGACACTTAAGGAAATGTCCTTGTAGCTAACAAGGCTTCTAGGATTGTGTCAGACTAGAAGATAAACCAAGTCAAGTAAAATATTGTGCCTTCAAAAGTTCATATATTTTTCAAAATGTACTTGCATATATTTTCAAAGTACTATCATTTTGGGTTATCAAAATTCTTTTTTGGATATAGTACTTACTTGAATTTTGGTGAATTTTCCAGGACACTTAGGAAGATGTCCTTGTAAACAAGGTTTCCTAGGATTGTGTCAGACTAGAAAAGAAACCAAGTCAAGTAAAATGTTATGTTTTAAAAACAAGATTTTTCTAAGTACTTATACTTTTCAAAAATTCTAATATTTTTCAAAAGTACTTATACTCTTCAAAAATTTTCCAAAGTACTAATATGTTTTGCATAACGGGTTTGCAAATTTTTTATTATACTAAAAGTTCAAAATATTTCTAACTTGTTGCTATGCTTCAACAATTTAGATTTTCAAAAAGAACCAAATGTTTTCATCGTTAGTGAAAGTTTTTTTGGTGATTTTTGATGTATGACAAAGGGGGAGAGGTGCGCTTAAGTTAGAAATTTTTTTCTCTCTTACCAAAAGAAAAAAAAAATCTCTCTTACCAAAAGAAAAAAAAATCAAAAATGTTTTTTTCAAAAAAGGGAGGGGGGTGAGCAGAAGTTAGAAGTTTTCCCCAAAAGATCAAAAAATGGGTTTTCAAATTTTTTATTTTATTTTAACCCAAGGTTTAGCCCTTTCATCCAATCTAACTTAAGATATTGTCAAACATCAAAAAGGGAGAGATTGTTGGTGCAAGTTGCATCAATGATGTCCTCCTCTAAATATTTCAATGTTTGACAATATTCTTAAGTTAGTGATATATTGAACAAGGGAAGGGTGAGTGAAGAAAACTTGACCAAAGTAAACCAAAGTCCTAGTAAACCTAGGCAATAAGTTCTGGTTTGAAGAATTGGGCACTAAGTCCTAGCCGAGGGCTGGGCACCTAAGACCTGACCGAGGGTTGGGCACGAAGACCTGGTTCAAGGAATTGGGCACAAAGTCCTGGCAGAGGGTTGGGCACCAAAGACCTGGTTCGAGGAATTGGGCACGAAGACCTGGCCGAGGGTTAGGCACCGAAGTCCTGGACCTAGGGTTTGGGCATGAAGTCTTGGTCCAAGGGATTGAGCAACTTAGCTGAGCGATGACTAAGGATAGAAGTAGAGACGGGTCGAGGTTTGAACATCTCGAGATCCGAGAGTATCGGAGGCTAAGCAAAAGTCCACCCGAATGGACTGGGTGGCAATCGTCTCCTGAAAGGAGTAGGTGAAAGGCACGTTCCCGGGGGTGGGAACTTGCGTCGGTTCGACCTAGGGTTTCGTGGAAATCTGAAGTCAAAACCAAGTCTTTAAGGCTAAGATTATGTGTATATTTGCTTTGTATTTATATATCTTGCAGGTACCTAGAATAGAAGACAAAGTAGGCGAACAACACACAACACGGCTGGAAGGCTGGCTGCCAGGCTCCCCCATTGAAGGAGGCGACTCAATGAAAGGAGGCAAAACCAGGGTTCATTCAGGCACCCCCATTGAAGGAGGCGCCTCAATCAATGAAGGCATAACCAGTCTTCATTCAGGCGCCCCGGATGATACAGGCGCCCTGGTTGAAAGCTGTATTTGCTGCTGCGAGTGTGAAGCAAGGATAAGCTTTGACCAAGTTGATTGATGCGCCTGAGAGGTCCAGGGCACCCTGGTCAAGAGGCTTATCGGCTGCGACGAATTCGGCACGGAGATAAGGTTTGACCAAGCCCATTGAGGCGCCCCGGTGATCACAGGCGACCCAATGAAGCCTATAAAAGGGGCTTCGACCCCAAGGCTTAGAACACGACTTCCAAACACGATTCTAAGCTCCACAAGTGACTAAAAAGCGCTAACGATGAAGCTCTACGACTAGGAGGCTCCAGGAGGAAGTGTGTGGCACTTCGGAGGTCTAGATCGACCGAGTTTCAATTCTGTCTGTTCGGTTTGAGTTTATATTTCTGCAGTTAAATTTATCTATCTTTCTGTTTGTAACTCTTGCACTATAAGACGGGTTTCTCCACCTCCGGAAAGTCCGGAAAGGAGACCATTAGTGGACGGGCGTTCCCGTGCTTAGGCCTTGGATGTACTGACCCTGGGGGGTTGGGAACCAAGTAAATCCTGTGTGTAATTTGTCGTTTGTTTTGTCCTTTATTTTTCTATTTTCCACTGTACTACTAACACTCTGTTTAGAATGAATTTTGAAATTAAGATGAGTATCCCCGAAAAGATTTTACGGTCGATATTCACCCCCCCTCTATCGACGACACAGGTCCTACACCCACTTCCACTCAGGAATAGGGATCTTCTGTAGTAATCCAGCAGGTCTCTGATGCTCGGCCTTCACCTGCTGACACACTAGACATCTAGCAACAAAATCCGTGATGTCTTTCTTCATACTATTCTACCAATAGGAACGTCTCAAATCTCAATATATACGGGTTCTGCCAGGATGTATCGCAAACCGAGATCGATGAGCCTCCTGAAGCAACTCCTCCATGACCGGATGTGACTTAGGTATGCACAATCTCCCTCAGAAATATAGAATACCCTCGTCATCACGTGTAAAGTTAGTCTGCTGCTCTGAGGCTATCCGGCTGCCTAAGAACTGCAGATGCTGATCACTACCCTGAGCCTCTGATCCTCGTCCTGATCGAAGATTGAGCAACCATAGTCATCAACAACTCATTCTCTGTCTGACCCTGCTCCTCCAGTCCCAACTCTGAGAAGCTCTGAACTAAATCAGTGACCATAACCCAGTGACATGCCAGAACACTCCGGGATTTTCTGCTCAGTGCATCTGCAACTACATTAGCTTTCCCTGGATGGTAGCTAATAGTACAGTCATAATCCTTCAAGAATTCCATCCATCTTCTCTGACGAAGATTTAGCTCCTTTTGAGTGAATAAATACTTGAGGCTCTTGTGATCCGTGAAAATCTCAAACGGTGACGCCATAGAGATGATGTGTCCATATCTTTAGGGCAAAAATAATGGCTGCAAGCTCTACGTCATGAACCGGATAATATTTCTCATGCTCCTTCAGCTGACGAGAAGCATAAGAGACTACCCGTCCATGCTGCATCAAAACTGCACCCAAACCCTGATGTGATGCGTCCGTATAGAGTACAAAATTGTCCTCGCCTGAAGGTAACACCAATACAGGCATAGAAACCAATCGCCGCTTAAGCTCCTGAAAACTGGCCTCACAAGCTTCTGTCCAAACAATTTTCACACCTTTTCTGGTAAAATGTGCCAACGGTGAAGCGATGCTGGAAAACCCCTCAACAAATCGGCGATAATAACCAGTCAATCCTAGAAAACTGCGCACCTCCTGAACCGACTTAGGTTGTTCCCAACTGGTGACAGCCTCGATCTTCTGGAGATCTACGAAAATACCTCTACTGGAAACAACGTGTCCTAGAAAACCCACAGAAGACAACCAGAAAGCACACTTGCTAAACTTTGCATACAACTGCTCCTGTCGGAGCATCTCCAGGACGATGCGAAGGTGGCGCGCATGTTCCTTCTAGGAACGGGAGTAAATCAGGATGTCGTCAATGAAAATAATAACAAACTGATCCAAATACTCTATAAAAACCCGATTCATCAGATCCATAAATACTGCAGGAGCATTGGTAAGCCCAAATAGCATAACCAAAAACTCGTAATGTCTGTACCGGGTGCGGAAAGCTATCTTCTGTATATCCGAATCCCTGATCCTCAACTGATGATATCTGGACCGTAAATCAATTTTAGAATACACTGAGGTATCCTTCAACTGATCAAACAAATCTTTAATATGAGGTAGGGGATACTTTTCTTGATAGTCACGGCATTCAACTGTCTGTAGTCGATGCATAACCTCATAGAACCATCCTTCTTCTTGACGAATAAAACTGGTGAACCCCATGGAGATACACTAGGATGAATAAATCCCCTATCAAGCAACTCTTGAAGCTGGACCTTTAGCTCATCCAACTCCTTAGACGGCATACGATACAGAGCCTTTATGTCGGTGCAGTCCCTGGAATCAACTCGATCACAAATTCAACTTGCCTTCTGGGAGGCAAACCAGGTAGCTCCTCTGGAAATACGTCTGGAAATTCTCGGACCACTAGAACACCCGAGAGCTGAGGGCTACTGCTGTTGGTGCAGGCAGCACCTAAGTCGAACCTAGGTTTTGATAATGTCAAAGGGTTCAAGAGTTAAGATGTTATTGTGTTCTAATGTGCTTACTAAGTGTGCAGGAAGAAGCCCTAGGTACACTAGGCAAGAAGCCCTGGCATAGGGCTGGGCAAAGAAGTCTTGGTCAAGGACTGGGCAAGAAGACCTGACCAGAAGTCAGGCAAAGAAGTCCTGGTCAAGGACTGGGCAAGAAGACCTGACTGGAAGTCGAGCAAAGAAGTCCTGGTCGAGGACTGGGCACAAAGTCCTGGCAAGGGGATGGGCACCGAAGACCTGACCGGAAGTTGGGCACGAAGACCTGGTCAGGTGGATCGGGCAAAAGTCCAACCGGAGGAGCCGGTTGGCAAAAGGTAAACTCTCCTGAGAGGAGTAGGTGAGGACGCGTTCCCCGTCGAGGGAACAGTAGGCGTCGGTTCGACCTAGGGTTCCATTTGGGAGACCTAAAGTCAGAACCAAGATAGCTACGGCTGTAATTACTACTTGTCATGTTTTTTGGACTAACCTTAGTTGCAGGGTCGAAGGACTGATCGTCTGCAAGTGAAGGTTCTTCACTGGGCCTAGGCGCCCGAATGGAGTCAGGCGCCCGTAAGGATACGAGCGCCCAAGGGTGAAGGCAAAAACCAAAAACCAGCTGTGAAGCCACTGAACCAAGGTAGATCAGGCGCCCGTGAGCTCACAGGCACCCCCATCAGCACAGGCGCCCAAGAGGGGAGGATAAGCATTGACCGAGCCCGCGGATAAGGATTCCCGGGTCGAAGGGCACGTGTCAGGCGCCCCCAACCCATCAGGCGCCCGATGGAGTACTATAAAAGGGGCTCGACCCCAAGGCTTCAACAACACAGTTTTCATATGCTCCAAAGCTTTTCATTAAAGCGCTACGCCCCGGCAAACCCCGATTTCGAGATTCCAGCGCCGACGATGTCCCTCTGCTCCGAAATACGATCCACATCGGACGTCGGTAACGAAAAGTGTAATTAGTTTCATTTACTGCAATATTTCTGTACTCAATTTGTAAACATGTTTTTGCGCGATTATAGTATTGGCCAAAGTAAATGGTCAAGGACTGTGGGCCTTGGAGTAGGAGCCGACCGCGACTCCGAACCAAGTAAAAAACTACTTGTGTTCCTGTGTGATTGTTTTATTTCCGCTATGCGTTTTCTCTTTCCTTAATCCGAAAAAGATTTTAACGATATTCACCCCCCCCTCTATCGTTTTTCTTAATCCAACAAGTGGTATCAGAGTGGGTGGCTCAAATTTGGTGCAACCACCAATTTGAGAATTTTTTCGGATTTTACGAATTTTCAATTTCATTTTTTTCGAATTTTTCTCGTTCATCGAGGTTGGTACAACACCACTCGATCGTTTCTTTTTAATTATCTTATTCCCGCACTACTAATCCAAGACCAAGTCTTGGAACAAGATTTTTTTTCTGTTTTTGTCATTTCAGAAATCCTAATGGCCATGCAAGAAGGTTTCAGCATAGTCAGACCACCACTCTTCAGTGGAGAAAACTTCTCCTACTCGAAGAGTCGGATGGAGGTCCACCTGAAAACTCAGGTGGACATGTGGATCATAATCCAATCTGGTTTGGAAATCCCGAAGAATGCTAAAGGAGTGGCACAACCTTACACAGAATAGGATGCCTCGCTGAAAAAGAAAATCGAGGCGGACGCAAAGGCGACCCAGACACTCTAATGCGGACTAACCAAAGAAGAGCTGAACCGGGTGGGACGCTTCAACAGTGCAAAGGAACTCTGGAGTAAGTTGATCGAATTGCACGAAGGAACCTCCGACACCCGAATCAGCAAGCGGTACCTACTGCTGAACAAGTTGTACACCATCAAAATGTACGAAGGTGAGTCGGCATCCCAGCTCCACGCCAGAATCCAGGAGTTGATGAACGGTCTACAAATAATCGGTCACAAGGTAGAAAATCGTGACCTTATCAGGTATACCCTAAACGCCTTCCCGAGAAATACTTTGTGGGAATCTATGGTAGATGCTTACAAAGTTTCAAGGGACCTTTCCAAAATTAAATTAGACGAGTTATTTTCTGAACTTGAATTACATGAGCAGACTAACTGCACCTTAGCCGAGAAAGGCATTGCTTTTGTTGCAGGCAAAACAGGAAAGGTGGTCAAGAAGAAGCCCCAACCTGCACCCGAGTCTGACTCAGACTCAGACTCAGACTCAGAAGACAGTGAAGGTGATAGACCCAAGCTAGTTCGGCTAGCCAGGGACTACTACAAGGAGCTGAAGCATCAGACCAACAAAAGAAAAGCCAGCCGAAAGAAGGAAGATCCAGCTGAACCATCTAAGACCAAATCAAACGTAACCTGCTATGAGTGCAACAAGAAGGGACACTACAAATCAGAGTGCCCCAATCTGAAAGAAGCCAAGAAGACAAGAAGGAAGAAGGCCCTTTAAGCAACTTGGGACGAGTCTTCCTCCGAAGAAGAAGAAGAGGCCCCAGAATCAAACTTGCACGGCTTGACTGCTTCAGAAGAGATCGACACCGGATCAGAATTGGAGCCGGACGACGGAAAGCTCACAATTTCGGAGGACGAAAAATCACTGTAAGTAGTTACTCTAGAGTTGAATTAGCAGAATTAATTGCTTATCTATCTAGTAACTTGGCAAAAGCCAAACTTCGAGTTGAGTCCCTCGACAGGAAGTAAAACTGCTGAAAGAGGGAGCTGACTCTAGATCTTTGACTGAGAAGGTTCAAGAAGGAACCTCTACTCAAGTTGAAAAGCTTGAGAAAGAGAACTCCTCATTGAAAACTCAAGTCAAGGACCTTAGAGCAGCCTTAGAACGATTCACTTCAGGTTCCAAGGGTCTAGATATGATCCTCGGAAAACAAAAGTCCATTCTAAATCAATCCGGGTTAGGGTATCGATCCAAGGCTAGACAAAGGTCTAAATCAATCTAGACCCAAGTGCAGGCAGCACCTAAGTCGAACCTGGGTTTTGATAATTGCAAAGGGTTCAAGAGTTAAGATGTTATTGTGTTCTAATGTGCTTACTAAGTGTGCAGGAAGAAGCCCTAGGTACACTAGGCAAGAAGTCCTAGCAAAGGGCTGGGCAAAGAAGTCCTGGTCAAGGACTGGGCAAGAAGACCTGACCGAAAGTCGGGCAAAGAAGTCATGGTCAAGGACTGGGCAAGAACACCTGACCGAAAGTCGGGCAAACAAGTCCTGGTCGAGGACTAGGCACGATGTCCTAGCAAGGGGCTGGGCACCGAAGACCTGACCGGAAGTTGGGCACGAAGACCTGGTCAGGTGGATCGGGCAAAAGTCCAACCAGAGGAGCCGATTGGCAAAAGGTAAACTCTCCTGAGAGGAGTAGGTGAGGACGCGTTCCCCGTCGAAGGAATAGTAGGCGTCGGTTCGAACTAGGGTTCCATTTGGGAGAACCAAAGTCAGAACCAAGATAGCTACGACTGTAATTACTACTTGTCATATTTTTGGGACTAACCTTAGTTGTAGGGTCGAAGGACTGATCGTCTGCAAGTGAAGGTTCCTCACTGGGCCTAGGCGCCCGAATGGAGTCAGGCGCCCATAAGGATACAGTGCCCAAGGGTGAAGGCAAAAACCAAAAATCAACTGCGAAGCCACTGAACCAAGGCGGATCAGGCACCCGTGAGCTCACGGGCGCCCCCATCAGCTCAGGCACCCAAGAGGGGAGGATAAGCGCTGACCGAGCCTGCTGATAAGGATTCCCGGATCGAAGGGCACATGTCAGGCGCCCCCAACCCATCAGGCGCCCGATGGAGTACTATAAAAGGGGCTCGACCCTAAGGCTTCAACAACACAGTTTTCATATACTCCAAAGCTTTTCGTTCAAGCGCTACGCCCCGGCAAACTCCGATTTCAAGATGCCAGCGCCAACGACGTCCCTCTGCTTTGAAATACGATCCACATCGGACGTCGATAACGAAAAGTGTTATTAGTTTCATTTACTGCAATATTTCTGTACTCAATTTGTAAACCTGTTTTTGCGCGATTATAGTATTGCCCAAAGTAAACGGTCAAGGACCGTAGGCCATGGAGTAGGAGCCGACCGTGACTCCGAACCAAGTAAAAACTACTTGTGTTCCTGTGTGATTGTTTTATTTCCGCTGCGCGTTTTCTCTTTCCTTAATCCGAAAATGATTTTAACGATATTCACCCCCCCCCTCTATCGTTTTTCTCAATCCAACAATTGCTACCATCAGTGTTGATCAATGATAATAGAAAACCCTGACGTCCGTGCGATATAAGCTTCTGGGCTTGATGTGCAGAGATAATAGAAATCTCATCATCTCTTGTGCCAATGAATTCCCACGAGGGTTGGTTTAGAGGCCGAAACGTAACCACCCTTGCTTGGCAATCAACTATGGCATGATAAACTACCAGCGAGTCCATGCCCAGAATAATATCGAACTCTACCATCCCAAGTACTGACAGATCCACGGTGAGTGTATAACCACCAAAGTCCAATGGACACGCCTTGACTTCCTGCGTGATATGCAATACCTCACCGGATGATAGAGACACTGATAAACATTGTGATCTAAGGGTAGGCACTCTACTAATTTTTCCCAAAAAATCGTGATATGAAAGAACTAGAACTACCGGTATCAACAAGTAATTTAGCAGGAAATGCATAAATGGAATCATACCACGAAAGACTGATCCATCGGCCCGCTGTGCCTCCTCTCTGGTGACTGCATAAACTCAGCCTGTCTCTGGAGCTGAAGGTAGCAACGCTAAAATCGGCTGCGGCTGAGAAGATGAAGGTCCAGCAGTCTGCTAGGCTGATATCCAGAAGGCCCAACCGACTACTAAGACTGATAACCCGAAGCTCCAGCTGACTGCTGATGCTGATAAACTACAGGCTGGTATGCTGGACGTGGCTGCTGATAGTACATCCCTGTGCCAGAATATTGAGACACCACTGGCGAGGGGTACTCATGCCCAGGCATACCATACATCTGAACTGGTGGTGGAACTACCTGCTGACGTCCTGTCTACTGCGGTCGAAATGACGTATGAGTCTGACAACCGCCTTGATATGGCCTTTGTGGTCCTGATCGGCCACCCCTCGGAGTAAATGTTGTAGACTTATGCTGAGCCTTCAAAGGACAACCTCGACTCTCATGACCTGGAAGTTTACAATAAGAACAGATGGGGTGCTCTAGAGAACAATCTAGTCTGTCGTGGTCCTTAGATCCACAGTGAAAACAATGAGTTGCCCCAGTAGTACACCTTTGAGTCTGATGAGAACCCTGACACGATCCTGCTAAAAACCGTCCAAACTTCTGTTAGTGATATGAGAGAAGTGTCCTAAGACAATCGCCTTATGATTGTAATCATTTATTTTAATAAATGAATATTCACTATTTGAGTATACATGATTATTTGATTAAGATCTTAAGCTCATTTACTGAATGTCCGCAATACAATTCACAGCATGAGAGAATTTGTGATGAATTCACAACTAGTGATTATCTCTACATGTGCAATTGTGAAGTATTGAAATTGTCCCTAGTCAATGAATTGATAAATACGGACACTATCAATTCTGTTGAGACTAGCATGGGTTATTCTCTAATCAGCTGATTCTCACTGGCTGGTGACATTCAGATGTCCAGAGATAAACATGAATGCTAGTTAAGGGAACTAGATCATTGGAGTGACTGGCTGTAAAACTTCATATGGTAGTCTATATATAGATATGTCAGTGAAGTTCTTACTGCAGCTTAAGTGCGATGTTCCTTTGACTTGCGGTGTTCAAGTCATCTTAGTCATGGAGACTTATACTTTGACATCTTAAGCAAGCATCTCCAAGGAGGTGCGGACCCAGGATGATTGGGTATAAGCCGAAGTGCCCGAAGATGTTTGAACAGCCTACAAAGGATTCACCACTCCTTGCGAGGAGATGTATACCCGAGGCCTATCGTCGGATTGTTACTCGAAGCCTCTGGCCAGAGCATGACATGTTCAGAGTATGAATCTCTTAAATACATGAGAGTAATTAGAATCCATAGGACGAGGAAACGTTACTTGGGCTAGGTGTGAGTCAACCTAGTGGGGATTGACACACATAGACCATGTCCTGAACCAAGTGGGTATAAGATGGTGAAGGGAATGGGGCACGATTCATTATAGCTGCTGAAGGGTTTCAGAATCATTTCTGAGGTCAACCGTTGATCTTTCAATTAATTGGGGATCATGATGTATTAGTAGGTGCCACTCATGATCGTTCTATAATTAATTAGTTAATTATGGACGGCTAACATAAATTGAAAGCCTATTTGGTCACACGCATAACGAGTAATTCGAAGGATTTAAAATGAGTTGAGAATTGGATTCTCCAATCGAGATAGACTATTTTTGGTAAGTCCAAACAATAGTCAAAACTGAATTTATTTCAGACGCATCGGAAGCATAGAATGGCTAAGTCTTTTAAAGAC
This sequence comes from Boesenbergia rotunda, assembly GCA_024364735.1. Lineage (NCBI taxonomy): Eukaryota > Viridiplantae > Streptophyta > Magnoliopsida > Zingiberales > Zingiberaceae > Boesenbergia > Boesenbergia rotunda. The sequence continues at coordinate 416,895 of JAGFNQ010006710.1, read as the reverse complement.
TTAATGGGTGAATTAAATAAGTTTAATTCATTAAGGGATTTGATCTAATTGGGGTTAGATGGGTCGGCCAAGGAAGGGGGCCTCCTCTCTTCTTGTCATGGCCGACCACCACCATAAGAGGATAAGGCTATTTTAGTTTGTTTTATAAAATAGACCAAAGGTTGGTTTATTTTATAAAAGGTTATATAAATTTTATATAAATTTTTATATAATGAACCATGAGTTGGTTTGTTTAATAAAATTTATATAATGAACCAATGGTTGGTTTGTTTTATAAATTTTTATATAATGACCCAATGGTTGGTTTGTTTTATAAATTTTATATAATCATGCCAAAAGAAAGAGAGCATTGATTATGGATTGATTGAGAAATTATTCCATAATCAAGAAGAAGAAGCTTGATCATGAGAGCCTTGATTATGGATTGATTGAGAAATTATTCCATAATCAAGGAGAGGTTTGCTTGAGAATTAAGAAACCTCTCCCTATATAAAGGATCCAAGGGGTGCCATAGAAGATGATCAATCCATGAATTGCTTGGGCTCTCTCCTCTTCTTCTCTCCCTCTCTCTTGGCCGGCCATAGGCCTTCCTTCTTTCTTCTTGCCGTGAGCACAAGGAGAAGCATCAAGGCGACGAAGTTCTTCCTTGCGACGATCTTCCTCTTCGGCCAACCTTGGTGGTGAGTCTTTCGATTTGATTACTCTCTCAATTTTCGTCATGTTCACGGAGAATCTAGTAGTTCTCGTGAACACGAAACTCGTGGCTTAGCGAAGTCATCCCGACGATACTCAGCGTGGATACGAATAGAGGCGGAGCTTTCAAGGGACGCTAACGGTTGGATCTCGTCCCTTCTTCCAAGTTACGCAAGGTAATTCGTAGAGAAATTTCCTTTTCTGCAAAAATTTTATATTACGATTATGTGAACACATTGCATGCTTAGGATATGTGTTAGAATAATTTAGGAAATTATTCATGATTTTGTTTCCGCTGCATGTAATTATTTAACAATTACAATACGTGTCCGCGTCGGCATGCACCCGGTCCCAACAACTTCTGGGGTTGAGACTGAGGCACAAAAATCTCCTACGTACCCTGACTCCTGCTACTGCGCTTCTGTCCAACAATCTGCTGTCTCTGTGTCGCTGCTGAACCTTGAGTTGTCGGCTTCCCTTTGTTCTTATCACCATGCAACTAATGTTGGATCATCTCGGTATGTAAAGCCCGATCCAAAGCCTCTCGATATGAAGTAGGAGCCCATCTAGACATACGCACTTGGATATATCCAACTAAGCCCAGCATGAACTGTGTCGTCCGCTCCTCCTCCGTAGCAACCAACTGAGGACAAAACTCTACCAGGTGATTGAATTCCGCCTCATACTCCATAACTAAGCGGTCTCCCTGATGAAGAGCAAGAAACTCCTGCCGTCAGATGTACGAAATGCAGCAGGATAATACTTGCCCTCAAAGGTTTCGCGAAAAGAAACCCAAGAAATTGGTCGTCCACCAATAAGAGTCTTCTGCATATTCCACCAAGTTATGATCTGATCTCAAAGATGATATGTAGCCAACTCCACTTTCTCTATGTCTGTGAGGGTCATATAGCTGAAGGTGCCCTCCAATGTCTCCAACCAGGCACGAGCAACATACAGATCTGGTTCCCCATGGAACAGTGTGAAACGACCCTTCACAGACGCTGCCAGCAATGGAAACTGAGCTCTGTCCAGAAGCCAACTCGCTTGGGCAGGGGGTACCCCTAGTGGCACTCCAGGAATTGCCACTGGTGGTACTGATGGACCTGCATCTAATGGTACAACTGGAACTGCCGTCGGATCAGGAGAAGGTACTCTCAGTGGTGGAGGTCTCAGCTCACCCGAAGGGTCCTAGTGAGTTGATCCCCGACCAATCGGCTCCACGCTGGTGGGCCTCTCAACCCCCTAATTCGTGTCTCCCACGACCTCCTTTGGCCTCCCCCGTGATCATCGTACACAACCATGAGCACGGGGTGGAGATAACTCAATAAGACGAAGCATATCTGTTAACAAAACCAACATACATTATTTAGATATTTTATCCAAATTTAAAACCAACTTACTTCTTGTTTACCGGGAGAGATCTCGTCGCTGCCAAGTCCCAAAACACAACCATACCGAACTATGTCAAGAAAAATGACTACGCAAAAATACAACCAAATCCGTAAAATACCGATAGACCTCGAAAAACAACTTCGTCAACCCACAAGCACCAAAACATCACAAAACATGGCTCTAATACCAAAAATTGTCACGACCCAAGAGGCACATGCTTACTCGAAAATCGGGCAGCATCTCCCCTGTACGACGGACAAGTTGGGGCAAATATACAAATACTCCAATCACAAAAGATGGCTCAGCCATCATAAGAGAAAATAAAAACATCACCATGCAGTTTTATATCAACACAAAAGATAATGGGTGGCTCAGCCACCTTAAACATAAAAGAAACTACAACCCAAAGAGAACTCAAATGTCTCTGTAATAACGACAAAACCTGTCCGAATACCTGATAAACAATTAAATGCGAAAACTCACCAAATACCGAAATAAAAGCAACTAAACCAAATGTGAAAAATAACTCAACTCCGGGGACTGGCAACTGGATCCTCTCCTGGCTCAAGAAATGTGACTACCTGCTATCTGAAATAAAAAGAGAAAGCAAGGGTGGTGAGTCCGGGCGGACTCAACGGGTATATGAGTAGACAATAAGCATGGCATAACAAAAGATGTAATAAGTAGAGAATCAACAGGGTACAGTCTCTAAGAAATAGAAGATCACCTAATCATGTATAAAACAACACAACATAATATCAGAACGTATACAGCATGTATAAAGCAACACAACAAGATAATATCAACTTATACATGCATGTCAACCAAGTGCAACAATCATGGCTCATATAAATGCAACAAACACAAGAAAATGCATAAATGAAATACGTATGCATATGATGCATTGACATGTGTCACCCCTGACGCCAGTCAAGCTGCCAACACATCCCATCTGAGTGACCAAGTGGGTAGGGCTATGACAACTGTACGCACTCCAACGAATACCACAGAAAGGGTGGTTGAGTGGACAGGATGCTGGGGATCCAACACTCCAAAACCCCGATATATATAGGGGGAGCCACCAACAGCTCTAGTATCCTCGAAAACAACGGTGAGGGTGTCACTGTTTGCCTATAGCTGCAACATGTGTGGCATAACAGGACAGTTGCTCACACTCTAGCAACTACCACGACAACATGTGGTTGAGTGAACTGAGCAACTAAATGTCTAACAACGACTTAACCATATGGAAGCCCAACAGTCATTAGTATGCAACGTGCAGATATGGTGCATGCTATAAGATGCACGAACAACCGAAGAAACAACGATGCAACAAAATCTAATAAGTAAACGATGCATCAATACAACCAACCAGAAATCGAAAACCAACGATTATGCACCTACACTACTAGGTAGGGTATTTCTAATGCCAAATAAACCTAATTGTATTTAATGGACTTCTAAGTACTCGCGTACAAGCGACACTTTACAAACAGAAAATAATAGGAGATTGTACGGATAAGAATTTTGAATACTCGAAGATCAACGAAGAAAAAGTATCAACGGCGATGTTAAAATAACAAACAACAAGGAATAAGGTCAAGCAACCTATTAGACATAAAATAGTCATGCTTTAAGGTAAAAGAAACTACATGAGTACAAAGGAGAAGTACCCGCCTTAATTTTAGAAGTCCGTAAGCAAAGAGAACCTTCCTCAATCAACCGTACAAGTTCAAATCAAGGCCCTATTTAATAATTACAATTATGCTATTTATACAATTAAATGAATTAGCTAAATAAATAATCAAACACGGTTAGAATAAATCCTAACTATAACACTTATTTAATCAACTCATAACTAACAATGAGTTCCTTCTTAATTAGGTTTAAATCCCAAACTTAGTTTCAATACAATTAAGAAAACCACACGTCCACACCAAATGCAACTCACGCAACCACAACCCATCACAACACACAACCCATCTTCACTGTTCTAACAACATGCATTCAACATTTCATCCAAACCGAACACTACTACTCCACCAAGACAACCGACGGAAACCCCCCCCCCACAGTTCATACACGTACACCATCGAACCCATTCCAATCCCACAGATCAAACTTGATCCACATCCACAAGAATTTGAATCAAAGTCAAAAATCATTAATAAGGGAAGGCTCACGGCAACAACAACAACAAAAAAAAGGATTAACAGAGAAATCAATCTCAGATTCATCCACCGATCTAAAACCATAAGAAACCGAACTAGAATTCAGAATTAACAAATAAGGCCCACGGTGGAGAAGAAAGAACACCAAAGATCTAAACGAAATCATCCAAAACCTAGCAGAAAAGCCTAATTGAAGAAATCACTTACCTAGGATGAGTCGCCGGCGTCGGATCTCTATAGGGAAAGAGGATAGGTGGTCGGCAGTGTCACCTTTCACGACGGTAGCAGTCGTGGCTTCGCCTCACGCAAAGAAAGGTGGTCGTGTGGAGGAGAAGAAGAATGAGAGGAAGCGGCGGCGGTCGACTAGGGCTGCGGCATCGAGGTAGAGAAGGGAATCGGGGGAAAGAAAAGAAAATTGATTGGGGGAAGAGGGCTTTTAGGGTTTTTAAATAGTTTTAGGCCTTTTGCAATTAAACCCTCAATGTCTAAAAAATTACAACTAAGCCCTTATATTTCTATTTTTCCATTTAGCCCCCATAAAACTCAGTATTTAACATTTGTTTGGATCATTAGATTTGGATATTTGTATATTATTGATTGTATCTATGGGAAGGGGCAAATGCAACATTTGGCTGTTGAAATTTTTCCAGATTTTGTGACGGATATTTAAAAAAGTCATCGCAATTAGCGACGGAATATTGACTATTCCATCGCTACTCGCGATGGATATTAACCAAATCCGTCACTATTACGATAGGTTAACAGATATTGACCAAATCCGTCGCTATCACGAAAGATTAGCGACAGATATTTTACCGGTCGTCGCTAAAAACTCCCCAGGACACGTCACCCCCATATCCCGGTGAATAGCGACGGAATATTGACTATTCCGTCGCTACTAGCGACGAATATTGACCAAATCCGTCGCTATTACGATAGGTTAGCGATGGATATTGACCAAATCCGTCGCTATCACGAAAGATTAGCGACAGATATTTGACCGACCGTCGCTAAAAACTCCCCGGGACACGTCACCCCCATATCCCGGTGTTTGCGACGGGCTTATATGTCCGTCGCTAACTTAGCTCTGCGTCGGGCTTATATGTCCGTCGCTAACTCATATTAGCGACGGGTTTGTTGTTTCCATCGCTACCTTAGCTCTGCGATGGGTTTTCGTCAGATGGTGCTCACTCCGTCGCTATTCGTCGCTATTCGTGTTTAGCAACGGAATAGCGACGGATTACATCCATCGCTAATCGATCAATTTTTTGTAGTGGAGAGATATCTCTCCCATTTTGACATGGGGCAGAATGTTTACTCCACCAGCATCCTATCTACTCGGTCACTCATGAGTAGTGATGGCAAAGTGCATATACTGTCACAGCCCTCCCACTTGGCCAACACATGTGACAAGTCTTGGTGGCTTGACTAGTGTCAGGGGTGATCATGTCATTACATCATGTGCATATGATGCATTGTGCATTTGATTGTGATTGTTGTATTTGTTTGCTGCATATGTTTGACATGCACATACAAGAGATATTGTGTGTTTGGTTTGATGACCATGCACCTGCTCATATGATACGAGCCTTTTATGATCAAGATAGGCTGATTTTTGATATGTATATTCATTCGGTACTTTCAGTTATGCATGTTCTGATATTTCCCTTAAGACAGTATCCTGTTGTTTCTTTATAGCTTGTACAACTATTTATATTGTCATGCATATGTATCTCTATACCCGCAAAATCCACCTGGACTCACCACCCATTGGCCTATTTTTATTTTCAAATTGACTGTTCGCCAAGGGAGCCCAGTTGCCAGTTTCAGGTCCGACAACTTCGGCTTTGGGTTTTTCATGTTGTTTATGTTTTCTAGTATAACATATTCCATACACTGCATTTGTTTTTCCGTCGTAATCATGTATTTGCGTTGTGTTTGATGCATGGATTGTATTTTGAGTCCTGTGTTGGACTTTGTGTTGTGTTTTATTGTACACTTGTCCAGATGGCAATTAGGTATGTCCTACGGGATTTTAATATTGTGGATGCATTTCTTTTATATGCTCTAACTGGGATTGACCGTTATATCTTTATTTGAGGCCAAAGGTCATATATATTGTGTAGGTGTTTGTATAAATGTTCCAAATTGTCCACCGTACATGGGAGATGGTGTCCGATTGTATATTGGATCAGCGTCTCCTCTCTGGGTGGCGTGACAAGTTTGGCCTCAGAGATAAGCTAGCTCCGCAATACATTGGGTCTTTCCATATCTGGAGCAAATTGAGGTACTAGCTTATCGTCTGGCAATACCACCATCTCTTGCCGGAGTTCATGATGTGTTCCATGTTGGTGCAAGTTGTTGGTTCTTGGATGGCTATAGAGGGGGGGTGAATGTAGCCAGACACTAAAATTTCACTCTCTTCTTGAAGTTTTCTGCACTTAGAGTTAGCAGCAGCGGAAATAATACAAACACAAGAACACAAACAGAGATAACTAACTAGGAGGATTTACAAGGTTCAGGGATAACTTGCCCCTACTCCTTGGCGTGCCCGTGAGGTGGGCGACCCCTTGATCATCGGCAGATCAAGCCCAGGAAATCCGGATATCAAATGCCTCCTTCTCGGTGGAGAAACCTCTCCACAGAAATAGTCTCAAGAGTATCAGAAATTAAGCGCAGAGACAAGGAAAGCTTACAGAGCACTCGAGAAACGTTTACAAGCACAAACCACAACCCAGCACAACCTCAGCAAGAGCCTTCACTCAGCTCTTCCTTGTCTGCTTGTCGATCGCCTCGCAAACGTCTCCACTGGCTCAAGGCTCTCCAGATGCAAAGTATCAGAGTGTTGGAGAGTGTTGGCGTTTCTAAGTGATCAGATAATCGCTCCAGTACCCCTGATCCTTCTTTGCCAACCACACTTAAGGTTCTGCCCATCGCCACCCATCGCCAGGTCACAGGCGCGTCTCTGCAGCTCACCAGCTGCTCACCAGCTCGTCTGCAACAGCCTCAGCTACTACTGACCTCCTCTGGACTCCCTGATCCCTCTTCAGCCGAGCTCCAGGTCAGTTCGTCAGCTTTCCCAGCCGTTGCCAGCCCGCGCCAGACGCCCGTTGTAACCTACGAGAGGAAAACAGCCAAACCTGCTCAAAGGAAAGTCCCCAGTTGACTCTCCTCCATTGTTTGAATCCTCCCTATAGCAGACACTTAGCAAAGCATATCAAATAATATCAGCAAGGTAGGCAGAGAAAAACAGACGCGATCAGAGCGTCTGACAGCGATTTCAAATTAAAGTTACAGCTACTGATCGGTCACCAGACCGATCAAAGATGACCCTGATCGATCACCAAACCGATCAGGGTAAGTCCTGAACGATCAGGCTCCAGCCTGATTGGTCCATGGTGAGAAACCGGGGATCGCGGACTTCTTGTAATCGGTCACACTCACCGATCAAGTATTGGGGATTGGTCACCAGACCGATCCAACAGCTGAAGATAGAACCTTCAGCTTTTTCCAACCAACACCTCCTGATCGGTCACCAGATCAATCAGGTTGGGCCTTGATCGGTCTGGTGACCGATCAGGTCAATCCCTGACCGATTAGGATCCATCCTGATCGGTCAGGGTGAGAAACCTCCGACATTTTGATCGGTCACACTGATCGATCAAGGTTTCCTCCCAAAGCTACTGACCTCTTCTCTGATCGTTCACCAGAACGATCAGAAGCCCAACAAAAACTTTTCTGTTCTCTCCTTGATCGGTCACCAGACCGATCAGCCTTCTCTGGATCGGTCACCAGACCGATCCATAACAGGGAGTTCGTGCCAACTCCCTGATCGGTCTCCAGACCGATCCAGCTTCAATCAATCCAACCCTAAGTCGAGAGAACGGGCTCCCTAGCCTTCTCTGACTCGTGCTCAGTCCCCGGACCAAGACTTCATGCCCAGCTTCACTCACCGGGACTTCATTCAACCTATCTTCACTCTCTACGACCTGGCTTCACTCACCAAGGTTTCAGTCACCCGGCTTCACCCATCGGGACCCGGCTTCACTCACCGGGATTTCAATCAACCTAGCTTCACTCTCTAGGACCTGGCTTCACTGACCAGGGTTTCGGTCACCCGGCTTCAATCATCGGGACCTGGTTTCACTCACCAGGATTTCATTCACCTGGCTTCACTCACCAGGACCCGGCTTCAATCACCGGGATTTCATTCACCTGGCTTCACTCACCAGGACCTGGCTTCACTCACCGGGATTTCAGTCACCTGGCTTCACTCACCAGGACCCGGCATCACTCACCGGGATTTCAACCCCTTTTAGCCCAGTCCCCGACCAGGACTTAATCCAAATTCACTCAACCAAACTTAAATTGGTGTCAACACCAAAATAACAAATGGGTCAGACTGCAATACACTTAAGTCAACATCAACACAAGTTGCATCAGTGATGTCCTCCTCTAAGTGTTTTAATGTTTGACAATACACTTAAGTCAGTGATACATAGAACAAGGGAGGGTGAGCAAAGGAGGAGTATCAAAGTGAGAGAAAGTCCTAGTAAACCTAGGCACTAAGTCTTGATCATGGATTGGGCACTAAGTCCTGGCAAAGGGCTGGGCACCGAAGACCTGACCGGAAGTTGGGCACTAAGTCCTGGTCGAGGACTGGGCAAAAGACCTGGCCAAGGGTTGGGCACCGAAGACCTAGTTCAAGGAATTGGGCACGAAGACCTAGCCGAGGGTTGGGCACCGAAGTCCTGGACTTAGGGTTTGGGCACGAAGTCTTGGTCCGAGGGACTGAGCAACTTAGCTGAGCGATGACTAAGGACAGAAGTAGAGACGAGTTAGGGTTTGGACGTCTCGAGATGCGAGAGTATTGGAAGCTAAGCAAAAGTCCACCCGAAGGACTGGGTGGCAATCATCTCCTAAAAGGAGTAGGTGAAAGACGCGTTCTCGGGGGTGAGAACTTGCGTCGGTTCGACCTAGGGTTTCGTGGAGACCCAAAGTCAGAACCAAGACAGCTACGGCTGTAAGTAATGCTTGTTATGTTTTGGGACTAACCTGAGTTGCAGGGTCGAAGGATTGGTCATCTGCAAGTGAGGTACTTCACTGGGCCTAGGCGCCCGAATGGACACAGGCGCCCGAATGGGCTCAGGCGCCCGTATGGATACGAGCGCCCAAGTGTAAAGGTAAAATCTCAAACACAGCTACGAAGCCACTGAACCAAGGCGGATCAGGCCCGTGAGGTCACGGGCGCCCCCATCAGATCAGGCGCCCAAGTGGAGGTGGATAAGCGCTGACCGAGCCCGCGGATAAGGATTCGCGTAGGGAAGGCCACGTGTTAGGCTCCCCAAACGTCACAGGCGCCCGTATGGGTGCTATAAAAGGGGCTTCGACCCCTCAGCTTCAGACAGAACTTCTACATTCATTCTAAGACATTCCGTGCAAAGCAAAAGCGATTAGACGAAGCTCTACGACCAAGGAAGCTCCAGGAGGAAGTGTGCGACGCTTCGGAGTTCCGGATTGGCCGGATCGTCTGTTTCTATTTGGTTTGTTTTAATTCAAGTTGCATTTCAATTCATATCTTTTTGCTTGTATATCAACTGTAAGATGGGTTTTCTCCGCCTCCGGAAATTCCAGAAAGGAGACCAATAGTGGACTCACGCCGAGTACATATGCCTTGGATGTACTGACCCTGGGGGGTCAGGAACCAAGTAAATAAATCCCGCGTGTCTATTGTCTTGCTTTTCGTTACTTTATTTTCCGCTGCGTATTTGCTCTTTCTTAGTCCGAAAATTTTATAACGATATTCACCCCCTCTATCATTTCTCCGATCCAACAAGTGGTATCAGAGCGGGTGGCTCAAACTTGGTGCAACCACCAGTTTGAGATTTTTTTTCAAATTTTTCGCTTTTTAACCATAACTCAAAATTGATATAACAATCAATTTTTAAAAAATTTGTCATAAACTTTTTATATTATTACTTTAATATTTTTCTCGAAATTCGTGCTACCTTAATTCGAGCAAATTTTTTTTCTTTTTTTTTATCAAAATTGATAAAGCCAATATTTTTCAAAAAAAATAATTTGTCACAAACTTTTTATTATTATCCTGCCTCGAAATTCGTGCAATATTTATTTTGGGCTATTTTTTTCTCCCGCACTGCTAATCCAAGATCAAGTCTTGGTACATTTTTGTTGTTTATATTGTGTGCGAGGTTTAATTGAATGGCTAATCAAGAATGGAACAGTGCTCGTTCACCTCTATTCTCTGGCGAGAACTTCAGAACCTGGAAGGGTCTAATGGAATCCAAACTAGTATCAGAAGATGAGTCTAGATCTGAGACGGTAGGAATCAAGGGAGAGATTCTAAACGAAGAATCAAAAGGTAAGATTGTAAACTCTAAGTTTAAAAATCATATCATTTGTTACACATGCAGGGAGAGAGGGCACTACAAAAGTAAGTGTCCTACTCATAAGACTCGATCTTCACCACCGGTGGCAAAGGAGGCACCAGCGCTAGGAGGCCAGAGAGATAAGAGCCACGTACAATGCTTCATGTGTGAAAAATACGGACACTACAAGAATAAATGTCCGGCAAAGGTATGCAAAATGTGCATTCATAAAAATTTTAAAATTCCTGCACTTTCTTATGTAAATAAGTTAGATAATTTTTCTGAAAAATTAAATTATGTAAATAGTCATGTTAATGTTCTACATGACCAGCTACAAAATACCGATAATGTTAAAATATCAGAAATCAACTGTTTAATCTTTAATGTAAATTCATTAATTTCTAAAATTAATTTTGGAATTAATTCTATTAATTCAGAAAAATTTGAAAATCTTAAGGATAATTCTGAAATTAGATCTGATAAAATTACTGAAATTAATTCTGAAATTAGATCTGATAAAATTATCTCTGAGGATAATTTCAAATTTGAAAATCTTAAGGATAATACTGAATTCAAATTTGAAAATCTTAAGGATAATACTGAATTCAAATTTGAAAATCTTAAGGAAAATTCTGAATTCAAATTTGAAAATCTTAACGAAAATTCTGAATTCGAATTTGAAATTCTTAAAAATATTTATGAAGATAACTCTGAAATTAGTGAAGATAGTTCTGAAGTTAACTCTGAAATTAGTGAAGATATTTCTGAGGATAAGAATGATCTTATTGCTGATAATTTTGAGGATAATAGAAACGAAATTCTTTTAAATAATGATTTAATTATAGATAATGTTGAAGATTATTATAAAACATTAACTAGTGGCCCAAATTACTCCACCTATTTTGAGGATATTAGAGGATGTAATTTTGAGGATGAGGAGGAGATGAAATTTTCTGAGATCAAGGCCATAGTAAATAAAAATCACAAAGATTCAAACAAACCAGAATTATTGGAAAAACATAAAAAGATAAATAATGAAGAAATAGTAGATGAGTCGAAAATTTTTGAAATAATGAAAATTATGAATTTAAACCAACAACTATTAATTAATCATTTCAACCTTAATTATTTAAAAAAACAAATTAAGTCAAATTCAAATTAAATCTTAATTAATTCAATTAAATCTTAATAAATTCAAATTCAAACTAAATCTTAATTAAGTCAAATTCAAATTAAATCTTAATTAATTCAATTAAATCTTGATTAAGTCAAATTCAAATTAAATCTTAACTAATTCAATTAAATCTTAATTAATTAAAATTCAAATTAAATCTTAATTAATTCAATTAAATCATAATTAATTCTAATTCAAATTAATTCTTAATTAATTCAATTAAATCTTAATTAAGTCAAATTCAAATTAAATCTTAATTAATTCAATTAAATCTTAATTAATTCAAATTCAAATTAATTCAACTTAATTCAATTAAATCTTAATTAATTCAAATTAATTCAACTTAATTTAATTAAATCTTAATTAACTCAAATTAATTCAACATAATTCAATTAAATCTTAATTAATTCTAATTAATTCAACTTAATTCAATTAAATCTTAATTAATTAGTAATTAATTCAATTTAATCTTTAATTAATTCAAATTCAAATTATTCAACTTAATTCAATTAAATCATAATTAATTCAAATTAAAATTAATTCAACTTAATTCAATTAAATCTTAATTAATTCAAATTCAAATTAATTCAACTTAATTCAATTAAATCATAATTAATTCAAATTAATTCAACTTAATTCAATTAAAATTTAATTAATTCAACTTAATTCAATTAAATCTTAATTAATTCAATTTAATCTTTAATTAATTCAATTAATTATTAATTAATCCAATTAAATTAATTCATATTCAAATTAATTAAATCTCAATTAATTCTTAATTAATTCAAGTAATCTTAAATAACTTAAACTCAAACTAAATAAAATCTTACCCAAACCGCAACAATTAAGTTAATAAAATTAAATATGTCAAAGTGGGTTGGCATATTCGCGGGTTCACACGACATGTATCAAATCGGAAATTTGATACATTATTAGAAACTTAAATAAAATGATTTGAATTGTTTGACTCATGCATAACTGCCATGTCATGCATCTGCTATTTTTTTCAATTTATGCCATGTCATTCATGTTTAATTTTATGCATAACTTAGAACGGCTATAGGAAAAAGAATAGTTGAAACTTGAACAACCTAGTATTAGGCGGAGGTGAGATGATAGTACGTTAGGGAAGTCCTTCTAATAAGGTCAAGTATATTCTACTTGGTCTGTTTAGTCTAGTGGAACTAGCCGAAGCTACCGATCCAAAACCTAAACTAGTTAGACCAAAATTTTTCAAGAAGTAATTTGAAAATGAATTTTCGATAAAAGGCTTTGTCAAGGAAAGGGTTGATAATCCAATAAGGTCGGCCAAAGAAGGCCTTGTGCCTCGCCAAGACCTGGAAGTCGATTACCGAAAATCAAATTCACTTTACTATTTGATAAATTTGAATCTAACACAAGTTTCAATTAAATCTTAGATTCAAAAATGAATTAAGAAAAATGATTCAAGCATCTCACAATACACCCATAAGGCAACCATGCTTGCTCTATTGAGACATATAGAATGGGTGAGATGTTAAGGACTAATGAATTGAAAAATATTTTTCAAAATTGTCTTTCAAAATTGTTAAAATATTTTTCTAAGAATATATTTTCAAAATAGTGCATTAACATAATAATGTTTTTATGGATTTCATGCTTGTCTGATTGCCAATATATTATATGTTTTCAAAAATTATATCCTTTTGAAAATTGTTTGACTCACACAATTAGACACAAGCCTCTTAGGACAACACTAAAGTTCCTTAAGGCACTTAGATAGAGTCAAACGGTGTTGGGTACAGGGGGAGTATTTTCATTATTTTGAAATGTTTTTCTCGAAAATTGTGCCTTCAATAACTATCATTTGTGTTGAGGCAATCTGTGATCCGGAGTGATCATGAGTTTTGATGTTTGGGCAAAGGGTTTAAGTTAGGTTTACCCTTGTCATCTTATATGTGTATGTTGAGTGTGCAGGTTGTACAGGTTACACATATGGACTTGGCTAGACGACCTCGGTATGGTGAAGGGTGGCATGGAGACAAGCTAGAGGCTTGTGTGCACCCGAGGGATCTTGGAGAGCAGGGACGTTGAGCTGATGGGCACGGACTTTGGGCGTATGTGAAGGGTAGCATGGAGGCAAGCTGGAGGCTTGCATGCGCATCCGAGGGACGAGGGCCGAAGACGAAGAGGGCGCGAAGGCAATAGTCGAGGCTGCGGATGAGGAGTTATCGAGTCGTGAGGGTACGAGTGTTGTGTGATTGTACTCGGGAAGGGTTCAGCTGGGGACCAGACGACTGCTCTTGGAGCAGTCGACTGGTAGGTGGCTGGTGAGTTGGCTGAGAATTCGAACGTTGGGGTGCAACGGTCGAATTTCAGTGGCACCAGTCGACTGCCCTGGGGGCAGTCGACTGGTGGTGAGGGTTTCAGTCCGAGTCCTATTTAAAGAGGACTTCGTGGTGGCTGAGATCCTTGACAAAACTCGCTTGGGTAAAGTGAGTTAGTACTCTTTGTGCCCAGCTAGTGTTCAATGTGTTGTGGCGAGGTTTCTCCACCCACAAGGAGGATGAGGGCTAGCTGGAGGTTATCCGGGGAGTGATCCACCGACGGATTCTTGGATTAGTCACCCGTCCGGGGTGGATACCAAATAAATCAGATTGTTAGCGTTATTCTTCACTGTTAGTTTTGTTTTATTATATATTCCGCTGTGTAACTAACCATGTAGGAAGAAAGGGGGTCGAAAAATTGCTATTCACCCCCCCTCTAGCAAACACAATCGATCTATCAATTGGTATCAGAGCAAGGACCGCTCTTGATCGGACTAACCGCCGAGGGAGCACACGCTAGAGAAAGAAGAACATGGAAGACAAATTCGGGGACAACATCTACACTCCACCGCCCTACGATCATGACGACTTCAATTTTTGGAGGGCGAGAATCGAGACTTGGTTCAGAATGGAGTGGGCATGTCGAATCACGCTTGAAGAGCCATATGAGATTCCAAAAGATAAGCACGGGAAGAGGCTTAGGCCTAGGTATTAGAATCAAGAACAACAAGATCAAGTGAAAGCAAATGAAAAGGTAATTAATATCTTAGTAAATCTTTTGCCTGACAATATTTTGAGTAATGTAGGAGCGTACCAAAATGCATCTGAATTTTGGAGCAAATTGAAAGAAATTCATAAGAGCTCTACACAATCTCAAGTAGTAGAGGAGCCTGAAGAAGCAAGTGTTGGTGCAGGAAGCACCATATCAAACCTTGTTTTGATATTGGCAAAGGGTTCAAAGTTAAGTATTATTGGTGTTCTAACAATGTTACTCAAGTGTGCAGGAAAAGTCCTAGCGAAGGGCTGCTAGGCACCTAGCGAAGAGCTGCTAGGCACCTGGCGAAGGGCTGCCAGGAAACAAAGTCCTAGCGAAGGACTGCTAGGCACCTGGCGAAGAACTGCCAGGATCCAAAGCCCTAGCGAAGGACTGCTAGGCACCTGGCGAAGGACTGCCAGGATCCAAAGACCTAGCGAAGGACTGCTAGGCACCAAGCGAAGGACAGCTTGGTATTGAAGACCTGGCGAAGGACAGCTAGGCACCTGGCGAAGGACTGCTGGGAAAAAGTCCAACCGAAGGAGCCAGTTGGCAACAGGTAAATTCTCCCGAGAGGAGTAGGTGAGGACGCGTTCCCCGTCGAGGGAACAGTAGGCGTCGGTTCGACCTAGGGTTCCATTTTGGAAACCCAAAGTCAGAACCAAGACAGCTAAGGCTGTATAAAACTAACAACTTACTGCTTTATGTTGTTTTCGGACTAACCCTGGATGCAGGACCAAAGGAACGAGTGTCTGCAGCTCAGAGAGCCTCAAAGGAGTGTGGCAGCAGCTGAGTAGGGCCCCCTGAGTGTCCAGGGCGCCCCCAAGGTGAACATGAAATAAATGAAGCAAAAAGGAGCTTCGGCTGAATACTGGCCGGGGCGCCCCCAGCAGCCAGGGCGCCCCCAGCAGTCAGGGCGCCCTCAGCGCCCAGGGCGCCCCCAGCCACCAGGGCGCCCCATGCCTGGAGTCAGCGATGAGGATAAGTCTCATCCAGCCGATACTCCCGCTGAAAAGGTCAGCCAGGGCGCCCTCAGCTTCCAGGGCGCCCCCGTCAAAGTATTATCCCGACTTTGAAGGGATAACTCGCTGACCGCGAGAAGAGGGGATCACAGGCCACGTGGAGGGCGCCCCCGTGCTCCAAGGTGGCCTCAGAACCCTATAAAAGGCCCTCGACCCCCCAAGCTTTAGAACAACTACTTCCAACGCTGTTACGTTCTTCTGCTCTTGCGCTTCGCCCCAGAAACCTTCCAACTCGACACGAAAGCGCCAAAGACGTCCCTCTGCTCCGAGATAAATTTTTCTACATCGGACGTCGGTAACGAAGAACTGTTTTCTTTCAGTTTACTATACTACTATTGTAATCAATCTTTGTAAACTGTTTTTGCGCCTCATATAGAATTGCCCAAAGTAAACGGTCAACGACTGTGGGCCTTGGAGTAGGAGTCGACCTAGGCTCCGAACCAAGTAAAACTACCTGTGTTCGTGTGTTGTGTTTTAATTTCCGCTGTGCAATTTCTCTATCTCTAAATCCGAACGATTTACGATATTCACCCCCCCTCTATCGTATTCTCTCGATCCAACAAGTGGTATCAGAGTGGGGAAGCTCAAATTTGGTGCAACCACCAATTTGAGAGTCTTTCGGATTTTCAAAATTATTTTATCATTTTTAATCTTTTCTCGTTAATCGAAGTGGTGCAACACCACTCGATCTTTATTTCAAATAAATAATATCTGTAGGTGTATTTAAAATATTCTTACACCTTTTTTAATTTTGAATTCTTATTTTTGTACCATAAGTCAGAATTGATAAAACGAATAATTTTTAAAAATTTGTCATAAACTTTTTTTTATTATTTTAATATTTTTCTCGAAATTCGTGCTACTTTAATTCGAGCAAATTTTTTTTTAACATTAAATTCTTACTTTGTCATTATTAATCAGAATTGACAAAATCAACATTTTCAAAACTTTGTCATAAATTATTTTTTTATTTTATTATTATTCTGCCTCGAAAATCGTGTAATATTTTTTTGGGCTATTTTTTTTCCTTCTCCCGCACTACTAATCCAAGACCAAGTCTTGGTACATTTCTGTTATTTCTTTTGTGTGCAAGGATTATTTTTAATGGGCAATCAAGAATGGAATAGCATTCGTCCACCGCTCTTCTTTGGTGAAAATTTCAACTCCTGGAGAAGTCAAATGGAATCCCACCTGAAGGCTAATATGGATTTATGGTCGATAATCCAAACGGGGTTCAGATTCCCCGCGGAAGATGGAACATCGATCGCTTGGGACAAATTGGATGAACCAACTCTGAGGAAGATCGAGACTGATGCTAAGGCAACAGAGATCATACAATGCGGTCTAACCAACGAACAACTCAAGCTAGTCGGTTCATTTGGATGTGCTAAAAAGATGTGGGAGAAGCTACTCAACCTACACGAAAAGAGCTCCGATATTGAGGTCTTTGAAGGAGAGATGTTCGAATCATCGGACGAATCAAATGAAGAAGAAGATTACTAAAGTTATCTTGCAGTCTCGGTCCAAGCACAGACAACCGAGTCAGACTCGACACCCGACGTTGAAATCGAACCTGAGTCAGACGACGAGTTTTCTGAGGCAAAGTTGGTAACTAATTTTGAATCATTTTCTTCTAAATTAAGGTTAAATAATCAAGCTGATACTGCAATGGTCGAGGAAGGTATAGTTTTCATTGCAGGGAAAACTCCAAGAGAACTGCAAAAGTGGCCTCAACCAGTACCGGAGTCCAACTCAGACTCAATATTTGACGACAAAGAAGGAGATCGAACCAAACTGTTCCGATTAGCTCGTGTTCACTACAAGATGATAAAGAAACAAAGAAGAATGACGACAAGTATCAAGGGGGAGATTCCCAACCGGGAATCAAAAGGTAAATTTTCAATACCTGAAAATCCAACATTTATCTCAAATAACGTGGTTAATTTGTATAAACCAGAGTTTTATTTCGATTATGATGTAACTTAGATCATTTTTTCTTGTTTACTTTAATTGTATGTTTCTTTTATTTTAGTTATTTATTTTTGCTTAGAATTAGGACTGGTTAGATAAGGACTAAAACGGTTTAACTGAAATTTGAACAACATAGTATTGGGTGGAGGTGAGATGATAGTACGTTAGGGAAGCCATTTTGGCGGAACTAGCCGAAGCTACCGATCCAAGACCCAAACTAGTTAGACCAGAATTTATCAAAAAGTAATTTTGAAGATGAAATTTCACTAAAAGGCTTTGTCTAGGAAAGGGTTGATGATCCAATAAGGCTACGACCAAAGAAGGCCTAGTGCCTCGCCAAGACCTGGAAGCCAATTTTTGAAATTCAAATTCAAGTTACTTCTTGTCAAATTCAAATCTAATACAAATTTCAATTGATCTTAGACTCAACTACTTTTTCAAAATAAAGCTAAAATTCATTAAAATGGTTTTCAAAGTTAATTCAGTTTTTCAAAATTAATCATGATTTTTCAAAGTAAAATCCTTACTTCTATTTTTGTCTCACAAAACCCATAAGGTTAACATGCTTGATCATGTAGAACTGGGTGAGACATCTAGGACCTAAAAGCATAATTCACTATCTTTTTAAATAAAAAATGTTTTCAAAAGTTATTCAAAATTATCTCTTTTGTTCAGTTTGCGGTACCCTACTCTTTCAATTCTAACATTTTTTTTAATTTTATGTTAAATATCTCAATAGACTCATTTTAAATATAATCTAGGGCTTGTTTGATTTAGTTATTGATTGGTTAAACATAGTCAACTTAGTCAAACTTGGTCAAAAAAAGGTCAACCCTAGTCAACATAGTCAAACTTGCTCAACACTGAAACCCCTTAAGGAACTTAGATAAAAGCCAGACTATGTCAGATCTAGGGGGAGATCAAATTAGAAGAAGCTCAAAAATACTATATTTCAAAATACCATTATCATTTCAAATTTTGTTTTCGGGGCTTATTCTTTAAAAAAAAATTCTCTTCATTCCAAATTCAATTTTCTAAAATTATCTTCTTGAAAATTACCATACTTTTATTCAAAACTATTCTCTTGATTCTGATAAACCCTAAAGACACAAAGGAGGTCTACTTAATGATCTACAAGGACTCCTAGGATGTGTCAAATTTAGGGGGAGGTTGAATCAAAAGAAGAATTTCTAAAAAGTTTTTATTGATAATCATCTGTGTTGAAATTATTTAATAACATATTTTCATGAACTATATCTTCAAAATCCTTACTGAAAATTTAAGTCTTTCAAAATACCATTATTGTTGTGGCTTATGAAATTGTTTTTGAAATAATATTTACTTGGGTTAGAGAATTTCCAGGGCACTTAGGAAAATGTCCTTGTAGTCAACAAGCCTTCCTAGGATTGTGTCAAACTAGAAAAGAAACCTAGTCAAGTAAAATATTATATTTTTCAAAATCTAATACGTTCCAAAAATTACTTATATTTTTCAAAGTCTAATACGTTTCAAAAATTACTCATATTTTTCAAAGTCTAATACTTTTTTAAAAGTACTTATGTGTTTCAAATCATAATCTCAAATGTACTTGAAAAATCTTTTTTTAAGGAAAATCTTTCTGATACTTTCTTACAAATACAAAATATTTTTCAGAACTACATAATACTCTTCAAAATGGATTTAATCTGGACATTTAAGCTTTTTTGCTATGCCTTCAAGAATTATACTAAGTATTTTTATGTTTTCAAAACTCATAGGCTCTAATACACAAACTTTCTCCTTAAAACTTCTTTCAAAATATATTTTTCAAGAATTCTTTATTGATATATGGCCAAGGGGGAGAGTAGAAAAAGTGAAAATTAAATTTTTCCTTAAACTTTTTCTCTTTTCAAAGAAACTTTATTGAAAACTTCGAGTTGCTCTTAACTTAGAATTTCCTTTGTGATACTCAGAAGTTTTTCAAAATACCTTTTTCAAAACTGAACTTGGAAATGATCAAAAAAAATAAGGAGAAGAATTTTACATTAAGGGGGAGAAAAAGCAAATTTTGTTTAATTTAAAAAAAATGTTCCAAAAATTCTTAAAGTGCATGTTTTTTCCTAAGTAAAATTTTTCTTAGTAAACAAAATTTGTCTGAGTAAAAACTTTTTGAAAATTTTGGCAAATGTTTCTAAGTAAAGTTTTTGGTGAAAAACTTGTCTAGAAATTTCTTAAATATCACACAAAGTATTTCCAAGCTAATTCTTCTAAGTGTGCAAATTTTTTTAATTTTTCCCAATTCTCAAAGTTGAATTTTTTTTGGAAAATTTGACTTCAAAATTTTGCCTAAGTAAAATTCTTTTTGCAAAGCCTTGTAAGTAAAAGTTATTTAACAAAATTTAGGCTTGCAAAACCTTTCATAATGGAAAATTATCTAAGTGTAAAAAGTTTTAAAAATACTTTTACTCTATTTTTGAAAAACACTTTGTCAAAAATATAAAGCATTTAGAAAAACTCAAAAATCCCTATTAGATACCTTGTTCACCCATGTTTGTTTTTGATATATGTCAAAGGGGGTGGAAAGGTCAAAGTTAAGAGTTAAGTTAATTATTGTTTTATAAAACAATTATTCAGGGGGAGTATGAGTATGAGAAAATTTTTTATGAGAAATTTTTTTTTTCAAAATTTTTTATAAGAAAATTTTTTTCTGTTCAAATTACATTGGTATTAGACTGTTAAGAATTGCCATGTTTCATTGGTCTTAACCTTCGTGCTTAAACTGTTATAATTTTTACTTAACTTTGAATCGTGTTGCCATAAATCAAAAAGGGGGAGATTGTTGGTGCAGGAAGCACCATATCGAACCTTGTTTTGATATTGGCAAAGGGTTCAAAGTTAAGTATTATTGGTGTTCTAACAATGTTACTCAAGTGTGCAGGAAAAGTCCTAGCGAAGGGCTGCTAGGCACCTAGCGAAGGGCTGCTAGGCACCTGGCGAAGGGCTGCCAGGAAACAAAGTCCTAGCGAAGGACTGCTAGGCACCTGGCGAAGGACTGTCAGGATCCAAAGCCCTAGCGAAGGACTGCTAGGCACCTGGCGAAGGACTGCCAGGATCCAAAGACCTAGCGAAGGACTGCTAGGCACCAAGCGAAGGACAGCTTGGTATTGAAGACCTGGCGAAGGACAGCTAGGCACCTGGCGAAGGACTGCTGGGAAAAAGTCCAACCGAAGGAGCCAGTTGGCAACAGGTAAATTCTCCCGAGAGGGGTAGGTGAGGACGCGTTCCCCGTCGAGGGAACAGTAGGCGTCGGTTCGACCTAGGGTTCCATTTTGGAAACCCAAAGTCAGAACCAAGACAGCTAAGGCTGTATAAAACTAACAACTTACTGCTTTATGTTGTTTTCGGACTAACCCTGGATGCAGGACCAAAGGAACGAGTGTCTGCAGCTCAGAGAGCCTCAAAGGAGTGAGGCAGCAGCTGAGTAGGGCGCCCTGAGTGTCCAGGACGCCCCCAAGGTGAACATGAAACAAATGAAGCAAAAAGGAGCTTCGACTGAATATTTGCCGGGGTGCCCCCAGCAGCCAGGGCGCCCCCAGCAGTCAGGGCGCCCCCAGCCACTAGTGTGCCCCACGCCTGGAGTCAGCGATGAGGATAAGCCTCATCCAGCCGATACTCCCGCTGAAAAGGTCAGCCAGGGCGCCCTCAGCTTCCAGGGCACCCCCGTCAAAGCATTATCCCGACTTTGAAGGGATAACTCGCTGACCGCGAGAAGAGGGGATCACAGGCCACATGGAGGGCGCCCCCGTGCTCCAAGGCGCCCTCAGAACCCTATAAAAGGCCCTCGACCCCCCAAGCTTCAGAACAACTACTTCCAACGCTGTTACGTTCTTCTGCTCCTGCGCTTCGCCCCAGAAACCTTCCAACTCGACACGAAAGCGCCAACGACTTCCCTCTGCTCCGAGATAAATTTTTCTACACCGGACGTCGGTAACGAAGAACTGTTTTCTTTCAGTTTACAATACTACTATTGTAATCAATCTTTGTAAACTGTTTTTGCGTCTCATATAGAATTGCCCAAAGTAAACGGTCAACAACCGTGGGCCTTGGAGTAGGAGTCGACCTAGGCTCCGAACCAAGTAAAACTACCTGTGTTCGTGTGTTGTGTTTTAATTTCCGCTGTGCAATTTCTCTATCTCTAAATCCGAACGATTTACGATATTCACCCCCCCCCTCTATCGTATTCTCTCGATCCAACAGCAAGGTCAATAATCCAAGAAGAGGAGAAAATTGAGTCATATACATCTTCAAGTGAGGAGGAGGGATTAAGTGAAAGATCATCAACCTCCTCAAGAGAAGAAGAGGAAGAGGTCTCCACCTCAAGGAGTGAGGGGGAGGAGAGACTTTCATCAATACCGAAACAAGAGGAAGCATCCTCTTCATCCAAGGTTGAAGAAGAAGTCAACCTAGCCTCCACCTCCACCAAAGCTAAATCGAAAGAGCACACACATGCTTTGGTTGTAACGAAAAGGGGCACTACAAGGACAAGTGCCCGAAAGGTAAAAAGGTGGTACACTCTAAACCTATTTCAATTAAATTAAATTCTAACATAAAGTATGGGACTGGAGAACCCCAAGAGAAGAAGAGGAGGATTCGATGCTTCACGTGTGGTGAGCTAGGGCACTACCACACCAAGTGTCCAAGATAGAAAGAGCTCAAGAAAATGGGACACTTGAGGAGATGGGAGAAAGAAGAAAGGACGAAGCAAAGATTACAACAAGAAGGAACTACAAGGGTACGGGAGGTAATTCCTAACCCTAGGTTAAAGTGTAATTCAAGTTCAAGTTCCTCTTTGCATATTCAAAATAATGTTAATCATTCATCCATGCATGCTAAAATTAACGAAAATTGCTTACTTGTGCATAACCATGGCTTTAGATATAATGATAGGACTAGGGTTTACAAGGTAGATCAAAACCCTAGGAAGAGTATGCATAATGATAGACCCAAGACCTAAGGATCATGGCACTAATCCTCAAAAGGGAAGGAATATACCTAGGAAAATGGGTAGCTCTAGGAATGTCCAAAGTGGACATATGGACTCTAAAGTTAAAGGTCTAGAGAGGGAAAATCAAGTCTTGAGGGCAAGGCTTGATAAATTAGAAAAGACCCTAGAGAGATTCACGGTTGGATCAAAAGGTCTAGATATGGTTTTGGGTAGTTTAAAACCCAACTACGATAGATCGGGGTTGGGATACCGGTCTAAGACCTCCAAGGCCAACAAAAAGAAGTATGCTGGGGAAGCATATAATCTTGGCAAGAAGGAGAAGACCAAAAACGGCAAGGGGGTGTCATTTGAGGGTAGAAGGAACAACTTAATCAGAGACAAGGTGTCTAAGGTTAAGAGAGTTCGTTTTGT
Organism: Boesenbergia rotunda; assembly: GCA_024364735.1. NCBI lineage: Eukaryota > Viridiplantae > Streptophyta > Magnoliopsida > Zingiberales > Zingiberaceae > Boesenbergia > Boesenbergia rotunda. The sequence goes on along the minus strand of JAGFNQ010006710.1, from coordinate 393,628 downwards.
AGGCCAAGAATCACTGGAGGCTCGCCGGTGTGGTCTAGTATGGGTTAAGTCACTTAGGGAGGTGGCTAACACTCAGAGCTCAAGGGGGAGCTCTAGGAGCCTTTGGGGTCCATGGTAAATGGATCTCAAAAGTTTCTCTCCTAGGAAATTAGGTGAAATGTGTAAAAAGGGATTGGAAGGCTTGGGTAAGTCTTAACCCTATGTTTTAGCACATTCAAAAGGGAATTAAGGAGAAAAAGATGAAAATGAGGTTATAATTGACAAAATTAGGTCTTAATGTGCAAATATCATGTAATTCACTGAAAGAAATGAATTGTGACCAGGTATTAGAAGATACATCAAGAAAAAAAATCACAATTAGAACTTTTGGGTTGAGTTTAAATGATACACTTTAGAGAAAGATGAGTTTTGTGCCAATCTTGGGATTCGGAGTACATTTGTTTAGAAACATATTTTTCCCAAGTAGACATTGTCCCCACAAATCTCTCCACAAAATTTCAGATTTTTCGGAGATTTGTGGAATTATTTAAGGATTTCTAAAATTGGGCTGAAAAACTTGAAAATCAGGTATCAGTCGACTGCCCCAGGTGCAGTCGACTGGTCTCAAGCTCAGAAACTCTCTGTGAGTTTTGGCAGTCGACTGCCATTTGGGCAGTCGACTGGTCCATGAGAGTTTACAAAAAGGGGAGTTTGGGTAGTGAGAAATTGCAAAATTGGAGTATGGGATATGGTTTGGATTTAAAATCCATGCTTATAATGTTATATTCCTTGAATGAAGTGTTATCCTATGATTTGATAAGACTTTGTTGATATTATGGATAATTCAAGGAAGATTGATAAGAGATAAGAAGGAAATTTCTTTGTATATTTAAGGATATTGAAAAGAAAGAGTTAAGGACAATTCCTTGTGTAAATTGATGATGGTTAGAATTGACAAACACAAGGAATCATCAATTGAGGTCAAAATTGATACAAAGTGTCTATCCTTAAGGAAATTAGAGAAGTGTACCAAAGTCAAGCACATTTGATAATCTTAATCAAAACATATTTTTCTAGGATAGGGCATATCCTAGCAAATGTGATTGCAAACTCTTAGAATTGTTTAAGGGTATTGTTGAGCTCTTTTTGGCACTAAGAGAAAGGTTGCTTGGGGGCAATCCTTTAATGGTGGCCAAGGGAGAAGAACTTGGTTGTTAGGTTGGGTAGAACCTAACTTGGGTCTATGGTGTCAAGTTGGGTAAAACTTGACCTTGGTAAAATGAAAATTAGGAGAAGGCATAGGTTAAGGGGGAGGTTGACTCCTTGTTTGCCTTGATTTTCATAGAAAAATTTTTGGGTTTTGTGTCAAACTTGGGAATGGTGATACATACATTGTGGAATGTATTTTTCCCAAGTAGGTATGGGAACCACAAATTTCTCCTCAAATTTAGAAATTTTTGGAGCATTGTAGAATTTCTGGCGCATTTCTGAATTTGGCCAGAAAAGTCTGATATTCACAGTATCAGTCGACTGCCAACAGGGGCAGTCGACTGGTCAATGCTGATTTGTCTATCAGCAGCTATTTTAGGGTTCAAATGATAAGAAACAAGTGTATGTGGGTTTAATACACTCTGTTTAGGATCATTGAGGATTGAAAGAACCAATAATTGGGATATTAATGGGGTCTTTTTGATGTATGGAAAAAGGGGAGAAGTTTGAGTTTAAGTTGGGAAACCAAACTTACCTTTGCATGAAACCAACCCCTAGGTTTAGGGGGAGCTGAGTTTAGGGGGGAGCATGGATGCTTCATTCTTGGCGTAAGGGGAACCTTGGAGAGGTTCTTAAAAAGCTTTTGTAAGTCTAATGTAGGGGGAGCTTGGGAGAAGCTTTAAAAAACCCGTTTTTGGTGAAAATTCCTAACTTGGAGGGTTAGGTGTGAAAAGTCCTAACTTGGAGGGTTAGGTGTGGGGAGCCTTGGGATAGGTTTTAAAAAGCCCGTTTCAGAAAATTCCTAACTTGAAGGGTTAGGTGTAGGATGCCTTGGGATAGAATCCATTATGCATTGCATATGCATTTGTTTAGCATGTTTTTTACTATTGACTACTATTTTGCTTTCCCTAACTTAAACGTATTGCCAAACATCAAAAAGGGAGAGATTGTTGAGGCAATCTGTGATCCAGAGTGATCATGAGTTTTGATGTTTAGTCAAAGGGTTTAAGTTAGGTTTACCCTTGTCATCTTATATGTGTATGTTGAGTGTGCAGGTTGTACAGGTTACACATATGGACTTGGCTGGACGACCTTGGCACGGTGAAGGGAGACAAGCTGGAGGCTTGTGTGCACCCGAGGGACCTTAGAGAGCAGGGACGATGAGCTGATGGGCGCGGACTTTGAGGCGTACGTGAAGGGTGGCATGGAGGCAAGCTGGAGGCTTGCGTGTGCATCCGAGGACGAGGGCCGAAGATGAAGAGGGCGCGAAGGCAATAGTCGAGGCTGCGGATGAGGAGTTAGTCGAGTCGTGAGGGTACGAGTGCAGTGTGATTGTACCCGGGAAGGGTTCAGCTGGGACCAGTCAACTGCTCTTGGAGTAGTCGACTGGTAGGTGGCTAGTGAGTTGGCTGAGAATTCGAATGTTGTGGTGCAACGGTCGAATTTCAGTGGCACCAGTCGACTGCCCTGGGGGCAGTCGACTGGTGGCGAGGGTTTCAGCCCGAGTCCTATTTAAAGAGGACTTCGTGGTGGCTGAGATCCTTGACGAAACTCGCTTGGGTAAAGTGAGTTAGTAGTCTTTTGTGCCCAGATAGTGTTCAAAGTGTTGTGGCGAGGTTTCTCCACCCACAAGGAGCGACGAGGGCTAGCCGAAGGTTATCCGGGGAGTGATCCACCGACGGATTCTTGGATTAGTCACCCGTCCGGGGTGGATACCAAGTAAATCAGGTTGTTAGCGTTGTTCTTCACTATTAGTTTTGTTTTATTATATATTCCACTGTGTAACTGACCGTGTAGGAAGAAAGGGGGTCGAAAAATTGCTATTCACCCCCCCTCTAGCAAACACAATCGATCTATCAATTTGTGTCTTCGAAAAAGGTTTATGCTTCAAAGAATTATATTTTCAAAAATTACCTGTTTCTTTGACTTTGATAAACCCTAAAGACACACAGAAGGTCTACTTAATGATCTACAAAGACTCCTAGAATGTGTCAAACTTAGGGGGAGTCTAAGTCAAAGAAGATTTTCTAACAAGTATTTTTCAAAACTACGTTCTTTCTGATAATTCTTTTGGGCTAGAACCAACTCTAAAGACTCAGAGGAAGAGTACTTGTGGTCAACAAGCTTCCTAGAACTGGGTCAAGTTTAGGGGGAGGTCAAACTGAAAGAATTGTTAATTTCAAAATAATATGTTTTCATGCATTGTATTTTCAAATCCTTCTGAAAACATAAGTAATTTCCTTTCAAATACTATCATTTTTATATTATTATTTTTAAAAATTTAATTTTTAAAATAGAATCAATTTGAAATAATATTTTTCTTGGATTTGGAATAATTTCTAGGACACTTAGGAAGATGTCCTTGTAGTTAATAAGGCTTCCCAGGATTATGTCAGACTGGAAGATAAACCAAGTCAAGTAAAAAAGTTCATACATTCTTCAAAATGTGCTTGCATACATTTTCAAAGTACTATCATTTTTGCTTATCAAAATTCATTTTGGAAATATATTTACTTGAGTTAGAGAATTTCCAAGCCACTTAGGAAAATGTCCTTGTAGTCAACAAGGTTTCCTAGGATTGTGTCAGACTAGAAAAGAAATCAAGTCAAGTAAAATATTATGTTTTCAAAATAATATTTTTCAAAAATGCATAATATCTCTCAAAAAGTGCTTATGTTTTTCAAAAATTCTAATACTTTTCTAAGTACTTATACTTTTCAAAAATTATAATATTTTTCTAAGTACTTATGCTTTTCAAAAATTCTAATATTTTTTGAAGTTCTTATACTTTTCAAAAATTCTAATATTTTTCTAAGTACTCATACTTTTCAAAAATTCTAATATTTTTCAAAAGTACTTGCAAAATATTCAAAATATTTTTCAAAATGTTCAAATATTTTTATAAGTGCAAATTGGTTTGAAAAATTTTTCTCTAATTAAAAGTTTTTTTATGTCAATGGTTTTCTAAGTGCAAAAATTTTTGAAGTTCAAAATGGGTTCCTGTAAATACATGATATTTTTTCAATACCTTTCCAAGTATATTTTTTTGGGTGTAAGTTATGTTTTATACTAAGTATTTTCACAAAGAACCAAATGTTTCCATTGTTGGTGCAAGTATTTTTTGGTTTTTTTGATGTATGACAAAGGGGGAGAGATGCGCCTTAAGTTAGAAGATGCGCCTTACGCCTTAAGCTAGAAACATAAATTTTTTTTCTCTCTTACCAAGGTCCATAAAATCAAAATATTTTTCAAAAAGGGGGGAGAGTGAAAGTTAGAAATTGTTTCCTATTTTTCCCCAGAGGATCAAAAATGGATTTTCAAAACTTAGATCATTTTTTTCATTTGATCCCAAGAGTTAAAGTTTAGCCCTTTCAACCAATCTAACTTAAGATATTGTCAAACATCAAAAAGGGGGAGATTGTTGTGCAAGTTGCATCAGTGATGTCCTCCTCTAAGTGTTTTAATGTTTGACAATACACTTAAGTCAGTGATACATAGAACAGGGGAGGGTGAGCAAAGGAGGAGTATCAAAGTGAGAGAAAGTCCTAGTAAACCTAGGCACTAAGTCCTGATCATGGATTGGGCACTAAGTCCTGGCAAAGGGTTGGGCACCGAAAACCTGACCGGAAGTTGGGCACTAAGTCCTGGTCGAGGACTGGGCAAGAAGACCTGGCCGAGGGTTGGGCACCAAAGACTTGGTTCGAGGAATGGGCACGAAGACCTGGCCGAGGGTTGGGCACCGAAGTCCTGGACTTAGGGTTTGGGCACGAAGTCTTGGTCCGAGGGACTGAGCAACTTAGCTGAACGATGACTAAGGACAAAAGTAGAGACGGTTCAGGGTTCGGATGTCTCGAGATGCGAGAGTATCGGAAGCTAAGCAAAAGTCCGCCCGAAGGACTGGGTGGCAACCGTCTCCTGAAAGAAGTAGGTGAAAGACGCGTTCTCGGGGGTGGGAACTTGCGTCGGTTCGACCTAGGGTTTCATGGAGACCTGAAGTCAGAACCAAGACAGCTACGACTGTAACTAATGCTTGTTATGTTTTGGGACTAAACTGAGTTGCAGGGTCGAAGAACTGGTCGTCTGCAAGTGAGGTACTTCACTGGGCCTAGGCGCCCGAATGGACACAGGCGCCCGAATGGGCTCAGGCGCCCGAATGGGCTCAGGCGCCCAAGTGTGAAGGTAAAATCCCAAACACAGCTACGAAGCCACTGAACCAAGGCGGATCAGGCGCCCGTGAGGTCACGGGCGCTCCCATCAGCTCAGGTGCCCAAGTGGAGGTGGATAAGCGCTGACCGAGCCCGCGGATAAGGATTCGCGCTGGGAAGGCCACGTGTTAGGCGCCCCCAACGTCACAGGCGCCCGTATGGGTGCTATAAAAGGGGCTTTGACGCCTCAGCTTCAGACAGAACTTCTACATTCATTCTAAGTCATTCCGTGCGAAGCAAAAGCGATCAGACGAAGCTCTGCGACCAAGGAAGCTCCAGGAGGAAGTGTGCGATGCTTCGGAGTTCTGGATTGGCCGGTCGTCTGTTTCTGTTTGGTTTGTTTTAATTCAAGTTGCATTTCAATTCATATCTTTTTGCTTGTATATCAACTGTAAGACGGGTTTTCTTCGCCTCCGGAAATTCCGAAAAGGAGACCAATAGTGGGGACTCACGCCGATTACATAGGCCTTGGACGTACTGACCCTGAGGGGTCGGGAACCAAGTAAATAAATCTCGCGTGTCTATTGTCTTGCTTTTCGTTACTTTATTTCCGCTGCGTATTTGCTCTTTCTTAGTTCGAAAATTTTATAACGATATTCACCCCCCCCCTCTATCGTTTTCTCCGATCCAACATTCCACGTTTCCATGTTAAGGAAATATGTGTTAGATCCATCTCATATTTTATCGGATATATCAGTTCCACTTTAGCTTAACGCGACCTACGAGGAGATGCTTGTGCGGATTCTAGACCGCAAAGAGCGTCAGTTGCGGAATAAGACAATTCGACTGGTTAATGTTGGATGGCAACACTACTCTGATAATTAGGCTACATGGAAGCTCGAGCACACAATCAGAGCTTACTACTCTTATCTGCTTACTTGAGGTGCGTATTTTATGTTTTCATTTAGTACTATTACCGTTTGTTAGTTGATAGTGTCTATTACATTTAGTAGCGAAATATGGAGACTAAATTTTTGTTAGTGGGAGAGAATGAAAAATACAGAAAATTTAAAAGGGTCTAAACGCATAAAATCCTAAATTAAGGGCTTCATTCGGATTAGCTATATTTGAAGGGCTAAAATGCTAAAATGTTCTTTAAATTTATATTTTTTTCTTTCTTTTCCTCACATCCACGCTGCAGCCCTTTTTTTCTTGTGTGGTTTCTTTCCATTCGAAGTAGAACTACCGACGCCAACCCCTCTCTATTGCGGTTTCTTCCTCGCGCGAGCAAGCTCGACGCCAACTTCCCCTCTCCTTCGCTGATTGCCTCTTCTCCCTGATCAGCTCTATGCGCCATCGATTCCTCGACGTCACCCGTGAGTCTCTCCTCGAGGCCAACCATCGCCTTTGTCCTCGTTGCCATATCCAAGTTGCGATCACAAGGCCAATACCAAGGTCCCCTTTCTCCTCCACATCTCTCGTAGGTTCTCACTAGTTTTCCCCGATCCGCCGCCGGCCGCCGCAGCTTCATCTCACGAGTCTTAACTCTACAGATTTGAGCGAGTTGTTCGCGCCGGTCATCATCAAGGTAAGGATTCGTTTATGATTCTGTGATGGCATTTGTTGGATCGGAGTTGTGAAGGGATTTCTGAATAAATATTGTGTCTTGATTCGGATTGCTGATGTGGTAGAAAATTGTGGCTATTGATCGATTTTTTAAGCTAAATGATGTTTGGATTTGTGGTTTCAATCTATTGGATCTGGTTTGATTTGTTAAGGTGTATGATGGATTACGACATGGGATGGGGAAGAGAGATACCTCCAAGATTATCTTAAATAGATTTGATTTAATATATATGTTTTATTGATTAGTGTGGAGATGATTTGGATCCTTTCTGTTCTGAACTTAAATCCTTATCGTAAGCTCCAGTTGGAGGTTTTGAGCAGGTGATGAGAGGTTTAATTGTGGTTGTGATGGGTGACCTTGTCCTATTTTGGGATTAAATAGGGGTTATTAATAATTAATCATTTGATTTAGATTTATTAGATGATTTTGGTAATTGGGATTAACCCTAAAATGGTAGAATTATTTAGTTAGTTACTATTTGTGTAAATGGCTAAATAACTATGTACTTTGATACAAGACGGATTTGATTATTTTGCTATGGATTATCTAGACAAAAGTTCTCTGCATTTCGAGCACCTACTTTGGAGGCGGGTACCTTCTGGCTTATCTCTGTAAATATTGTCAGATTTTTTGCATGGTTTATTTCCTGGATAGTTGTAGGATTTACCTTTATTTGCCTTTTGTTTATCCTATTCCATATTTACTGCTTGACCCTTTAATATACTCAAAATTTATTTTCAATATAGTCTCTATGTTTGATATTGTTATTCTGTTAGAGTACATGTACATAGAAATATTTACATGTCATATTCTTAACATTTATTGATACCTAGTATTATTGCATGCTAGTAGATTATTTGTAGGTCATGATTTATGTTTAGACATGTGCATGTCATATCAAGGTTTGCTTGATGGGGTTGTGTGGGTTAGTGTCATGCACCATCTTTGCATTATTGCATAACTGGTGATCCTTGGCTCCCTTGTGGTTGAGACGGGTCGTCAATCATATCAGGATCTACACACACTGTCACTCATGGATTAGTGGTACTATCAGGAGTGTGTGTGCAGTTGCCCTGTCAAGGCTTTGCTCGGCAGCTCTGTTGGGATCTATAAGTAAAAATATTTAAAATCGCAGCGGAAATAAGATCCCTCGAGCGATCCATGCGAAAGAAAAACACATACAAAGTGATCTACAATTCCTATCTTATAGGAATACCTTTGTCGTGCACCCTTCGCTTATCCCGCTAGTTCTTTGGTTCGTCGGATCTCTTACACGTTCAAGTGTCGTGCCTCTATGCGTATCCACACGAACACGATCTACGCCTCGGAGAAGAACCACCTTAGTTGTGCTAGCAACTTGGGATGGTTCACAAAGCACAAGAACCTCCACTAGGGAGTTATGGACAAGGAGGAAGAAAGAAGAGAAAGAGAGATGTCCACACTAGCCTTTGACAAGGGGGGTATTTATACTCATTTAATGAATACCAAGGGTCTATGTCCCTTGAGCTCCTCTCATCTTAATGCTAATAAAACCTAATGAATACCAAGCCTCTTGGTATTCCTTGAGACTCTTAATATTCTATTCATCTAATGAATAGAATATCTCTTAGCCTTCCTCTTAAATAATACTTATTAAACCCTTTAATGAATATTATCCATAATTAAGTGGTTGAGTCTAATCTAGATGAGTCTAACTCAAATTAGACTCAATCCCATAATCTAATTGGATTCACTTGAGTCTAACTCAATTAATCCAATTCGAATCAAATCTTAGTCAAACCAAGATCAATTAATCTCCAAAGCATCGTGTCCTTAGTGTGTGACCCAATAGGTTCTCGTAACGTTGGCAATGTGTCTAAACCACTTTAGACACATAATCAATGAGCAGCATCTAGCAATGCATCATTGCTACCCAAGTAACAAGAAAAGTCAAGATCCGACTAAACCTCCGTGACTATGATAATGTATAACCTTGTCCTTCTATCCTTAATATCTAGATTGACCAATGAGGCATAGACCGTGTCATCCTCAGTCAATCTTGTGTTTCTTGATCCCCGAGTAGACTCACTCAAACAAATGAGCTCAATATCTCATATTGACTCATTTGAGCATGGTCATGCGTTTTAGTAGTCCTACTCGATCAAGAGGCCCACAGATATCACTCTCGTCATATGGGAGGGATAAATCCCATCTACATCACTCACATCCCTCCGCATAATTCATTACATACTCAGTGATCGCCTTTATAGTCCACCCTGTTATGGGTGACGTTTGACGATACCAAAGTACATAACTCCTTATGTAGGGAACCGTAATGACTTCAGGTCTAAGGACTATTCATACTAATAGTCACATGAGAAAGTTTATGACACTCATATGACAATCTATGAAACTTTCTCATGGCGGGTCAATTCAGTACACATTCTCTAATGTATACTCATGTGTCAACTTGATATCACATATCCATGACTTGTGAGCTCAAGTCATCAGTTGACCTACATGCTAGTCTCCATGTATTAATATTGTCCTTGAATATTAATACTTGACTAGGAATGGTTTAGAGTAGTGTTCTCTACATCATCTCACTATCGATTCAACCAATCGATATGATGTAGATAAGAACCTACTACCCAAAAATATTATTATACTTAGTTATTTGGCACAAATACATAGTAAGTATAATAACCAATCATGACTTTATTAATTATAGAATATGATACAAAATGTCCCTAGTCAATCATCACATAATTGACTCTAGGGCTCCTACTAATATGCTCATGGGGAGTGGTTCCCATAGCATGGTAGCAGACAAGGATCCCTCCTCTTTTCCATGATACAAGGAGATGAAAGTGGTGCTCTCCCATATGATTTAGGGTAGGAGGGTGTCCTCCGCCAGCATCCTATCCACTCGGTCACCAAGAGCAATGATGGCAGAGTACGTATAGTTGTTATAACCTTACCTACTTGACCTCACCCATGATCGGTGGCAGTGGCTGACTGGCATCAGGGTGACCATGTTATTACATCATGTGTACGATTGCATGGATTGCATTTGTTTGTGTTTGCTGCATTTGTTTGAACTATGATTGCTACATTTGAATGAGATGCACATACAAGAGGTATTTTATTTGCTTATGGTATAGTGGCCATTCAGGTTTGGGGATTTTTGACCTTCATATCCTGCAGGTGAGTTTGATATGGATATATATTTGCATGTAGTATATCAATCATGTATTTTGATTTTTCTCTTTGAGACTGTATCTGCTTACTTCTGTGTTGCTATTGTATAACATTTTTTACAATCAAGCATATCTATCTGATTATATACCCATGGAATCCCCCTGGACTCATAATTGTTTGCTTGTTTTTCCTTCTCAGGATAATGCCACCGGGAGAGCCCCAGTAGTCAGTCCCGCTTATCTCGTAGTGTTTTCATTTTGTCCGTATTTTTCGTTGGTTACAGTTGGAATATATTTTCATTTTATATATATTCTTTGTGGACTTGTCAAGCATGTTATGGAGTTTTGGTCTGCCCGTAAGGAATTTTGGAGTTTTTGGTTTGGTTTTGCAGTGGCCGCGTCGATACACTTTTTGTTAGTGGTGATGGATGTTTATTTTTCTTTAATTACTCCTTATTTACTATATTGTTGGTTGAGATATGTGTGGAAGTCATGGAGGTCATATTATATATGTATAAAGATTCATATTGTCCGTTGTACAGGGGATGTGGTGTCTGATTTTCATAGGACATGCGGTGTCTCAGAGTGTGACAATGAGGAAGTCCTGATAGAACAAACTTCTAAAGGTCATAACCATTGACTCGAATATTAGAATAAGCCGATTTTTAGTGTGAAATAAAGCTCATTCAGACATCTATTATATTTGTTACTCAATATTAGTTGACTAATCATGGGTATCAGTCGATTGATGGCTTTAGACACTGAGCAGCAGTAAGTTGATTTAGTTGTTGGATTCGACTGATAGCATCAGTCGATTGATGAGTTATATTAATCAACTGATGACGATTAAAATTAAATAGAAAAAAAAATGATTAACGAGGTTTTTCCAACCTCGGACGATTGGCCCGGCCCCACAGAAGTTTTCCACTGGCCACCAAGGTAAATCGGGAAGCGGTGGGCGGTCTAGAAGCCCAACGTCCCAGGGTTCGCATCCCATTTGGATGAAAAATTCCTGCAAATACGTCGTAGCTGGGGATCGAATCGCGGATGCCTAAGACAGCGACTAGTCACCCTACCGCTGCACCATAGCCCTGGAGGACGATCAAAATTAAATAGAAGCAAGTTGATTTGGTTGTTAGACTCGATAGCATCAATCCATTGATGAGTTGCATCAATCGACTGATGACGACCAGAATTGAACAAAAGTCAATTTGGTTGTTAGTCTTGATTGATGGCATCATTTGACTAATTTATTTCATCAAGCAATTGATGGTTGTCAAATAGGTCAAAAAAGAGTCGTTCTATAGGGTTAAATGGTCGGATTAGACATGCCAATCGACTAATGGGTAAGATCAGTCAATTGATAGAGGAAAATAAGCCCCGGCTTGAAGGTTATAAAAGATTATTCTTGAGGAGATTTTGGCGATCAATTTTTAAAGATTCTAAGGCGAAGTGTTAGTGCATTTCCAAATCAACAAGAGACATGCTCAAGCAGCAACAACAATCAAAAGCGAGATTCATGTAAAGTTGTTACATTCTTTTATATATTATTTTGTTGTTGTATTATTGTGTTCTCGTAAGAACAAGGTTGTAAGAGACTTCTCCACCTTTGGAAGATTCCGAAGAAAGAGAAAATTCACAGGGGAGGGAAATCACTAGGACTAAACTTTAGATTAGTCGCCTAAAAAGTGGATACCAAATAAATCCTGAAGTTACTCATGTAACGGTAAGGTTGAGTCACAATTTCCACTAAGCATTCAAACGGTTGATCCACAATCAAAACAAGAAGCAATCGGAATTATTCATCCCCTTCTAATTCGTACATATCCTAACAATTAGAAGCTCCTAAATCTTTTGATAAAGTTAAAAGTTGATCGTGATTAATTTTTAATATTTAAAAAAATATGATTAAATAATATACTATGTTTGATCAATATATATATTTGAGCAAAACATTTCCTAGATTAGTTGGTAGAAGTACTATAGGACCCACTTGGTAGGTAAAAGCTTGTTTTTATTGCTGATGAATAGATAAACAAAGATAACTCAATATAAAGTGGTGCAACAATGGAGCTGCATCTTTTGTAGCATTATAGCGAACACAAGCTTCAAAGATTAACCTCAATACTATTGAACACTTGGAGCCCAGAGAAATGCTGCTTAATTGCCCAGAATATATCTCATCACAGGTTAAGGGAGTAAACATCTTATTGAGCACAAACAAAGTAGTACAGGTTGGGTAAACTCCATTTGCAGGCCTCAATTTCATCAACCTCCTATAGTTGCTATGCTCATCTGTACATCTAACCACTGGAATGGCAAAAATCAAAACCATTATTTATAAGAGGAAGATATCTGCTGTGTTGTCATGCCTGCTGAAACCTTTGGTTGGTTTGCCCACTCAATGATCCAACTTGTTTCACTAGGCAACATATAAGAGGTAGATGTTTCACAATCGTCTGCTGCGAGCATCTATCACAATGCATGACAGAGGCAAAATTTCACTAGGCCTTCAGAATTGTGCGCGAAGAAACACCATGAAGAAGTTTAACAAATCCTAGTAGACTCAGTTTTCCATCAGAATGCCTTATCCAATCCTGGAGAACAGCATGGACTGGAACTGATGGGCCAAGACCGAGCTCCTGCAGGAGCGCTTGATCATTAGGTTCCGCAAATTTGCAGAATGACAGAATAGTTGAATTTAACGAATAATAAGGCATGTAAACTTTAAATGTGACTAGTAGCTTCAGTATGGAATTTGCTCTTTTGGTACTTAATGTCATACTGATGCAAGTTCGTCAATCATGATGGGCCTGTTCCCATCTTTCTCGAAGAATTCATAGGCTTGACGAGCATGCTGCTCCCAGGTATCCAATGCTTCCATCTGATGCACGCTTATTGCAGCAGCAGCAAATTCCTCGAAATCCAACTTTGTGTATTGGAGGGAACTTACCTAATTCCAAGAGAGCTAAAGTTTATTATGTTTCAAACTTATTAGTCAAAACTTTGTTGAGCTAATCAGAGTTTATCAGAGTTTTCAGAAAAGGATTACCATGTTAACGAAATCAAGGACCTTTGCATCTTTCATTGCCTCTGTTGAATTTTTTAACAAAGCCTGAAAGGAGAAAAATTCTGAAGTCATGTGATTAACACAAAAGGGAAGAAGTCGTGATTGCGACCACACTATCAACTGACCGTCTTTAAATTTTGGAGGGAGATATAACCTTTCTTGCTTGGATTTAACATAGCAAACTGCTCTCTAAGGTAATAGAGTTGATTTACTGTCAAGGTCTTGGCAAGAGCCTGTCGCATAAAGAAACAGACTTGTAACATCACCATAGTTTGATGATTATTCCTTAAATTCTGTGATAATATAGATCTATCCTTTGTTCAGGGACATAAGTTTACAGATGTCTCAGTCTGTAACTATCTTCTTAAAGCAGTAAATCTGTGTCTTGACCCTTGCAGGTCGATGCCGAATTAGTCCTTATGGATTTCATTAGTGAATATAATGCCTCCCGCATGCATATATATATAGAGAGATTTAAGGAGGATATATTCTCATAAATTCAAGGTACAGTGCAAAATCTTCTACTTTCTCAAATAGGAATAGAAAGCATACCCTTAATGCTGATTTCCTTAGAGAAGACGAACATATGTAAGCTTTTATAAGCTTAAAGACTATAATATCCAGAGGAATCTTAATCTTTTCAGGATTCTGCAGCCATGCATGACCTGAGATTAGTTGTTTTTAGTTATTAACCAGGTCATACACAGTTTTTCAAAACAAATCAACGTAATGAGAAACATACAAAGAGCTTGTGTAGCAGTCATTCTCTTTCGATAATCCTTATTCAGCAATTTCTTGACAAAATCTTTGGATTGAGAAGATAGAGATGGCCACGGAGCTTCTTCGAAGCTTGGCTCAGCTTTCAGAACAGCTCGAAATATACCTGACTCTGTGCGTGCCCAAAAAGGGCGGCTACCACAGAGCAAAATATATGCAATTACGCCGATACTCCACATGTCTGCCTCAATTCCATATGAACGGTGAAGAACTTCAGGCGCAACATAATATGCACTTCCAACAATATCATTCAATCTCTCATCTGCCATGAAGATGCAGGTCTAGGTTACAAAATGAAAAGAAAACGCATTTGATAACTATAAAGTTAGAACAATTTTATGAAACGAACCTGGCTTTACAAAGTCTGACAAACCAAAATCTATGGCCTTTAAGGTAGACATCTCATCCCCTGAAGTAAAAAGAAAATTCTGTTGCAATACACAGAAGCACGAGTTATAAGACATTTAAACCTTAACCCTGAGATGATCTCAAACTTAAAATTTTAAATTTCAGTAATAACAAATTGACTGTGATTCTTCTAGAACAGAATTTGTTACATCACGACTTTTGACAATTTAAGTTTGAAGAGACAACTACCTCTGGCTTGAGATCTCTATGAACAACTCCTTGAAGGTGACAAAAGGACACAGCACTCAGAATCTGAACTAATACAGTTTTTGCTTCTTCTTCTGAATACTTCCCACCCCTTAAAATTTTTTAAAAATTATAGTTACTACTCAGTCATTTAGTTCAAGCCATGAGAAGCGGTTTAAAATAAGAATATGTAGAAAGCTAATCAGAAATACAATTTTGAATATGCAATTACCTTGACAGAATCCTTTCCAATAATTCACCACCTTTGCATAACCTGTTGAAAAGAAGTAATGTTGCCATTATGTAAGGTAGTGTATGAGCTTAATCAATAGAAATCCTCAGTTGTTAGATAATGATCTCTATGTCATAGCTGAATGTATGCTTATAGGGACGATTGTAAGCCATATGATAACTATCTATAAATTACATATGGAAAATATAGTGAATTTTCAAAAATTATTTTATATAACTATATTATGACAAATTTGTTAAATAAAACATGATTGGATTGCATAAACAATGATTGATGTGAAGAATGAAAAACCTCTTCAATTGTTTAAAGACTAAATCAGTTGCTCAAGAGATGACCTAAAGGTACATGAGAAAAGAAATACAAAATCCATTTTCTCTGAGTATATTTTATTATATTTTACTATCTTTAAGTGTTTAACTTTTATGAGACTTCATAACTCAAATTTGAAGACAATTTGTGCATCAATAGTACCTTATTCATGCTATTGGCCTGCAAAGTGGTTACTGAAGTGTTTCATTAATCAATCAATAGCTAATTCAAGGTGGCAAAAGATGATAACACTCACCTCAAGCGCCCCTCGCAGTCCATCCTAAGTTATGTGAAGGGAGGTAAGTCATGGGTGGCTACTGACCTGAGCAATGACCAGTGCATGGGAGAGGGTAGGGAATTGACCCCCAGACCTCAATGGTAGCAACGCTCCATGCACTAGCCAATTACCCATCCCACAAATCAATAGCTAATTAAAGCATTCTAAATTTGTGCCACTAAAATCATAAATCTGCTAGATTTTAGTTTTCAATTCCAAGATTTACATTAAAGATCCAGCTTGGAGATGAAAATGCTTATTTATTATTTCCAAGAAAGGTTCACTTTTTATTATGATGAATAAATGCAAGATATTTTAATGTATGACAATTGAATTAGCATTAATTGGATGAAGAAGAGAACTTTAGTAAGTTAGAACAAAATGAAGTTGTCTACATGTAATAATATCATATTAATCTCCAAAAAGACCATTGCCAGTAGAATAGAGTTGTGAAGGATCTAGAGTGCCTTAAAGTGGTATAACAGTATAACTTACTCCATTACGATATACACATTATCTTCATCCTCGTAAGCATCATAAAAATGTACTACATTCTTATGCCCTGTTAGAGAACTTAATATTCTCACTTCTCTATGCACATCTTCAATAGCTATAGCAGTTGTCATCTGCAAAGTATTTCCATAAAGACTTGTTAAGAGAATACTTCTGTTTCATACCGAACTACTAATACACATCAATTACAAAGTATTGTGAAATAACTCAACTTTGAAATCTTAGTAAATGAGATAAAACATAGATAACCAAGAAACATAGCAAGTCCATTAGCTGGAACATTACATCATGAGAAAAGAAGACAACTTAATCAAAGATAACATTACTAATCATGGGAGCACTCCCGATGCTGCAGTGTAGGCTGTCGTAAGATTGAGTTACTGTTGATTCAGATCTAAGATCATGCCATTTCCTTGTGGCTCTTTTAGCTTAGATCATTGATATAGGAAGAGTGGATAGAATGACTTTAGCTCATGCTAAGGCTGGGCTGGAAAACTATGTGCATGCCCATTCCATTATATTATAGGACTAGCCCTTAAGAGTTGTCTTACACATAAGCATGCAAGAATCATGGTCAATGGACTGAATTGATGGAGTGTGCCTTATCTGCTTGATGGTTGACATCATGATTCGTGGACTAAAGCAGTAGTGGTAGTTAAATGGTAGAAGGTAGTGGGTTAGGCAAGAGACGATGGTGTTGGTAATGCCTTGATGAAGTGAGGCTTTCATCTGGACCGAAAAGCACTAATGGTAGTCGATGAATATGGATTGTGCAAGAGGAACACAATGACATAAGGTTCTTACAAGCACCTACATCTAGCAAACAACACTGGCAACTGTGGGGTGTGTGTGATTGGCACTGAAGAAGGTTGATCTATCATATTGGATTTAGAGAAAAATTGGAGGTGGTGTTAGGCGACGACTAGTTTTTTAAGGTATGGAATGAAAGCTTGGTAGAGAGAGGCAAAAAATCTCAATAAGGACGCACGCCTCAATTGGAGATTTCGTAGAAGAAAAGGGAATTCAACAAAAAAAAATTATTATTGATGATTGAAACTTGATAAATCCCTCAAACAATAGCCCTAACCCTCATATGTAGGCTTTATATCTCAAAATAAAATAAACCAAATATAAATTATGACCTAGACAAAACACATCAATTATATTTTGAGAACTAAAACAAAATAGATAAATGAGTTCCATCATTGTTGAAATATCATATTTTAGCGTGTGCATTAGAATTGAGAAGCAAATCAAATGGGCTATCAATGGAAGGTTCAGCAATCAAATGTTAACATCAATTTCGTATTATGACAAGCTCACTCAATTTTATTTTTTTAATTTGTGTAACTAGACTAAATATCTTTGTGCTACATCCATTTCTCTCTCAAAAAAAAAATACATGCATCTTATCCCTAGAATCTATAGAAAAAATAATAATAATAATAATAATAATATCATAGTTGTTCCATTCCTTGCATTTAACACAATAACAATCAAATCTTATCCCACTAGATGGGATCGGCAATTTTTGCATTTAACAAAAATACACAAATATCCTTGAGATATTTCTTGACTTATTAACTTTCTACCTCATTGTTCTTCATTTGGCTAGTTATATCTTAACTAATTTTCATTACCTTAATGTTTTATCTTGCATTGCCAAAATGATGCTAGACCACTAGGATCACTATGGCTCTAAGAGACATTGTTGTAAGTGCTAATTGGGAAACCCCCATGTACATCATGATCCCCAATTAATCGAAAGATCAACGGTTGACCTCAGAAATTATTCTGAAACCCTTCAGCAGCTCTAATGAATCGTGCCTCATTCCCTTCACCATCTTATACCCACTTGGTTCAGGACACGGTCTATGTGTGTCAGTCCCCACTAGGCTGACTACGTCACACCTAGCCCAAGTAATGTCTTTCTCGTCCAACGAATTCTAATTACTCTCATGTTTCTGAGAGATTCATACTCGGAACATGTGATGCTCTGGTCAGAGGCTTTGAGTAACAATCCGACGATAGGCCTTGGGTATACATCTCCTCGCAAGGAGTGGTGAATCCTTTGTAGGCTGTTCAAACATCTTCGGGCACTTCGGCTTATACCCAATCATCCTGGGTCCACACCTCCTTGGAGATGCTTGCTTAAGATGTCAAAGTATAAGTCTTCATGACCAAGATGACTTGAACACCGCAAGTCAAAGGAACATCGCACTTAAGCTGCAGTAAGAACTTCATTGACATGTCTATATGTAGACTACCATATGAAGTTTTACAGCCAGTCACTTCAATGAACTAGTTCCCTTAACTAGCATTCATGTTTATCTCCGGACATCCCAATGTCACCAGCCAGTGAGAATCAGCTGATTAGAGAATAACCCATGCTAGTCTCAACAGAATTGATAGTGTCCGTATTTATCAATTCATCGACTAGGGACAATTTCAATATTTCACAATTGCACATGTAGAGATAATCACTAGTTGTGAATTCATCACAAATTCTCTCATGTTGTGAATTGTATTGCGGACATTCAGTAAATGAGTTTAAGATCTCAATCAAATACACAAATATGTATACTCAAATAGTGAATATTCATTTATTAAAATAAATGATTACATTCATAAGGCGATTGCCTTAGGACACTTCTCTCACAATACTAACAAATTCCCACTTTGCCTAATGCCAATCGCTACGGTATCCAATACCACAGGCTCTAACATGACCCTCAAACTTGCTTTGAGGCAAGACCTTAGTTAAAGGATCCGCTACATTCCTTTCAGTGGGAATTTTCTCAATTTGTATATCATTCCTACTTATAATCTCTCTGATCAGATGATAGCGGCGAAGAACATGTTTGGATCGCTGATGAGACCTTGGTTCCTTTGCTTGTGCAATAGCTCCATTGTTGTCGCAGTAAACCGGCACTGCTTCATCAATGGTTGGAACCACACCAAGTTCTGAGACAAACTTCTTGATCCAGACTGCTTCCTTTGCTGCTTCCGAAGCTGCAATATATTCCGCTTCCGTGGTAGAATCCACTACGGTGTCTTGTTTGAAACTTTTCCAACTTATTGCGCGTCCATTCAAAGTAAATACGTATCCAGACTGAGATTTGGAGTCATCCTTATCTATCTGGAAACTAGCATCTGTATACCCACGTATTGTTGGGACCGGGTGCATGTC
Organism: Boesenbergia rotunda; assembly: GCA_024364735.1. Lineage (NCBI taxonomy): Eukaryota > Viridiplantae > Streptophyta > Magnoliopsida > Zingiberales > Zingiberaceae > Boesenbergia > Boesenbergia rotunda. Next base: position 374,506 of record JAGFNQ010006710.1, on the reverse strand, counting down.
GACAAGGATACGGGTTCGTAAAATTTTAAATTTTTACGTGCAACGGAAGAATTAGCATAAAATAATTTCCTAAATTATTTTAACCACGTATCTAGCATGCAACCTTATGATGTGTTGACATAATCATAAATTAAAACTTTGCGGAAAAGTAAACTAATTTACTAAGTACCTCTCGTAACTCGAAGTAAGGGACGAGATCCAACCGTAGCGTCCCTTGGAAGCTCCGCCTCTATTCACGTCCACGCCGAGTTCTCTTCGGGATGACTTCGCAAAGCCACGAGTTTTGTGCCGACGAGAACTACTAGATTCTCTAAAGGCACAACTAGAAGGTCAAGAGAAAAAGAAAGGAAACTAACCACCAAGAATCGGAATCGAATTCCGAGAAGGAAGGAGATGTGATCCGCTTCTTCTTCTTCTTGGTTGGCTTCTCCTTCTTCTTGATAGCTCACGGCAACCACCCTAGGGTGTGCTAGGGGCGCCGGCCCTAGGTGGGATGAAGGGGAGCCGGCCCTAATCCTATTAAGGGGCGTCGGCCCTAATGGGAAGATAGAAGAGAAGAGAAGAGAATAAGAGAGAGAGGGAGCTTCTAATCTTTTGATAACTCAATTATCAATTACATTTTCAAGGCTTGCCTTTGGTTCCTTTTTATAGTGGCCTCTCCCTTGCCAAGTCTCTCTTATAACGGAATTAACGGAATTAGTTATCATAAGAAATTTATCTTATAAAATTTCTTATGACTTATTCCGTTATGCCTAGTTTTATTATAACTAACTTTATAATAAAACAAATTCTCTTAACGGAATTTTCATAACAAATTTATCCTATAAATTCTCTTATGAATTATTCCGTTTAAACCAAGTTTTATTATAACTAACTTTATAATAAAACAAATATATCTCTCCTTTTATTATGGAATAAATTTTACAAGAAATTTATAAACTTTCTTATTATGGAAAAATCAATTCATAATTGATTTTATAAAATTAAAATAAACCAATTCATGGATTATTTTAACTTCCATAAAAGAATAAATTTCTATAAATTTATTTATATAAATTTCTTTTGTACAAATTTATTTATCCATAATTTATAAAATAAATCGTGCTAAATCTATTTTATTAATTAAACCAAATAAAATGGTTTTCTCCCTTTAATGTGGTCGGCCAAACCAAAGAGGGTGGGCACCCTCTTTGGCCGGCCACTTCAAGCCCCACCAATCGCGAATTAAACTCATTTAATTCGCCCGACAAGCCTTCAAAAGACTTAGCCAATTTTAGCTTCCATTGCGCCTCTGATTAACTCAGATTCGACTTATTTCTCTTGATCGGAAAATCCAATTTTCAACTCGTTTTAAATCCCTCGGATTACTCGTAGTGTGTGTGACTAAATAGGCTTTCGATTTATGTTGGCCGTCTATAATTAACCCATTAATTATAAAACGATCATGAGTGGCACCTAGTAGTACATCATGATCCCCAATTAATCGAAAGATCAACGGTTTGACCTCAGAAGTAATTCCGAAACCCTTCAGCAGCTCTAATGAATCGTGCCCCATTCCGTTCACCATCTTATACCCACTTGGTTCAGGACACGGTCTATTTGTGTCAATCCCCACTAGGCTGACTACGTCACACCTAGCCCAAGTAGTGTCTTTCTCGTCCTTTGGATTTCTAATTACTCTCATGTATTTAAGAGACTCGCACTCTAAACATGATATACTCTGGCCAGAGGTTTTGAGTAACAATCCGACGATAGGCCTGGGTATACATCTCCTCGCAAGGAGTGGTGAATCCTTTGTAGGCTGTTCAAACATCTTCGGACACTTCGGCTTATACCCAATCATCCTGGGTCCACACCTTCTTGGAGATGCTTGCTTAAGATGTTAAAGTATAAGTCTCCATGACCAAGATGACTTGAACACCGCAAGTCAAAGGAACATCGCACTTAAGCTGCAGTAAGAACTTCATTGACATATCTATATAGATAACCATATGAAGTTTTACAGCTAGTCACTCCAATGAACTAGTTCTCTTAACTAGCATCCATGTTTATCTCCGGACATCCCAATGTCACCAGCCAGTGAGAATCAGCTGATTAGAGAATAACCCATGCTAGTCTCAACAGAATTGATAGTGTCCGTTTTTATCAATTCATCGACTAGGGATATTTTCAATACTTCACAATTGCACATGTAGAGATAATCACCAGTTGTGATCCCATCACAAATTCTCTTATGCTGTGAATTATATTGCGGACATTCAGTAGATGAGTTTAAGATCCCAATCAAATACACTATCATATATACTCAAATAGTGAATTATCATTTATTAAGATAAATGTTTACAATCATAAGGCGATTGCCTTAGGACACTTCTCTCATATCACTAACACGTATTACCATATCTCCTTCTCCATATATTAGGAACACATCCTTATCTGTCTTCTTAAGTACTTAAGGATTGTCTTGACAGCCGCCCAATGATCCATTCCTGGATCAGACTGGTATCTGCTCGGGACGCTCAGAGCATACGATACATCGGGCCTAGTACATAACATAGCATACATGATAGATCCTATCGCGGATGCATAAGGAATCTTATTCATGCAAATCCTCTCGTCTTCTGTGCGCGGACACATAGACTTTGAAAGGTTGATCCTATGCCTGATGGGAAGGTAACCTTTCTTGAATTCCGACATGCTAAACCTTTTTAGCACTCGGTCTATATATATAGACTGCGAAAGACCAAGCAACCGTTTTGATCTATCTCTATAGATTCTAATCCCAAGGATATAGGTTGCTTCTCTCAGGTCTTTCATGGAGAAAGTTTTGGACAACCAAATTTTAACCGACTGTACGACTGATATATCGTTTCCTATAAGTAATATGTCATCGACATATAATACTAGGAATACGACTGCACTCCCACTAACCTTCTTGAACACACAAGGTTCGTCAGGATTTTGTGAGAAATCAAACTCTTTGATTGTCTCATCAAAACGGATGTTCCAGCTCCTGGATGCTTGCTTCAGTCCATATATGGATCATCGAAGCTTGTATATTTTGGTTTTATCAACCGATGTGAAACCTTCAGGTTGTATCATGTATACATCCTCAAGCAGGTTTCCATTAAGGAAAGCTGTTTTCACATCCATTTGTCATATCTCATAATCATAATGAGCTACTATGGCCAGGAACATCCGAATGGATTTAAGCATAGCTACTGGCGAATAGGTTTCGTCATAATCAATTCCTTGTTTCTGACGATATCCTTTTGCCACTAATCTAGCCTTAAAGGTAACAACATTACCTTCCATGTCGGTTTTCTTCTTGAAAACTCACTTGCACCCTATGGGCTTAATCCCTTCAGGTGGGTTAACCAAGTCCCATACTTGATTTTCGTACATGGAATCCATTTCCGACTTCATTACTTCAAGTCATTTGTCCCTTTCTGAACTTTTCAGAACATCTTCATAACTGATAGGTTCGTCATCGCTTATGAGTAACACGTCGTTCGATTCACTTATGAGAAATCCGTATCTCTCTGGAATATTGCGTGTCCTATCAGACCTACGAAGAGGTGGTGTTGTTTTAGGTTCAACTGATAGCTCATAATTATGAGTTGTTGGTTGTGGGTCTAGACTAGGTGTCTCTGTAATGTCTATTGGAGTTTCTTGAACTTCATCAAGTTCAATGTCACTCCCACTGTTTTCTTGTAAAAGAAATTCCTTTTCCAGAAACACAGCATGCCTTGAAACAAACACCTTTTGTTCCAAGGGATGATAGAATTGGTAACCCTTCGTTTCCTTAGGGTATCCAATAAATAGACATTTATCAGACTTAGCATCCAATTTGTCTGATACAGTCCGCTTCACATAAGCAGGACAACCCCATATTTTAAGGTGAGTTAAATAAGGTTTCTTACTATTCCACGTCTCATATGGAGTAGTAGAGACTACCTTGGTCGGGACTCTGTTTAGCAAGTAAACAGTTATCTTAAGTGCATAGCCCCAAAAGGATTTTGGAAGAGTTACATGGTTCATCATAGATCTAACCATGTCCATCAAGGTTCGGTTACGCCTCTCAGATACACCATTATGATGTGGTGTATATGGTGGAGTCCATTGAGACAATATCCCATTGTCCCTAAGATAATCTTGAAACTCTTGACTTAAGTATTCACCACCCCGATCAGATCGAAGCATCTTAATACTTTTGCCAAGCTGTTTCTCTACTTCATTTCTGAACTCTTTGAATTTCTCAAAAGCTTCAGATTTGTGTTTCATCAAGAACACATACCCGAATCGTGAGTGATCATCGATAAAGGTAATGAAGTAGCTATAGCCTCCTTGTGCAAGAGTTGACATTGGTCCACATACATCAGTATGTATTAGACCAAGCAATTCTCCCACTGGATTACCTTTTCCGGAAAAGGGTAATTTGGTCATCTTGCCTTTTAAGCATGATTCGCATATATCAAATGAACCGGGTTCAAATGATTCCAAAATTCCACATCGGTGTAATTTGGTCATGCGTTTCTTACTTACATGACCAAGACGACAATGCCACGTATAGGAGTCTATTCGATTATCTATTCGAGCACGTTTGTTGCTAACTTCGATATTGAAAACGTCACCGGATAAATCTAACGTGTAGATACCATTGCATAAAGTTCCGGTTCCATAAAGAACACCATTTAAAGTCATGTAACAACAATTGTTACTAAAAGTTAAATGATAACCCTTTTCATTCAAGCATGAAATAGATACAATGTTCTTTATTAATGAAGGAACAAAATAACAATTATCCAATTCTAAGACACGTCCAGTAGGGAGCTTTAGAAAATATGTTCCGATGGCAACAGCAGCAATCTTTGCTCCATTTCCAACTCGCAGATTCGCTTCTCCCTTGACGAGTCTTCTTCTATTCCTTAGCCCCTGTATGTCATTACATATATGTGAGCTACACCCAGTATCAAGTACCCAGGTGGTTGAGGAAATAGAGTGACATTCAATAACGAAGATACCTGAAGAGGATGGGGCATCGGATGCCTTCTTCTTCAAGGACTCAAGATAAACCTTGCAGTTTCTTCGCCAGTGGCCCTCCTTGCCACAATGATGGCAAGTGCCTTTTGGTGTTTTTTCAATCCCTTTGTCCTTAGTTAACTTATTAGTGTCCAAAATGGAACGCAAATTCAGAGAAGACATGATCGAGTGATTATCCTAGAAATACAAATTGCGCTTATGTGAGAAGAATGATAAAGAATGCATCAACATATATTAATTAAATCCTATTTATTTTTCGAATTGAATAACCCTTTTTATCAATTCGGGAGATCGTAGGAACATCTCCAAATAGGTCGATATCCAACCATAGATAAGAACAACCATGGTTGTGGCCATCAAGTTATTCTTGGCTATGAAAGTAGGTAATTATACCGATTACATATCACATATATGTAACTATCACTTTATGCTATCAACTAATTGAATGTTTGCATAAATCATTGGGTTGTTAACTCATTAACAAGTATGCAACATTATACATAGCACCCAACTGCACCTCTCTTTACATTGACCTTGGCTGTGGCATAACAAATCGATGCTCCAAGCTTAAGGCTGACCCATTAATCAAGAAATAGTTTTAATATGGTTGGAGCTCATTCAACCGTTTAATCAGGCTTGGATGTGTCCAACAACCAAAACTAAGGATTGACCTCTGACTCCAACTATATTAATCATAAACTAATCCCATGGTTTGAACATGTTGAGGTTCAAGCCGGGCATGGATGTGTCTATCAACCCAAACGAGAAACAAAACTCCGGTTCTAACCATATTAATGGAAGGTGTTGGCCTTAATATTTTGTAAGGGGTTTTGGGTCTCATCCTTTCTTTTCTAAGCATATTCATGACATATAATTATGTCATGTACTAACGATTTCCTTAATAAAGTATGTATGTGACTTAATTTATCAAGTCTCATTAATTGAATTAGGAACCGGATTTCCTAATTCTAATTTCATACTTTATTCAAGGAATTGTTTTGGGAAACAATTTCCTAAATTGTCATAATCAATTTCGGAAATAATATGTTTAAGACTTTGATTTCTCTAAATCAAATCTTATTAAATTAAGAGACAGATTCCCTTAATTCAACCACATATTATTTTCATGAAAATCTTATTTAAGAAAACTCTATAGGAAATCATTTTCCTAATTAATTTTGGAGACAACAATATGTAAGAGTATTACCTCTTAAATCAAATAAGGAAATTATCGTTTGAGAATCACCTCAAAATTTCCAAGATTTGATTACATATTTTATTTATGGATTTATTAATTACAACAAAATATTTTCTTTGGGTGGCTCCCCGAGGCTCAGATACCCAAAAAAAAAGGAATTTGTTGTAAATCTAATTTGGTCCGCTCCCCGAGGCGTAACCAAATTAAACATGACAATTATATTCAAAAATAGGAAATTAAATTACAACAACTAACTTTAAATTGGACGGCTCCCCGAGGCTAAATCCAAAATAAAGAATTTTGTTGATAATTTAAAACCAATTCGAATTTAATTGTCAATTAATAATCCATAAATTTGTCTACACTTTCTTTGAGAGAAAGTGCCCAAAATTGCGAGATTTCATAATAGGTTTTCAGAATAATTGTAAGTTTCTGGTACAAAGAAAACTTACATATTTTCAAAAATTGGAAAATTTCCAAAATAGGAAATTTCCAAAATTGGAAAGTTTCCAAAAAATGGGAAGTTTTCACAATTATCATAAAATTTCAGAAACTAGGATATTTCAAAAGTTTGCGAAATTTCATGAGGATTTCCAAACTTTGAAATTCCTAAATCTAAAATTTATCATAATTGGAAAGTTTCCATAATTGGAAAATTTTCCAAAATTGAGATCATGACAAAGTTTTCCGCAAAACAATTATATGATTATGTCGAACACTAACCGGCTCTGATACCACTGTTGGGACCGGGTGCATGTTGACATGGATACGGGTTCGTAATTTTAAAATTTAATTACGTGCAGCGGAAGGTTTAGCATAAATAATTTCTCAAATTATTTTAACCACGTATCTAGCATGCAACCTTATGTTGTGGAGACATGATCATACATTTAAAATTTTACAGAAAGTAAACTAATTTACTTAATACCTCGCGTAACTCGAAGAAAGGGACGAGATCCAACCGTAGCGTCCCTTGGAAGCTCCGCCTCTATTCGCGTCCACGCCGAGTTTTCTTCGGGATGACTTCGCAAAGCCACGAGTTTCGTGCCGACAAGAACTACTAGATTCTCCAAAGGCACGACAAGAATACCAAGAGAGAGATGGAAAGACTAACCACCAAACGAAGAACGAAATCAAGATTCCGGGAGGAAGGAAAGAGTCGCGCCCGCTTCTTCTTCTTCTTCGGCCTCTTCTTGGTGGTGGAAGTGGTGGAAGCTCACGGCAACCAAAAGGAGGGCCTCTAGGGTCGGCGCCACTAGAGGAGGGAGAGGGAGAGAAGGAGAGGGAGAGAGGCTAGGCAAGAATCCTTGATCTCTTAGATTAATTTCCAAGTCTTGCCTTGGTACTTTTATATAGTAGCCTCTTAATCGCCAAGTCTCCTCTTAACGGAATAAATTTTTCATAAGAAATTTATCTTATAAATTTTTCTATGAATTATTCCGTTATGCCAAGTTTTATTATAACTTAATTTATAATAAAAATAACCATGTCTCCCTTTTCTTATGGAAAGAAATTTCTTTATATAAACTTCTTTATATAAATTTCTTCAGATAAATTTCTTTATCATGGTAAATCAATCTATTATTGATTTTATAAAATAAAATAAACCAATCCATGGTTCATTTTAATTTCCATGAAAAATAAATCCGTTTATATAAATTTCTTTATATAAATTTCTTTATCATGGTAAATCAATCTATTATTGATTTTATAAAATAAACCAATCCATGGTTCATTTTAATTTCCATGAAAAATAAATCCGTTTATATAAATTTCTTTATCATGGTAAATCAATCTATTATTGATTTTATAAAATAAATCAATCCATGGTTTATTTTAATTTCCATGAAAAATAAATCCGTTTATATAAATTTCTTTATCCATAATTTTATAAAACAAACCACGTGCGGTTTATTTTATAATTTGAACCAAACAATTTGGTTCTCCCCTTTTATTGTGGCCGGCCAAACAAAGAGGGTGGGGACCCTCTTTGGCCGGCCAAACCCAAGCCGAAACCGTACGAATTAAACTCATTTAATTCGTCCAATAAGTCTTCAAAAGACTTAGCCATTTTATGCTTCCGATGCGTCTCTGAAAAATTCAGATTCGACTTATCTCTCTTGGTCGAAAAATCCAATTTTCAACTCGTTTTAAATCCCTCAGATCACTCATAGTGCGTGTGACTAAATAGGCTTTCGATTTATGTTGGTTGTCTATAATTAACCAATTATAGAACGATCATGAGTGGCACCTAGTAGTACATCATGATCCCCAATTAATCGAAAGATCAACGGTTGACCTCAGAAATTATTCTGAAACTCTTCAGCAGCTCTAATGAATCGTGCCTCATTCCCTTCACCATCTTATACCCACTTGGTTCAGGACACGGTTTATGTGTGTCAGTCCCCACTAGGCTGACTACGTCACACCTAGCCCAAGTAATGTCTTTCTCGTCCAACGGATTTTAATTACTCTCATGTTTCTGAGAGATTCATACTCGGAACATGTGATGCTCTGGCCAGAGGCTTTGAGTAACAATCCAACGATAGGCCTTGGGTATACATCTCCTCGCAAGGAGTGGTGAATCCTTTATAGGCTGTTCAAACATCTTCGGGCACTTCGGCTTATACCCAATCATCCTGGGTCCACACCTCCTTGGAGATGCTTGCTTAAGATGTCAAATATAAGTCTTCATGACCAAGATGACTTGAACACCGCAAGTCAAAGGAACATCGCACTTAAGCTGTAGTAAGAACTTCATTGACATGTCTATATGTAGACTACCATATGAAGTTTTACAGCCAGTCACTCCAATGAACTAGTTCCCTTAACTAGCATTCATGTTTATCTCCGGACATCCCAATGTCACCAGCCAGTGAGAATCAGCTGATTAGAGAATAACCCATGCTAGTCTCAACAGAATTGATAGTGTCCGTATTTATCAATTCATCGACTAGGGACAATTTCAATACTTCACAATTGCACATGTAGAGATAATCACTAGTTGTGAATTCATCACAAATTCTCTCATGCTGTGAATTGTATTGCGGACATTCAGTAAATGAGTTTAAGATCTCAATCAAATACACAAATATGTATACTCAAATAGTGAATATTCATTTATTAAAATAAATGATTACATTCATAAGGCGATTGTCTTAGGACACTTCTCTCACAATACTAACAGTTAGGACATACGATTGAAGATCGCGAGATAAAAAAAAGGTATACTTCTTGTTTGGTTCCCTTTTGTTCTTGATTAATTATTGTATATTGTTAATTAACATGGACCCCGAAGATAAACGCAAAAACTGGTGATCCATTTATCGTCTATTCCGCGGCTAACCGATTAGACGAGTTAGATTGCTTGAACAACAAGTTTGTTCAAGCGGTCACTTGAATCGGTAAGTACGATGATGAGTCGGTTGCTTGGGTAATTTATCTCCATCCGGATTTATTTTAATTAATAAAATTTTAATCCGGGGACATGGAGAGGATTCCCATGTGCAACCGAAACCAACAATTGGTATTAGAGCCAATGGTTTTCGGTTTTGTGTGTTTTGGATTCGGTTACTTTCATGCATTTGTCATATATTATTTTCTGTCGGATAATAGTAGGATGTGCGTAGGCTAACTCTTTGGTTGCAGGCATAAGATCCGACTATTATGGCTTATGTGGTTGTGTATGATGTGTGTGCATGATTATAATATTTTTATTTGAATCCTCGGGGTTGACGAGGCTAATTAGTATTTAATTTTTGTAATTAAATACGACATTGTTTAGCCGTTCATTTTAGTTTACTTTCGATCTAGATTTATTGTACACTTCTTCGTGGAGTATAGGATCGATGGATGTAAATTAAAATAGTTTTTTATCTCGGCTCGGAGCTCCTTCATGGCTTGAGGCTTGCGCATGGTGCTTGGAGGAGGAGGAGACGAGGTGGCGACATGACGGGAGGCATTTTCAAAAACAAAAGGTCATAATAGTTGGAATTTATTTTCATGTTTATTGCTTATTGTTTGATATGCATGTTGTGTGTGCTTGAAAATTCCTCAATTATAAATTACTAAGTGGGAGAGGGATTCTTTGAGTCTCGTGGCCTCCATTACAAATTTGATAAGTGATGTGAGCAAGCTTGCGCGTTGGCTTTGAGTGTCTTCCTCCATATCGAATGAGCTTGTTTCGCGGATCACTAGATCAAATCTGGTTATAAGAAATTATTTAGGAACGTGTGATCTTCCCCATCGGAAAGGACATAATCCTAGATAATTGTCTTAGTATAGTGTAATGGTGAACACTTAGATGCAAATAATAGTATCCTCCCTATCGGAGTCACTGCTAATTTGTAGGGCCGAAGAGGAACCAACTATTAATTTTATTTGTCAAAAAGTTAGGTTGACAAGATAATAAAATTAATGGGTAAAACCTCCTCTTACAAATATAGAATTCGTATACGTCCACACTATCGTGGCATACGATATTCTCGGTATTTTGAGGTGTTCGTTGATTTTAAAATTTTATTGTTTGAGGAATTAATAATTTTTGAAATCTAATGTTTTGATCATTATGATTCTTAGGATATTTTTGAAAATGGCTTTCAACCCACTTACTGTTATATTGAAAGAAAATAAACTTACTGGTCCTAACTATATTGATTGGAAACGGAACCTGGATATTGTCTTGACTGCTGAAGAGTTCAAATTTGTACTCTTTGAGATGTCCTAAAAAACCTAGCGAGAATTCTAGTGAAGAGGAGAAGGAACGTTATAAAAAGTGGGTGAAGACAGACGAGATGGCGCGGTGTTACATTTTGGCATCTATGTCAAATGTGTTGCAACATCAACATCAGGTCTTCGCTACTGCTTATGATATGATGTTTAATCTCAAGGAACTCTTCGGACACCAGAATCGGACCGCTAGGCAAGAGGCAATGAGGAACTTGATGACGACCACCATGGTTGAGGGAACACCCGTGAAGGATCATGTTCTCAAAATGATGGCTCATTTGAATGAGATTGAAGTCCTTGGAGCGGAGATCGATGGGGAAACCCAGGTCGATATCATTCTCCAGTCTCTACCTAGGAGTTTTGAACAGTTTCACCTGAACTATAATATAAACAAACGAACATATTGGTTGGCGGAACTTCTGACAGAACTCCAGGCGACAAAGGGGCTTTTTCGTCATAGTGCCCATGATTTGGTTGCTCAAAAGGTATCTACTTCTAAGCCGAAAGGCAAGAAGAAGAAGAAACAAGGTGTAGTAAAGAAAGTGGCTGGATCTCAGGGGCCTCAGGCTGGACTGAAGAAGCCGAAAGGCAAGTACTTCACATGCAAGCAGAGTGAACATTGGAAAGCGGACTGTCCCCGTCGTAAGGAGAACCATTTTTTTAATTGTTGCAGTTGACGGTTAGTACTTCTACGGCAACCTGGCTCTGATACCACTTGTTTGATTGAGGTGGACCGACAAGAGGGGAGGTGAATTGCCCCTTTAAAATAAAACAGATCTTTTGTGCGGCTCACAAAAATTCCAGATTAGTTGCAACAATAAATTAAAATAAAAAAACTAAATAACTGAATTGAACTAGTAAAAGGCTAAAACACAAAAAGTTACTTGATTGCAACCTGGGTGGTTGCTAATCCAAGACGATTGAAGCTCACTATCAAAATCTCCTTTTGATGGAGAAGCCTTTACAGACTTTGTAGCACAAGACAGAAGTTAGAATTACTAGAAATTCAATTACAGTCAATTGATTGATTGGAACTGAGCTCTCGGGACCTATTTATAGCCTCAGCCAATTCTAGCCGATTGCTGACGTGGCACTATAGGGGCGCCTGTGTGGTTGAGGGCGCCTAACACGTGGCTTGTGCGTTATCCGATGCGTAACGTTTGCAAATGGCTAGCTGGTGGATAAAATCTGCTCTCGAGTGCCCCTATGCATAGGGTGTCCGAGTGACTTTTGGTCAATAACTTGTTGACTAGTCTCCAGCAGGTCTTCTTGGGTGATTTCCGGACCTTACAGAGTTGGGCTCGCCCGATTCCTCCTTCGGCCTTATCCTCAAGCGAGCTTCCTCCCGGCTTCTCGTCCCTCGAATGTCGCACACGTCCTTCTCGCTCCACCAATGTACTCTTCTGCAGCTTTGGCGTCCCTCGGATGCACCGAGCCCGTCGACTTACTTCCTCATGCAATCCTTCTCGTCCACTGCGTCTTACGCTCAACTTCCTCCGCTCCTAAGCTTCTGCACACTTAGATAGAAGGATCAAAACCACAACAAGACCTAACCTAACTTAGTTAATCACATCAAAACCAACAGGACACCAACAGATATTAACTCTAAATGTTGATAAATAATTGAAAGAAAAGGGAAAAAAGTTTATTACATATATAAATATATATAAACATTTAAATACTAAAATGAGAATTTAAAGGTATAATATAAAATATTTAAAGTTTCCTAATTTTTTTAACCTCTTAATTAAGATTAAATTAATGAACATTTTTCTTGTTTACCTCTTCGTAAATCCTTGGCCTCTAGTTTTGTAGGCAAAGCCATCATTTTAATATCATAGGAGTTTCAACGTACAAAGAGTGTTCAGAAATCTCTACTTGTTGATTCCTTTAGTTTTATTTCATTGTATTTCGATTCTCTCAATATGATCTTTTGCTTTATACGATTTTGTTGTGTTTGTATAAAAAAAAAAAAAAGATACATGCTAGTTTTCCTATTATCACCTAATGGGTTACCTCCGGAGGGTGACACCAGATATCCATGGGCATCTCCTTCACTGTGAGATTAGATGATTGAGTCACACAAATCTCATATTTCCTAGTCTATGTTTTCTTCAACTATTATTGCATCAAGTTGCTTTACATACAAAATGAGCAAAGAAAGAAAAACAGAGAGAGAGAGAGGAGAGAGAGAAATCACATCATGCAATTAGGAGGTGGTCTAGATTATACAACAAATATCACAAATAGGATAAATCTGAAGAATAAATCCCAGCTATAAACGATAATTCTTTTAAACATTTCGATAATTGACTGTGAGAGCTAAACAGTGAAGTCATGCAAGCAACAAAAATGGTGGAAAGAAAGCAAAGAGGTCTGTGGGGAAAGACATGAACCTTTGTTTTGGGAATAACCTTGACCGCCACCTCTTCTCCTTTCGTGTCTCCCTTCTTCACCTTGGCAGCACATGTATACCCAAAATGCCCACGCCCAATCTCCTCGGCAAGTTCAAATTTTGAGAAGAACTGTTTGGAGAATCCGAAGTTCTTGTCCAATCCCACTTCTACCTCGCTGCCCTCAGGGATCGATGCCTCGTTCGGCTTCCCCGGGCCGTGCCGACGAGCGAGGAGAGCCCTGATGTGTTTCGCAGGCGATGGAGGAGGGAAGGGCCGCTTGAGAAATCTCAGCGGCGTTCTCGCATTGGAGTCAGCAGGCGAGTTATTGTAAAAGCCTAGAAGAGGGCTTGGGCTGCAGAAGGGGAACTTGCCTTGCTTGGGGGTTCGTGGAATCGGTGTGGGCTGTCCAATGTTAAGCGCCGGCAGTCCCTCTTCTTCCTGGAATTCAAGGTTCGGGACATGCTTTCCATGGCAGATTCCCATGGAGACCAAAATAACCAAAATTTCAAGGATGTGAAGAACCAGAAGCGCAATAGGTAGGAAGACAAGCACAAAAGATTAACAAAGAAGTAAGAAAAGAATCAAACTTTCGAAAGGAAGGGGAAAAGGAGAGAAAACAACAGCAAAGCTCCACTTTTTAGAGTAGAGAGAGGAAAAGGAGGGAACTTTGGAACAGGAAGACGCAAAGCGAACAACAAAGGATCAAAGCGAGAAGCAGTGGCCGAGCATTGCAAATCCTTGTATAATGCAGTTGAAGTAGAAACAATGAGAGAGAAACAGAGAGAGAGGAAAGAATCCCTTGTTTTTGCTTTTTGCAGCTCTTGGCCGGTGGTGGATGTAACCTGCTGGCGGCGATTAGGGAAATGACGCCATATCTAACATTTGAGCTTGCTTCTGTGCCTCACTCACAGCCTGTCTTTTTCAGCCGCCCAAAATAAAAAGAACTGTTTTTTTTTCTCCCTTTGCATTTTCTGAGTTCCCTGTTTCATCTCTTGATTGAGCTTCATGCATGCCTTGATTGGAGCCATTCATGCAAGTTTGGAACCAGATTGCTGGATTGCAATTGTGTGCCTAACTCGAATAGTATAAAATGTTCCATGCGATTCATCCACTGAGATCATATTCCTGAAGAATATATTCTGTAACAGCAGGATGAGATAGAGATAGGCCAATTCTGATTCTTCTTCTAGTAGAGATTAAAAAATTTTCCCCCTCCTGCTAAAACAGAATCGTTTTGACTAATGACAACTAATTCTTGTCTGGAATCTGAACCGTGGTCCCGTGAGAAGGGGAAAAAAAAGTTATGAACACTTCTTGCGGACTGTGTTCCTGCACAAGGTTGGTTGAGACTTGAGACTCATTTATGTCAATGTACCTTTCCCTGACGCACTTTGAGGAGTTCATGGGCCTCACGGGCGGGATCGGATGGTAAGACGCCTGATCATTTACTTCGGGGTCACAGGTTCAAGAGTCGCCAATTGTATACGGGGATAAAATCCTAGTCTGCTGGCTTTAATCCCCTCGACCTCAGGCGCCTCACCACACCAGTGATAATCATGGTTTGTTCCCTCTGGATTCCTATGGGACCTGGGCCAGGGGGCTGCTAAGGTGACGGTACCACCTTTTTGCTACTTTGAGGTGTTCATGGAAACATCTAAATAGTAATCGCGTTGAGCTGCATCAACATCTCATTGAACGTAAACCAACTCCCTCAGGACAGATGACACGAGATCCATGTGGAAATGCAAAACTGCAAAGTAAACTGGTTTTGGTTTTTTTTAATAGTATAAAAGTGTTGGTAGCTGACTTGTATCTCCTCGATATTTGACTTAATCGATTTACGATCGTCGGATCTTCTGGGAGGTTGCTTTTGGAGAAAGCAAACTGATTGGTTTACGTCGAGGCTAATGTTCGTCATTATCTCCGTAAAACGATATTACTCCGCTACTAGTACTCACGGATAGCAACAATTCGTTTCCAAGATACAACGACGTCGTCTCGGAATAGTAGCATTTCAAATTTCAAGACCGGCGAACCTTTCCGTAGGCTTTTTAGACTCTTGATGCATAAGATAGATGAGTGCAAATGTTTTTAAATTGCAATGCTTGAATGAATGAAATGATCAAGTGGAGGGATCTATTTATATTGAGTGAAGAAGTAAGTACCCTTTGGTTCGAACAGATTTGGACCGTTCATAAGTATAACCCTTTAAAGGTCTTTTAATCTCGTCCTTTGATCTAAAGAGTTATAACTCTTCAAATCTCATCTTGATCTCAGCCGCCAGATTAGAACATTTAATCCGACGCCTCAGATCCATCCTCCCTCTTCACAGTCAAATTCGAATCCGACGCTCCAGATCTTTGATCCGACGGTCACCATCTTTTGCTCAATCCAGTCATCGTTCTCTACAGAGCCACGTGCCACATAGGCACTGCCTCGTCACCGACATGCCACGTGGCGTCACCTGATCATGACATGTCACACTGACATGCCACGTGGCGTCACCTGATCATGACACGTCATCGCCACGTGGAGCATAAATTAAAGCTCCTCGCGACGATGCGAAGTGCAAAGGTGCGCCAACAAAGCGTGCATTACGCACGTGGCGGGTGGCGAGCTCGCAGGTGCTCGCACCTGCTCGCCCAAGAATAGAGACCTCCTATGCTTTTGTATTAACAACATTAGCACAGGAACACATATAAGGAAACACTGGCTCTCGCTGGTTAGCAATGTGGGACTAAAGCCCCATCTTTTTCCTTAATCTTCATTTGAGCGTATCTTGAACAATTAATTTCTCATTCACCCTTAATCGGTTTTGAGCAAATAAATAGTCCAGATTTATCTATGCGAAACGTAGATTTCGATTTTGAAGTCAAACTTGACTTTCAATGATCGATGACATCAAAATTTTACTTTGCAAAATCATATCCAACCAAAAAGTGATTAGGTTGATTTCAGATATTTCTCACCATTTATCTGCAAATGATACGAAAGAAAAAAATTATAATGTTAATTTAAAGTTGGCCATCAAGTGAATAGAGGGTGGAACGGATTTTGTTCTCCGAAGCACTCATCTTCAGAATTTAATCTCTGTTCAATTGTAGCAAAATATTCACCCTTTAACCAACTTGGCATCCCATAGGGATTGATTTTGATTAATATTAAGAAGCGATTTGATGAGGATTATGAGTTTGTTGTATCCATTTTCAAAAGCATGCTTATGCATCTGGGAGCGGCAATTTACCAAAAGGCGTACCATGGTTTTATTTTCACCAAAGGGCGCACTCATTTTAGTGAACTTCCTCTTATACCCCTCCTGCTATGTACTGTCTTTCTCTTTCTCTCTCAGTCACAAAATCCGAGACGTCTGCACATGTAACGTGACTTAATTATTGACTTTTATTTTAAAATAATATATTATGGAATCGACGCTAAATTAAAAAACGAAAGATAAAAATTAAAAAAAATATTTCACTTAAAAAATTTCTCATCCAATGTGATTTAAAAATATAAATAAATGATTTTTATATTTGATTAATAGAAATTAATATATTTAATATAAATAAATAATTTTTATATTTGATTAATAAAATTAATATATTAAATAATATTTAATAAATATATTAATGTATAAAAAATTTTTGAAAAAACTAACTGTCGGCCTGAAATATTTTTATTTCAAGTCCAGCGTAGGCCTGAAATTTTTTATTTCAGGCCCAGCGTGTGCCTGAAATTTTTATTTCAGGCCCACGTTGGGCCTGAAATCTTTTGATTCAGGTCCGATATAGACTCAAATTTTTTTTCTATTTTAAAAATATATTAATATATAAAAAAACCTATCAAAACACTTAATTTCAGATTCAAACGCAGGGCCTAAAGTCATCCTACGAGGGTCTGAAGTCAAATAACTTCAGATCCTATAAATAATTAATTTAATAAATAATAATTAAATATAAAAAAATATTTTTAAAATTAAAAGATTTTCAGTGCCCTTGGGCCTGAAGTCATCCGAGGGCCTGAAGTCTGATGACTTCAGGCCCTCCATCATTAAATATAAAAAAAAATTTATAAAAAGGTATAATATATAATTACATATTATTTATAATTTTTATAAAAAAGTATAATATATAATTACATAATAATAAAATGTTATTATAAAGAAATCTAGATATGGGAGGTCATCAATGGGTTTTGGTCAAAACCCACTGATATTTCTAAACTACTCCTATTTCATTGGTGATATCTAATATATAGATGTTTGACACCTAAAACATCATCTCCTACCTCTACCCTCTCTATTCATATGAGTTTTCAGAAATTCAGATATGATAGGTCCATTAGTAAGTTTTGGTCAAAACCCACTGTTATTTCTAAACTACTCCTATTGCATTGGTGATATAGAGTGTATAGATGTTTGGACACCTAAAACATCTTCTCCTAGGTCAACCCTGTCTATTGATATAGGGTTTTCAGAAATCCAGATATGGGAGGTCGATCAGTGGGTTTTGGTCAAAACCCACTGATATGGCTAAATTATTCCTATTGCATTGGTGATATCTAATATATAGATGGTTGGACACCTAAAACATCATCTCCTACCTCTAACCTCTCTATTCATATGGAGTTTTCAGAAATCCAAATATGGGAGGTCCATCAGTGGGTTTTGGTCAAAACCCACTGATAAACCTAAAAATCTCCTATTACAACATAATTTATAATCATTAGAAGTTTGGACACCAAAAATATCATCTCCTAGCTCAACTCTAACTAGAACTATTGATATTTTTATTTAATTTACTTACATTTATCCAAGATTTGTTCAGACCCTCCAGGCCCAAGGAGTAATTTAGCCATATTAGTGGGTTTTGACCAAAACCCACTGATGGACCTCCCATATCTGGATTTCTGAAAACCCTATATCAATAGACAGGGTTGACCTAGGAGAAGATGTTTTAGGTGTCCAAACATCTATACACTCTATATCACCAATGCAATAGGAGTAGTTTAGAAATATCAGTGGGTTTTGACCAAAACTCACTGATGGACCTATCATATCTGGATTTCTGAAAACTCCATATGAATAGAGAGGGTAGAGGTAGGAGATGATGTTTTAGGTGTCCAAACATCTATATATTAGATATCACCAATGAAATAGGAGTAGTTTAGAAATATCAGTAGGTTTTGACCAAAACCCATTGATGGACCTCCTATATCTAGATTTCTTTATAATAACATTTTATTATTATGTAATTATATATTATACCTTTTTTATAAAAATTATAAATAATATGTAATTATATATTATACCTTTTTATAAAATTTTTTTTTATATTTAATGATGAAGGGCCTGAAGTCATCAGATTTTAGGCCCAAGGGCACTGAAAATCTTTAATTTTAAAAATATTTTTTTATATTTAATTATTATTTATTAAATTAATTATTTATAGGATCTGAAGTTATTTGACTTCAGACTCTCCTGGAATGACTTCAGGCCCTGCGTTTGAATCTGAAATTAAGTGTTTTGATAGGTTTTTTTATATATTAATATATTTTTAAAATAAAAAAAAAATTTAAGTCCATATCGGACCTGAATCAAAAGATTTCAGGCCCAATGTGGGTCTGAAATAAAAAATTTCAGACCCACGGTCAGTTTTTTTCAAAATTTTTTTATACATTAATATATTTATTAATATTATTTAATATATTAATTTCTATTAATCAAATATAAAAATCATTTATTTATATTAAATATATTAATTTCTATTAATCAAATATAAAAATCATTTATTTATATTTTTAAATCACGTTGAATGAGAAATTTTTTAAGTGAAATATTATTTCAATTTTTACCTTACGTTTTTTAATTTAGCGTCGATTCCATAATATATTATTTTAAAATAAAAGTCAGTAATTAAGTCACGTTGCATGTGCAGACGTCTCGGAATTTGTGACTGAGAGAGAAAAGAAAGACAGTACATAGCAGAGAGGTATAAGAGGAAGTTCACTAAAATGAGTGTGCCCTTTGGTGAAAATGAAACCATGGTACGCTTTTGGTAAATACTAATTCTTAGATACGTCTTTTGGTAAATTGTCGATCTGGGAGTGCACCCTTACTCTTCAATTTCACCTATTACGAAATTGATATAACGAAAATTATTGAATATATTGATTCGAAAAATAAATGACAAAAATAATCTTCTAAAGATCAATATTAGAATATTAAAAAATACGCATCCAAAACTTGTTGTGGAAAAAGAAACAACATGAATATTATAGATAAAAAACTATTTCAAAAATAAGTAAACAAATACTTTAAATAGTCTTCAAACCCCAACTATGCAAAAGATGAAAATAATCTAAATTATAAAATAGTCCAAAAAATATTTAAGGACTAAAATTCTTTTGGGCCTCCAAAAAGTTTTAAATTATACTTTTTTATTTAAAATTAAGCCGTTATGAATTATACTTGATAATAAATGTGGATTTCTATATAAATTTTAATTTGATATATTATAAATTTCGTAAGAGAATCTAAAACAAAAGTTATGATTTTTTTAAATTTACTCTCACGTGAGTAGTGATCAAAACGATTCCAAAATCCTAGGCTATATTGTTCTGGATTATAAGGCCATTTTGAAACTGGAGGGTCTAATGGAGACGAAGTGTCGCCATAATTCGAGATATAGCTCCTTAGAGGTTTAATATACTTTTCTACGAAAGTAAATTGATTTATTGGCAGACCCATAACTAGTCACCCAACCAAATTAAATAGCTCCCTAGAAGCCACATGCATCGTTAAACTCAGCAGTTGGGCCTCAATCAGTTGTAGTTGAGGATGAATTGGTGTCCTACTGTAGTTGCATCAACTGTCATTACATCTCCAACAAGTGTCGACTACCTCTTTTAGCTCATCGGCATGTGGGTCGAGGGATTTCGACGTGTTTGTCCTCGTTACACTTCTGTCAGCCAGTGACTGATCTGCAGGACAGGGACAACTTTATGTCAAAGAGGTCCGCCATGGCTTCTGCACCTTGATTACCGTCCCATTTTTATTAGAATATTTTAATAGTCAACTAATATGAGATTATTATATTATATTTTACTAAAAAATAATATTTTATATTTATTATATTTGTTTTATATCTATCTAAATTTAAGTAAATATAATAATACTCTAAAATTAATAATAAATTTGGTTCTATAACATATCAATAATTTAAATTATAGTGAGATGTCATTGATAAATAAAGAATATTATCTTTAATTATTCTAATCAAATATTAATATACAAGAGTAATATTATATATATATATATATATTAGATAATATATACTAAATTCACCTTCTATGAGAATATTTCATGGATTTGTTATATAAGTGTTATAAATATTCTCATAATAACTATTAGTATAAACATTTTTTCAATCTGAAGTCACTATGGTTCCATACATAATGATTTGTATATTTTAGTATCAACGAATGACACATGTAATAAGTTGATTATAAAGTCGTTCACTGGTATGCAATAAGTTATGTAGAGAGATATAAATGATGTAGATGGAAATTATCCTTTTCTATAACGGGAGTAATATCTGTGTGTCTTTTAATTAAGTAGAACTACTAAAATGCGTGCTCATAATAAAAAAAATTAATATGAGATATTGAGATTATTTGGTTAATTAAGTCTACTTAGAAATAAAAAATATATATAGATTGATGAGAGGATAATGTTGGGACCATTGCGTACGACTAGAGGGGGGTGAATAGCCGTTCACCCACTTCAATCGCGATTTTCTTCCTACACTTGTTAGCGCACAACGGAAAACACAATAAAACTAAAACTAACAAGAATCACAAATCACTAACACAAAACTTTTAACGTGGTTTGGAGATAAAGCTCTTACTCTACGGTTGTCCGTAAGGTGGACGATCTCGATCCGTCGGTGGATGACTCCCTGGAAAGCCTCCGGCTAGCTCGTGTCACTCTTTGTGGATGGAGAAACCTCACCACAACCTTCCAACCACACCTGAGCACTTGTAGACTACTAATAAGCTTTACCCAAGCTTATTTCGTCAACCTTTGCCCAGCCAAATCGAGCTCTCTTAAATAGAGCTCAACCCCGAAACAACTGTTGCCAGTCGACTGGTGCCAACACCAGTCGACTGCTAGCTATTGAATTTGAATATTACAGCCCAACATTCAAATTCCAACCGACACTATTCGATGGCACAAAAGATCAGTCGACTGATCTTTCTGTGCCCAACACCAATCGATTGCTACAAGCAGCAGTCGACTGACCAAACCTTAAACCTAGGGTTTCAACCCTGAGTATAATCACTCAGCACATGTCCTCACCCGACCAACCTAGTGTAGGGATCTCCCGACGACATAAACAAAAAAATGCAGCGGAAACAAGATCCCTCGAGCGATCCATGCGAAAGAAAACTCGTATAAAATTCATCTATCTAATAGATCTATCTAAAGTGTATACCTTTGGAGTGTGCCCTTGTGTTTATCCCGCTCGTCCAAGTGCCTCCGGGTCTCTTGCGCGTTCAAGTGTCCGTGCCTCTATGCGTATCCACACGAACATGATATCTCAAATTCGGAGAAGAACTACCTTAGTTGTGCTAGCAACTTGAGATAGTTCACAAAAGCACCAAGAACCCAAATGTGGGTTCGGCCAAAGAGGGAGAAGAGGAGGAAGAGAAGAAGAAAAATGACTTAGCCTCATCCAAAATGACAAGAAAACTCTTTTATACTTATCCCATGAATATGAAGAATTTTTGTCCCTTTAGCTTCCCTTCATTAAAGCTAATAAAGAGCACATCTTATCATGTGACTCTCCAACTACTCTCCCTTCAATGAAGAGAATATTTTCTTCTTCCTTTATTATTAATTCATTAAACACTTTAATGAATTAATACCTCATCCAAATGTGGTTGAGTCTAATCTAAATGAGTCTAACTCAAATTAGATCTCAATCCTATAATCCAATTGGATTCACTTGAGTCTAACTCAATCAATCAAATTTGGATCAAATCTTAGTCAAACTAAGATTAATCAATCTCCGAAATATCGCGTCCTTAGTGTGTGACCCAATAGGTTCTTGTAACGTTGACAATGTGTCTAAACCGCTTTAGACACATAAGCATTGAGTGACATCTACCAATGCATCATTGCTACCCAAGTAACAAGAAAATCAAGATCCGACTTAACCTCCGTGACTATGACAATGTATGACCTTGTCTTTCTATCTTCGATATCTAGATTGACCAATGAGGCATAGACTGTGTCATCCTCAATCAACCTTTGTGTTTCTTGATCTCCAAGTAGACTCACTCAAACAAATGAGCTCAATATCTCATATTGACTCATTTGAGCATGACCATACGTTTTAGCAGTCCTACTAGATCAAGGGGTCCACAGATATCACTCCCGTCATATGGGAGGGATATGTTGGTGCAGGAAGCACCATATCGAACTTTGTTTTGATATTGGCAAAGGATTCAAAGTTAAGTACTGTTAGTGATCTAACGATGTTACTAAGTATGCAGAAAGAAGTCCTAGCAAAGGACTTCTAGGCACCTAGCGAAGGGTTGCTGGGAGTTGAAGACCTGGCGAAGGACTGCTAGGCACGTAGCGAAGGGTTGCTAGGAGTTGAAGACTTGGCGAAGGAATGCTAGGCACCTGGCGAAGGACTGCTTAGTTCCGAAGACCTGGCGAAGGGCTGCTGGGAACCTGAAGACCTGGCGAAGGGCTGCTAGGCACCTGGCGAAGGACTGTTGGGCAAAAGTCCAACTGGAGGAGCCGGTTGGCAAAAGGTAAACTCTCCTGAGAGGAGTAGGTGAGGACGCGTTTCCCGTCGAGGGAACAGTAGGCGTCGGTTCGACCTAGGGTTCCATTTGGGAGACTCAAAGTCAGAACCAAGACAGCTAAGGCTGTATAAACCTAATATTCTTGCTTTATTATGTTTGGTACTAACCCTGGATGTAGGACAGAAGGAACGAGTTTCTGCAGCTCAGAACGCCGCAAAGGAGAGGGGCAGCAGCTGGGCTAGGCGCCCGGGAGGTCTCGGGCACCCAAGGTCAAAGCCAAATGAGCAGTTGAGCAAGAAGTGCTTCGGAAGTTCACTAGGCCAGGCACCCTCAAGCTCCCGGGCATCCTCATGGTCCCGAGTGCCTTGGTTGCCTCGGGCGCCCTGGGTCCAAGCCAACGAAACGATCGAATTCAAGTCAGCCGAGAAGTCTGTTGAACAAGTCAAGCAGGGCGCCCCCTGTGTCCCGGGTGCCCCCATCAAACTCTGAGCCCGATCCTGGAGGGATAAGGGCTGACCGAGTTCCGGATAGGGGTTTGCGGATCAAGAGGCACGTGGAGGACGCCCCCAACGTCCAGGGCGCCTCTAGGTACACTATAAAAGGGGTTCGACCCCCAAGGCTTCAGTATACACTTTTCCAACGCCACAACGCTCTTCGCTCAAGCACTCTGCTCCGAAAACTTCTGATCTCGAGGTTCTAGTACCGACGACGACCCTACGCACCGAAGTACGATCCACACCGGGCGTCGGTAACGAAGAGTTAAAATTCCTTTTACTGCAATACTACTGTACAATTCTCTGTAAAACTTTGCTTAAACGGTCAAGGACCGTGGGCCTTGGAGTAGGAGCCGACCGCGACTCCGAACCAAGTAAAAACAATTATGTTCCGTGTGTTTTTGTCTTAAATTTCCGCTGCGCATTCTCTATTCTAATATGAAATGTTTTCACGATATTCACCCCCCCTCTCTATCGTGTTTTCTCTATCCAATAGGATAGATTCCATCTACATCACTCACATCCCTCTGCATAATTCATTATATACCCAGTGATCGCCTTTATAGTCCACCCTGTTACGGATGACGTTTGACGATACCAAAGTATATAACTCCTCATGTAGGGAACCGTAGTGACTTCAGGTCTAAGAACTATTTATACTAATAGTCACATGAGAAAGTTTATGACACTCATATGACAATCTATGAAACTTTCTCATGGCGGGTCAATTCAGTACATATTCTCTAATGTATACTTATGTGTCAATTTGATATCACATATCCATGACTTGTGAGCTCAAGTCATCAATTGACCTACATGCTAGTCTCCATGCATTAATATTGTTCTTGAATATTAATGCTTGACTACGAATAGTTTAGTGTAGTGTTCTCTACATTATCTCACTATCGATTCAACCAATCGATATGATGTAGATAAGAACCTACTACCCAAGGACATTATTATACTTAGTTATTTGACATTAGTATAAAGTAAGTATAATAACCAAACATGCCTTGATTAATGATAGAATATGATACAAAAAGCCCTAGTCAATCATCACATAATTGGCTCTAGGGCTCCTACTAACACCTAGACCTAGCCTTCTAGCCTCCTTCATCAGCTTACGTCCTTGGATGCCTCTCCATCCTTCACGTCTTGCCTTCTGGAGATTCCTTCGGCCTCGGTCCTTGTTGTCGGGTCTTCCTTTGCCATGATGTCACTTGGACTTTTCTCCTTCATACCTGTATCCTACATTCTCACAATGCTACATCAAATACAATAATAAACCTAACTTAAACTTTTGCCTAAACATCAAACCCAAGGTACCTAGATTGCTCAACAGATAACACGGTATATGTCTCGTAAATCAATCTAGTGGCAAAAGGGGGGGGGGCGAAATGCTCACCCCCAGCGCCCCCGCCAATCCACCCCAGGACCAACATGGAGGAGGTAAATCACGGTGACTGAGAAGGCAACAGGTTGGGTGGGAGAGACTTTTTATACAGGGCACAAGGATTTACGCCCCACCAACCCCGTGGCTCGAACCCAAGACATTTAGTGACAATCTACCAACCCCTTACCATCTCATCTATACCCGTGGGGGTGTCTCGTAAATCAATCTAGATACCATGAAAAAAAAACTAGGTTATATAATAAAATAGCCATAGACAGTTATTTCGGATCTACGATATTTTCATTACTTCAGTAACCATGATGCCTTGATAGATGTCACTAACATATTTGTGTCTTTAAAATGATACTTTAGAATTAATGTCAATGTTACAAGAATCTATTGGGTCACACACAGAGAGGTCATTTATTTTGAAGTGTTGGAGGAAATGCTCCTTTTCGGAGAAGTTACAATAAATTGAAATTACTAAAATAACTTCAACTTATCTGTTGAGTGGCCCGAGCTGCTTTTTTCCCACATTGCAGTCTCCCAAGCAGTGTTTCCCGAGCTCCCGAGTGAGTTTCCCGAGCTCTGAGTGAAGCTCACGACCCGACCAGCGTCTCCCGAACTCCGGAGTGGAATTCTCGAGTGGAGTCCCGAGTGAAGCTTCCGACCCGACCAGCGTCTCCCGAACTCCCGAGTGGAATTCCCGAGTGGAGTCCGAGTGAAGCTCCCGAACTCCCGACTAGGATCTCCCGAGTAATGGTCGGATCCCCGCAGTATTCAATGACGAATTAATCGTCATTTACTGCCATTTACCCGACCAGATCCAAACGTCCGGGGGTTACTGATTTCGCACATTAATCAAAATTAATGCATCAGTTTCATTTGAGCAAAAATCAATTTGGCAAAACATTGGTTCATCTGCTTGGGCAAATTTTGCCCCGACTGGTCAGACATTCGACGTGTGCAGGCCGTACATGCACACGAGTTCACTTGGTTCAGTATAAATCCTGGCCCTAGATTTGCACCCCCCCTGCGCACCCACGCGTGAGAGAGAGCCTCTCCCCTAGCATTTTTCACAACTACCATGCTTGTGAAACAATATAAACCAACCATTTTGCCTTAAAACTCCCAATGTGGGACTAAAGCCTCACTCACAAGGGAGTCTCTTTATTCTCCACCTCACTTTCTATTCACTAGAAAGTCCCAATGTGGGACTAAATTCCCACCACCTCCCTTTCCATTCACATGATATCCAACATGAAGTTTGTTTTATTTTAGCATGACTAAAATAAAGTAGCCATATGTTTAAATCTAAAATTTATTTTGAATTTTAAACTGGTTAGTTTAATGGTTTTTTTAAAATTGGATCTCATTGGATTACTAAGTTAATCATCGGATCTTAAATATATTGGTTTAATAAGTTAATCTATTATGAGTTTGAATTTTATTTCACACAAGTTCAAATCAGCTCGTGATTTTATCTCGTTTGTATGTTGTTTGAATTTTTGAATATGCATGAAAAATAAAATAAAATTTAATTAAAAAATGTCTTGTTAGATAAGATTTGAAGATTGAGTTTATTTTATTTGGAATATGATTTTATCTAATAAGATCATGTCAATCCTAAAAGTTAGGTTCGATTTCAATCTTAAATTGTAGTTAGCACTATAGTATAGGTGATGAGATTCTCCAATTATGCTCATGAGATGAACGACGGTTGTACTTGTGTGGATCTCAGGGGTTTCTTTTCTGCTACATGTTTTTTATTTAATTTTTACTAGAGCTATCAAATAGGTTGACTAGTGGCGGGGCAGGCCGCCCCATGGCGGACCAGCAATTTAGCGGGGCAGAACAGGCCGACCCGTCATCTTGATGGGTTAGGAAATCCTCAACCCAATCCAACTCAAGACGAGTTGCGGGTTAAGCTACCATATATATATATATATATATGGATAATTATTTCATCATCAAAACCAAGTTGGTCAAATCGATAAGTGAAATACTTCATCAATACAAATGCACGTTTCCATTGGCATTAGCATTAATGCAATTGGAATCTAATGATAAGATGATACGAATTTTGAACCCTCGCATACTATAACAATACAAACCTAAAGTTAATGGAGGAATGAATGGGAAAGAACATGAAAGGGAGACTTTCTACTTGATTTGAAAAAAGTTTTGATTAAATGTCTTCTTTTTCAAATCATCAATCACCAACAAACTAAGAGATCCATTGTTCGTGGGTGTTAAATTTTGATTAATTTTTTTTCTTCAACCTGCGAGTCAACTCAAGTCCACCACAAACCAACCCCACGCGGGTCAAAAGCCTAGGCATGTTGCTCCACTTAGATCCACTTTTAAATGGGTTGATAAAATTTAACCTAATTTGTTTAAATTGTTTAGCGAGAAAGGTCACCCAATTGGCTCAACCTAAATTGACGACTCTAATTTTCACACAATCCTTGACTAGTACCACTCAAACTTTTCATCATGTCGGACCATAGTCCACTTGTAAGATTTAACATGACGATCCTTTGTTGGTGCCGAAAGCACCAATGTCAAACCTGTGTTTTGATAATGGCAAAGGGTTCAGAAGTTAAGGTGTGTTGTGATCTAACAAGGTTAATCAAGCATGCAGGAAAAGTCCTAAGTACACTAGGCACTAGTCTTGGTTCTATGAATTGGGAACTAAGACCTGGTGAGTGAAGCTGGGCACTAAGACCTGATGAGTGAAGCTGGGCACTAAGACCTGGTGAGTGAAGCTAGGCATTAAGACCTGGTCGGGGGCTGGGCACCGAAGACCTGGTGAGTGAAGTTGGGCACTAAGACCTGGTGAGTGAAGCTGGACAAAAGTCCAACCGGAGGAGCTGGTTGGCAAATAGGTAAACTCTCCCGAGAGGAGTAGGTGAGGACGTGTTCCCCATAAGAGGGAACATTAGGCGTCGGTTCGACCTAGAGTTCCATTTGGGAAGCCCAAAGTTAGAACCAAGATAACTCAGGTTGTAAATCAAGGTTTAATCTATATCATTTATATGCTTGTTGTGTTTTAGAACTACCCTGGTTGCAGGAACGAAGGAATGAAGGTTTCTGCATTCAGGCGCCTCAATGGAGTGAGGCGCCCTACTGGGCTAGGCACTTGTGTTGAGACAGGCGCCCCAGTGAAAGGCTATTCCAAGCACTCGAAGCAAACTGCCACGCAAGCCTCTGAATCAGTCATTAAGGTGCTTGTGTTAACACAGGCGCCCCAGTCAGCTCAGGCACCCTGATTGAGGGGATAAGCTTTGGCTAAGTCTGCGAATTGAGGTTCTCGCAGGACAGGCCACGTGTCAGGTGCCCCCTTCAATACAGGCACCCCAACTACGACTATATAAAGGGGTTCACCCCCTTGGCTTCAACATCAATTGCTTTCAACACATTCGTTCAAGCGCTCCGCTTCGACAAGCTCCGTACTCGAGATTCAAGCGCCTACGATGACCCGCGGCTCTGAACTTCTGACTTCTCCGGTCGTCGATATAAAAATAGTTTTATTGCTGTATTCTTTTTAATTTTATATTCAACTTCATCTTGTAAAACATTTGACGAAATATAGAATTGCCCATCCTAAACGGTCAAGGACCGTGAGCCTTGGAGTAGAAGCCGATTGCGACTCCGAACCAAGTAAAAACAAAAAGTGTTAGTGATTGTTTTTCTTTTCCGCTGTGCAATTACTCTACGCTTTCCGAAAAAGTTTTGACGATCGATATTCACATGTGGTATTAGAGCGGGTGACTCAAACTTGCTGCATCCACCAGTTGAGAATTTTTTTTAGATTTTTGAATTTTAATATTTTTTTCCGCTCGTATTTTTCTCGTTAATCGAGGTTGGTGCAATACCACTCGATTCTTTTTCATTATTAATATTTTTCCCGCACTACTAATCCAAGACTTAGTCTTGGAATGAGTTTCTTTCTATTATTTGTCAGTTAAACTCTAATGGCCATGCAAGAGGGATACAACATCGCCAGACCCCCTCTTTTGAGTGGAGAATGTTGGTGCAGACAGCAACCAAGTCGAACCTGTGTTTTGATCAATGGCAAAGGGTTCAAAAGTTAAGATGATTTGTTTTTCTAACATACTACTTGAGTGTGCAGATTAAAGTCCTAGCGAAGGACTGCTAGGCACCTAGCGAAGGACTGCTAGGCATCAGAACCCTAAGACCCAGCGAAGGGCTGCTGGGCACCTAGCGAAGGGCTGCTAGGAGTTAAAGACCTGGCGAAGGACTGTTGGGCACCAGGCGAAGGACTGCCTGGAACTGAAGACCTGGCGAAGGACTGCTGGGCACCAGGCGAAGGACTGCTTGGAATTGAAGACCTGGCGAAGGACTGCTGGGCACCAGGCGAAGGACTGCCTGGAACTGAAGACCTGGTGAAGGACAGCTAGGCACCTAGCGAAGGACTGCTGGGCAAAAGTCCAACCGGAGGAGCCGGTTGACATCAGGTAAATTCTCCTGAGAGGAGTAGGTGAGGACGCGTTCCCCGTCGAGGGAACAGTAGGCGTCGGTTCGACCTAGGGTTCCATTTTGGAGACCTAAAGTCAGAACCAAGACAGCTAAGACTGTATAAACCTAATACTCTATTGCTTCATATTGTTTTGGACTAACCCTGGATGCAGGACCGAAGGAACATGTGTCTGCAGCTCAGAATGCCCAAAGGAGAGAGGCAAGTAGCTGAGCAGGGTGCCCCCAGTGTCCCGGGCACCCGCAAGGCCAATACAAAACAAGTGAAGCAAAAAAGTGCTTCAGTAGCTTACTGGGCAGGGCGCCCCCAGTGCCCAGGGCGCCCCGCGCTTAAGCCAACGAAGCGGATAAACCTCATCCAGTCGAGAAGCTCATTGAAAGGGTCAACCAGGGCACCCCCAGCATCCCGGGCGCCCCCAGAGTCAATCCTCAACCCTATTCGAGTGGGATAAAGGCTGACCAAGACAATTCCGGATCAGTTGACACGTGGGGGGGGGGGGGGGCGCCCCAACGTTCAGGGCGCCCCGAAGTGCTATAAATAGCACCCAACCCCAAGGCTTCTCAACAAGAACTTCTTCCAACGCTTTCACGCTCTTCTACTCGAGGCGCTCTGCTACAGAAACCTCCCAATTCGAGATACAAGCGCCGACGACGTCCCTCTGCTTCGAGATACATTTCACACCGGACGTCGGTAACGAAGAACTGTCTTTTTCTTTACTATACTATTATTGTAATCATCCTTCTGTAAACTGTTTTGCGCACATATAGAATTGCCCGCAGTAAACGGTCAACGACCGTGGGCCTTGGAGTAGGAGCCGACCGCGACTCCGAACCAAGTAAAATCTTGGTGTTTGCGTATTGTTAAGTTTTAATTTCTGCTGTGCATTCTCTATCTTACAATCCGAAACGTTTTACGATATTCACACCCCCTCTATCGTTTTCTCTCAATACAATAGAGAAGACTTCTCCTACTAGAAAAGCAGGATGAAAGTCCACCTGAAAACTCAGGTGGACATGTGGATCAGTATCCAGTCTGGACTGGAAATTCCGAAAAATGCACAAGGCGTGGTGCAACTGTTGGGACCGGGTGCATGCCGACGCGGACACGTATTGTAATTGTTACATAATTACATGCAGCGTAAACAAAAGCATGAATAATTTCCTAAATTATTCTAACACATATCCTAAGCATGCAATGTGTTCACATAATCGTAATATAAAATTTTTGCAGAAAAGGAAATTACTCTACGAATTACCTTGCGTAACTTGGAAGAAGGGACGAGATCCAACAGTTAGTGTCCCTTGAAAGCTCCACCTCTATTCGTATCCACGCCGAGTATCGTCGGGATGACACCAAGGTTGGCCGAAGAGGAAGATCGTCGCAAGGAAGAACTTCGTCGCCTTGATGCTTCTCCTTGTGCTCACGGCAAGAAGAAAGAAGGAAGGCCTATGGCCGGCCAAGAGAGAGGGAGAGAAGAAGAGGAGAGAGCCCAAGCAATTCTTGGATGGATCCTCTTCCATGGCACCCCTTGGGTCCTTTATATAGGGAGAGGTTTCTTAATTCCCAAGCAAACCTCTCCTTGATTATGGAATAATTTCTCAATCAATCCATAATCAAGGCTCTCTTTCTTTTGGCATGATTATATAAAATTTATAAAACAAACCAACCATTGGTTCATTATATAAAATTTTATAAAACAAACCAACCATTGGTTCATTATATAAAATTTTATAAAACAAACTAACCATTGGTTCATTATATAAATTTTATTAAACAAACCAACTCATGGTTCATTATATAAAAATTTATATAAAATTTATATAACCTTTTATAAAATAAACCAACCTTTGGTCTATTTTATAAAACAAACCAAAATAGCCTTATCCTCTTATGGTGGTGGCCGGCCATGACAAGAAGAGAGGAGGCCCCCTTCCTTGGCCGGCCCATCTAACCCCAATTGGATCAAATCCCTTAATGAAATAAACTTATTTAATTCACCCATTAAGTCTTTAAAAGACTTAGTCATTCTATGCTTCTTATGCGTCTGAAATAAATTCAGTTTTGACTATTGTTTGGACTTACCAAAAATAGTCTATCTCGATTGGAGAATCCAATTCTCAACTCGTTTTAAATCCTTTGAATTACTCGTTATGCGTGTGACCAAATAGACTTTCAATTTATGTTGGCTGTCCATAATTAACTAATTAATTATAGAACGATCATGAGTGGCACCTAGTAGTACATCATGATCCCCAATTCATTGAAAGATCAACGGTTGACCTCCAAAATGATTCTGAAACCCTTTAGCAGCTATAATGAATCGTGCCCCATTCCCTTCACCATCTTATACCCACTTGGTTCAGGACATGGTCTATGTGTGTCAGTCCCCACTAGGCTGACTACGTCACACCTAGCCCAAGTAATGTTTCCTCGTCCTATGGATTCTAATTACTCTCATGTATTTAAGAGGTTCATACTATGAACATGTCATGTTCTGGCCAGAGGCTTCGAGTAACAATTCGACGATAGGCCTCGGGTATACATCTCCTCGCAAGGAGTGGTGAATCCTTTGTAGGCTGTTCAAACATCTTCGGGCACTTCGACTTATACCCAATCATCCTGGGTCCACACCTCCTTGGAGATGCTTGCTTAAGATGTCAAAGTATAAGTCTCCATGACCAAGATGACTTGAACACCGCAAGTCAAAGGAACATCGCACTTAAGTTGCAGTAAGAACTTCACTGACATATCTATATGTAGACTACCATATGAAGTTTTACAGCCAGTCACTCCAATGAACTAGTTCCCTTAACTAGCATTCATGTTTATCTCCGACATCTCAATGTCACCAGCCAGTGAGAATCAGCTGATTAGAGAATAACTCATGCTAGTCTCAACAGAATTGATAGTGTCTATATTTATCAATTCATCGACTAGGGACAATTTCAATACTTCACAATTGCACATGTAGAAATAATCACTAGTTGTGAATTCATCACAAATTCTCTTATGCTGTGAATTGTATTGCGGACATTCAGTAAATGAGCTTAAGATCTTAATCAAATAATCATGTATACTCAAATAGTGAATATTCATTTATTAAAATAAATGATTACAATCATAAGGCGATTGCCTTAGGACACTTCTCTCATATCACTAACAAACTCCCACTTGGCCTAATGCCAATCGCTACGGTACCCAATACCATAGGCTCTAACATGACCCTCAAACTTACTTTGAGGCAAGGCCTTAGTTAAAGGATCCGCTATATTCCTTTCAGTGGGAATTTTCTCAATTTGTATATCATTCCTACTTATAATCTCTCTGATCAGATGATAGTAGTGAAGCACATGTTTGGATCGCTGATGAGACCTTGGTTCCTTTGCTTGTGCAATAGCTCCATTTTTGTCGTAGTAAACCAATATTGCTTCATCAATGGTTGGAACCACACCAAGTTCTGAGACAAACTTCTTGATCCAGACTGCTTCCTTTGCTGCTTCCGAAGCTGCAATATATTCCGCTTCCATGGTAGAATCCGCTACGGTGTCTTGCTTGGAACTTTTCCAGCTTACTGCGCCTTCATTCAAAATAAATACGTATCCGGACTGAGATTTGGAGTCATCCTTATCTGTCTGGAAACTGGCATCTGTATATCCACGTATTATCATATCACCTTCTCCATATATTAGGAACACATCCTTAGTTCTTCTTAAGTACTTGAGGATTGTCTTGACAGCCGCCCAATGATCCATTCCTGGATCAGACTGGCATCTACTTGTGACGCTCAGAGCATATGATACATCTGTAACGCCCGTCTTTTTCCCCCACCTTACGGTGTGGCGAGAAAGCGGCGTTACGCTAAACATACATGTACATATAAAACATCTTAATGCAGTGGAATAATTTTTTTTTCTTCTACGTATGCTTTTAACCATGCAACTAATACATGAAACATCTATACATGCCTACATTGCCATTCATGAACTTGGTGTCATTAGACTTAGCATATTAACGACAGGCATAACATCATGATATAACCATCCCTTAACTTATTCATAATCATCATAAGTAGCAAGTAACTTATCCATAAACATCATGAGTCTTACGTCATCCATTAGGCATAACCATTATAAACATAGCATAGAATCTAAGGAGGCATTTCAAAACCCAAGACATGCGATATGTGTAAATAAAAGAATCTTTCGCCATGTCACCGCCACACACACACATGCTCTTGCCCCTCCTGCTGCTTCCCTTAGTAACCTCTTGCTTGATCTGCGGTACGAGGAAAATAAGACTATAAGCACATAGACTTAGTAAGACCCTTTCCTACTCACTAAAACCATATGTCACTTAAACATAAACATATAAAGCATTCGACATAACATAATTCTGAACATAAAACATAAGCATAGTCTTGGCGTAAATCATAAGCATATGAACAACTAACATAGCATGATTCTTAACATAAACATAAACCTAAAACATACTTAGCATGACATAATTCTTAACATACATGAGCATGAAACATACTTATCATGGCATAATTCTTAATATACATGAGCATGAAACATACTTATTCATGGTATAATTCTTAGTATACATGAGCATGAAACATACTTATTCATGGCATAATTCTTAATATACATGAGCATGAAACATACTTATTCATGGCATAATTCTTAGTATGGGCATAAGCACAGTCTTAACATAAGCATAAGCATAAAACATACTTATCAGGACATAATGCATAACATGAATGGATACATGAGTCAAATGCATATATATAAGGATGCTTAATTTAAAATCATACTTTTTAATACTTAAACATAAATATAACATCATTGGGGTCCCCGGCTTGTACCATATACATACATTATAAGTGCGCATCCCTAAGTAAATACGAGGTAGCTAGCCTCGACCTACTAGGGTAGGAACAGCTACGGTAGTTCCAAAAACCGAGGCGTTCTTAAGGTGCCCATCCCTGTTGGACAGCTACGGTAGTCCCAGAACCGTGGACAGCTACGGTAGTCCAAAACCGAGGCGTTCTTAAGGCGCCCATCCCTTGGACCCTTACTTCGGTCCGGTACAAGCCCATTTATAAAGTAAAATAACTATGCATGCTTCATCATTTATACTTGATATATCTTAGGACATAAACATAATCTTGTTACATGAAGCATGACATAAACATGCTTGACATTTCATCATTCATACTTATTTCATAACATCATTATGCCTTTATCATTCATACTTATCATTCATACTTAAGGCATAAACATCATCTTCATCCATCTTCTTTATTTATAAAATATAACATACATGCATAATCATGTCTCCAGGCATAAACATTATCTTGGTTCATAAAGCTTGCATGATCATGGTACATAGATAAACATGCAATTCATACATGATACATTTCATCTAACATACATAATCCTAGTATCCATCATAAAGCATGCATGGTAAGATACATATGAACATGATGAACATGATGCATACTACTTAAGTACATGACATTCATCATAGAACATGCATAGACCATCATACACATACATCTATTATAAGCATTTAACCTTCTACATGCATCATTCTATTTAACATAACATACTCCTACATCAATACATATGTTCATGGTATATGATCTAAATATTCATGAGTAAAGTATAACATAGAACCTAACATACAAGGTCATGTTACATAACACATAAGCTAAGATTTTAGTAATATAAAGATCCTTACATCGTGCTTAACTATGTACTTACATCATGGTAACTTATAAACATGCATCCTTGAGACCTTAGCCCAATCCAAACCCTAGATTAGGGTCTTGGCCGAAACCCTAAGGGACCATGAATCCATAGAAAATTCACCTAGGTCGTAATTAACATCCAATACCTTACATATCATGCCATGAAAAACCATTTGAACCCTTGATTGGATTTAACCCTAAATCCCAAACCTAAATCATGCCTTGGCCGAAACCCTAGAAGGGTAACAAGCCCATAGGAAAAATTCATATAAGTCACTATTATTACCCATATTATATCATAGCAAAAATACTAACCATGCTTGAGGGCTTGAAGTTTAAACCTAACCATGGTGCTTTGATGGTAGCCGAAATCCTAAAGGGGTTTTAGGGTGCTACAAAACTTCCAAAAATTATACTTTTATGCTTAACCTATCATGAGTAAACATTTGAAAACATAAGAGAGGTTTTTAACATGATTTTTAGCCCAAAACCTTGCTTGGCCGAAACCTCCACAAACCCTAACTATAGATTTCTCAACATGGTGTGCCAATAAGAACTTCTATCATGTTAAACAACTTGGAAGCTATCATACCACAAGTGAGGGGGTCTTACCTTCCTTGATCTTGCTTAGAAACCTTGAATAGAAAGTAAAAAGAAACTTCCTTGACCCTAAACTTCTCCTTAGCCCTTGTAGCCTTGTAGAAGGCCTTGGATCTTCAAGATGGAGTCCTTTGTGAAGCTTTTCCAAGGGAGAATCCCCTTGGTGATTTTCGGCAAGAAGAAGGAGGAAGAGGGAGATGGGATTTCAGTGGGGAGTGGAGGAAGGAGGAAGAAGAGATCTATTTATAATGTCCTTTTGTCTCTTCACAAGTGCCTTTTCATCTTCTTCACATGGTGACTCTTCACTTCCTTAAGCCTTAACTAAAATCCACTTCATTCTTTACTAGCACTCCCTTGCTAGGTGAATTGGTTAGTGCATGCATGGTGTTACACTAGGTCCAAGGTTCAATCCTTGGTGCATGCACTTTATTTTTATTTTTATTTTATTTTATTTTTCTTTTAATTTCGGCAATGCCCCCTAAGGCCTACTAATAGCCATGCTAATATTCCTAATTTAAACTCATTTCTGTTTATATTAAATTCTACCTAAAATCCACTAATAACCATGGTACTAGAAAACCTCATGTAAGACCCATTAGCACTTAGCTTCTTATTCTATATCGAAAATCATGGATCATCATGCTACGGTTTATACTAGTGTCCCTATGTTCCTCGAGAATCTTTCTAGGCATGGTCAATATTTTTAAAGAAAATATTGAGAAAATTTTCCGGGTCGTTACAACATCGGGCCTAGTACATAACATAGCATACATGATAGATCCTATCGCGGATGCATAAGGAATCTTATTCATGCAAATCCTCTCGTCTTCTGTGCGCGGACACATAGACTTTGAAAGGTTGA
Organism: Boesenbergia rotunda; assembly: GCA_024364735.1. Classification (NCBI taxonomy): domain Eukaryota; kingdom Viridiplantae; phylum Streptophyta; class Magnoliopsida; order Zingiberales; family Zingiberaceae; genus Boesenbergia; species Boesenbergia rotunda. The sequence goes on along the minus strand of JAGFNQ010006710.1, from coordinate 337,723 downwards.
TCCCATGCCTGATGGGAAGGTAACCTTTCTTGGATTCTGACATGCTAAACCTTTTTAGCACTCAGTCTATATATGTAGACTGCGAAAGACCAAGCAACCGTTTTGATCTATCTCTATATATTCTAATCCCAAGGATATAGGTTGCTTCTCCCAGGTCTTTCATGGAGAAAGTTTTGGACAACCAAATTTTAACTGACTGTAAGATTGATATATCGTTTCCTGTAAGTAATATGTCATCGACATATAACACTAGGAATACGACTGCACTCCCACTAACCTTCTTGTACACACAAGGTTCGTCAGGATTTTGTGAGAAATCAAACTCTTTGATTGTCTCATCAAAACGGATGTTCCAGCTCCTGGATGCTTGCTTTAGTCCATATATGGATCGTTGAAGCTTGCATACTTTGGTTTTATTAACCAATGTGAAACCTTCAGATTGTATCATGTATACATCTTCAAGCAGCTTTCTATTAAGGAAAGATGTTTTCACATCCATTTGCCATATCTCATAATCATAATGAGCTGCTATGGCCAGGAGCATCCGAATGGATTTAAGCATAGCTACTGGCGAATAGGTTTCGTCATAATCAATTTCTTGTTTCTGACGATATCCTTTTGTCACTAATCTAGCCTTAAAGGTAACAACATTACCTTCCATGTCGGTTTTCTTCTTGAAAACCCACTTGCACCCTATGGGCTTAATCCCTTCAGGTGGGTTAACCAAGTCCCATACTTGATTTTTGTACATGGAATCCATTTCCGACTTCATGGCTTCAAGCCATTTATCCCTTTCTGAATTTTTCAGAACATTTTCATAACTGATAGGTTCGTCATTGTTAATGAGTAACACGTCGTTCGATTCACTTATGAGAAATCTGTATCTCTCTGGAATATTACGTGTCCTATCAGACCTACGAAGAAGTGGTGTTGTTTTAGGTTCAACTGATAGCTCATCATTATGAGTTATTGGTTGTGGGTCTAGACTAGGTGTCTCTGTAATGTCTATTGGAGTTTCTTGAACTTCTTCAAGTTCAATGCTACTCCCACAGTTTTCTTGTAAAAGAAATTCTTTTTTTTAGAAATACAGCATGCCTTGAAACAAACACCTTTTGTTCCAAGGAATGATAGAATTGGTAACCCTTCGTTTCCTTAGGGTATCCAATAAATAGACATTTATTAGACTTAGCATCCAATTTGTCTGATATAGTCCGCTTTACATAAGCAGGACAACCCCATATCTTTAGGTGAGATAAATGAAGTTTCTTACTATTCTACGTCTCATATGGAGTAGTAGAGACTACCTTGGTCGAGACTCTGTTTAGCAAGTAAACAGCTGTCTTAAGCGCATAGCCCCAAAAAGATTTTGGAAGAGTTGTATGATTCATCATAGATCTAACCATGTCCATCAAGGTTCGGTTATGCCTCTCAGATACACCATTATGATGTGGTGTATATGGCGGAGTCCATTGAGACAATATCCCATTGTCCCTAAGATAATCTTGAAACTCTTGACTCAAGTATTCACCACCCCGATCGGATCGAAGTATCTTAATACTTTTGCCAAGCTGTTTCTCTACTTCACTTCTGAACTCTTTGAATTTCTCAAAAGCTTCAGATTTGTGTTTCATTAAGAACACATACCCGAATCGTGAGTGATTATCGATAAAGGTAATGAAGTAGCTATAACCTCCTTGTGCAAGAGTTGACATTGGTCCACATACATCAGTATGTATTAGACCAAGCAATTCTCCCACTGGTTTACCTTTTCCGGAAAAGGGTAATTTGGTCATCTTGCCTTTTAAGCATCATTCACATGTATCAAATGAACCGGGTTCAAATGATTCCAGAATTCCACATTGGTGTAATTTTGTCATGCGTTTCTTACTTACATGGCCAAGACGACAATGCCACGTATAGGAGTCTATTTGATTATCTATTCGAGCACGTTTGTTGCTAACTTCGATATTGTAAACGTCACCGGATAAATCTAACGTGTAGATACCATTGTATAATGTTTCGGTCCCATAAAGAACACCATTTAAAGTTATGTAACATCAATTGTTACTAAAAGTTAAATGATTACCCTTTTCATTCAAGCATGAAATAGATACAATGTTCTTTATTAACGAAGGAACAAAATAACAATTATCCAATTCTAAGACAAGTCCAGTAGGGAGCTTTAGCAAATATGTTCCGATGGCAACAGCAGCAATCTTTGCTCCATTTCCAACTCGCAAATTCACTTCTCCCTTGACTAGTCTTCTTCTATTCCTTAGCCCCTGTATGTCATTACATATATGTGAGCTACACCCAGTATCAAGTACCCAGGTGTACGAGGAAATAGAGTGACATTCAATAACGAAGATGCCTGAAGAGGATGGGGCATCAGATGCCTTCTTCTTCAAGGACTCAAGATAAACCTTGCAGTTTCTTCGCCAGTGGCCCTCCTTGCCGCAATGATGGCAAGTGCCTTTTGGTGCCTTTTCAATCCTTTTGGCCTTAGTTAACTTATTGGTGTCCAAAATGGAACGCAAATTCAGAGAAGACATGATCAGGTGATTATCCTAGAAATACAAATTGAGGTTATGTGATGAGAATGATAAAGAATGCATCAATATACATTAATTAAATCCTATTTATTTTTCGAATTGAATAACCCTTTTTATCAATTCGGGAGATCGTAGGAACATCTCCAAATAGATTGATATCCAACCATAGATAAGAACAACCATGGTTGGAGTCCATCAAGTTATTCTTAGCTATGAAGGTAGGTAATTATACCGATTACATATTACATATATGTAACTATCACATTATGCTATCAACTAATTGAATGTTTGCATATATCATTGGGTTGTTAACTCATTAACAAGTATGCAACAATATACATAGCACCCAACTGCACCTCTTTTTACATCGACCTTGGCTGTGGCACAACAAATCGATGCTCCAAGCTTAAGGCTGACCCATTAATCAAGAAATAGTTTTAATATGGTTGGAGCTCATTCAACCGTTTAGTCAGGCTTGGATGTGTCTAACAACCAAAACTAAGGATTGACCTCTGACTCCAACTATATTAATCATAAACTAATCCCATGGTTTGAACATGTTGAGGTTCAAGCCGGACATGGATGTGTCCATCAACCCAAACGAGAAACAAAACTTCGGTTCTAACCATATTAATGGAAGGTGTTGGCCTTAATATTTTGTAAGGGGTTTTGAGTCTCATCCTTTTCTTTTATGCACATTCATGACATATAATTATGTCATGTACTAACGATTTCCTTAATAAAGTATGTATGTGACTCAATTTATCAAGTCTCATTAATTGAATTAGGAACCGGATTTCCTAATTCTAATTTCATACTTTATTCAAGGAATTGTTTTGGGAAACAATTTCCTAAATTGTCATAATCAATTTCGGAAATAATATGTTTAAGACTTTGATTTCTCTAAATCAAATCTTATTAAATTAAGAGACAAATTCTCTTAATTCAACCACATATTATTTACATGAAAATCTTATTTAAGGAAATAAACTCTATAGGAAACAATTTTCCTAATTAATTTTGGAGACAACAATATGTAAGAGCATTACCTCATAAATCAAATAAGGAAATTATCGTTTGAGAATCACCTCAAAAATTTCTAAGATTTGATCACATATTTTATTTATGGATAATTAATTACAACAAATTATTTACTTTGGGTGGCTCCCCGAGGCACTCCCCAAAGAAAAGAAATTTGTTATAAATCTAATTTAGCCTGCTCCCCGAGGCATAACCAAATTAAACTTGACAATTAAAGAACTTGTTAATAATATAATTTGGATGGCTCTCCGAGGCCTACCCAAATCAATTTTAACAATTCATATTCAAAATAGGAAATTAAATTATAACAACTAACTTTAATTTGGGTGGCTCCCCGAGGCACTCCCCAAAGTAAAGAATTTTGTTAATAATTTAAAAACTAATTTGAATTTAATTGTCAATTAATGTTTCCATAAAATGTCTAGACTTTTATGAAAAGAAAGTGCCCAAAATTACGAGCTTTCCATAAATGGAAAGATTCCAAAATTAAAAGGTTTTCAGAATTATTGTAAGTTTCTGGTACAAAGAAAACTTACGTATTTCCAAAATTAGAAAATTTCCAAAATTAAGAAATTTCCAAAATTGGAAAGTTTCCAAAATGGAAAGTTTTCACAATTATCATAAAATTTCAGAAATAGAGATATTTCAAAAGTTTGCGAAATTTCATGAGGATTTCCAAACTTTGAAATTCCTAAATCTAAAATTTACCATAATTGGAAAGTTTCCATAATTGAAAAATTTTCCAAAATTGAGATCATGACAAAGTTTTCTGCAAAACAATTATATGATTATGTCGAACACTAATCGGCTCTGATACCACTGTTGGGACCGGGTGCATGTCGACGCGGACACATATTGTAATTGTTACATAATTACATGCAGCGGAAACAAAAGCATGAATAATTTCCTAAATTATTCTAACACATATCCTAAGCATGCAATGTGTTCACATAATCGTAATATAAAATTTTTGCAGAAAAGGAAATTACTCTACGAATTACCTTGCGTAACTTGGAAGAAGGGACGAGATCCAACCGTTAGCGTCTCTTGAAAGCTCCGCCTCTATTCGTATCCACGCCGAGTATCGTTGGGATGACACCAAGGTTGGCCGAAGAGGAAGATCGTCGCAAGGAAGAACTTCGTCGCCTTGATGCTTCTCCTTGTGCTCACGGCAAGAAGAAAGAAGGAAGGCCTATGGCCGGCCAAGAGAGAGGGAGAGAAAAAGAGGAGAGAGCCCAAGCAATTCTTGGATGGATCCTCTTCCATGGCACCCCTTGGGTCCTTTATATAGGGAGAGATTTCTTAATTCCCAAGCAAACATCTCCATGATTATAGAATAATTTCTCAATCAATCCATAATCAAGGCTCTCATGATCAAGCTTCTTCTTCTTGATTATGGAATAATTTCTCAATGAATCCATAATCAAGGCTCTCTTTCTTTTGGCATGATTATATAAAATTTATAAAACAAACCAACCATTGGTTCATTATATAAAATTTTATAAAACAAACTAACCATTGGTTCATTATATAAATTTTATTAAACAAACCAACTCATGGTTCATTATATAAAAATTTATATAAAATTTATATAACCTTTTATAAAATAAACCAACCTTTGGTCTATTTTATAAAACAAACCAAAATAGCCTTATCCTCTTATGGTAGTGGCCGGCCATGACAAGAAGAGAGGAGGCCCCCTTCCTTGGCCGGCCCATCTAACCCCAATTGGATCAAATCCCTTAATGAATTAAACTTATTTAATTCACCCATTAAGTCTTTAAAAGACTTAGCCATTCTATGCTTCTGATCCGTCTGAAATAAATTCAGTTTTGACTATTGTTTAGACTTACCAAAAATAGTCTATCTCGATTGGAGAATCCAATTCTCAACTCGTTTTAAATCCTTCGAATTACTCGTTATACGTGTGACCAAATAGGCTTTCAATTTATGTTGGTCGTCCATAATTAACTAATTAATTATAGAACGATCATGAGTGGCACCTAGTAGTACATCATGATCCCCAATTAATTGAAAGATCAACGGTTGACCTCAGAAATGATTCTGAAATCCTTCAGCAACTATAATGAATTTTGCCCCATTCCCTTCACCATCTTATACCCACTTGGTTCAGGACATGGTCTATGTGTGTTAGTCCCCACTAGGCTGACTACGTCACACCTAGCCCAAGTAACGTTTCTTCGTCCTATGGATTCTAATTACTCTCATGTATTTAAGAGGTTCATAATCTGAACATGTCATGCTCTGGCCAGAGGCTTCGAGTAATAATCCGACGATAGGCCTCGGGTATACATCTCCTCGCAAGGAGTGGTGAATCCTTTGTAGGTTGTTCAAACATCTTCGGGCACTTCGGCTTATACGTAATCATCCTGGGTCCACACCTCCTTGGAGATGCTTGCTTAAGATGTCAAAGTATAAGTCTCCATGACCAAGATGACTTGAACACTGCATGTCAAAGGAACATCGCACTTAAGCTGCAGTAAGAACTTCACTGACATATCTATATGTAGACTACCATATGAAGTTTTACAGCCAGTCACTCTAATGAACATGTTCCCTTAACTAGCATTCATGTTTATCTCCGGCATCTCAATGTCACCAGCCAGTGAGAATCAGCTGATTAGAGAATAACTCATGCTAGTCTCAACAGAATTGATAGTGTCTATATTTATCAATTCATCGACTAGGGACAATTTCAATACTTCACAATTGCACATGTAGAAATAATCACTAGTTGTGAATTCATCACAAATTCTCTCATGCTGTGAATTGTATTGCGGACATCAGTAAATGAGCTTAAGATCTTAATCAAATAATCATGTATACTCAAATAGTGAATATTCATTTATTAAAATAAATGATTACAATCATAAGGCGATTGCCTTAGGACACTTCTCTCATATCACTAACAGCAACACTATACCGAGTGGGACGACCCACTAAAGAAGAAGATCGAGGCCGACACGAAAGCTACCCAAACTTTGCTATGTGGCCTAACAAAAGAGGAGTTGAACCGTGTAGGACCCTTCAGCAGCGCCAAGGAGCTCTGGAATAAGCTGATTAAGCTACATGAAGGTACATCTGACACCAGAATCAGCAAAAGAGATCCGTTGCTCAACAGACTCTATACAATAAAGATGCATGACGGCGAGACTGCAGCTCACCTCCATGCCAGGATCTAGGAGCTGATGAACGGGCTGCACACTGTAGGTCACAAGGTTGAAAACCGTGACCTAATAAGGTATACTTTGAATTCATTCCCGAGAAACTCACTATGGGCATCTATGATGGATGCCTACATGGTTTCCAGGAATCTCTCAAAAATAAAATTAGAGAGTTATTTTCTGAGGTAGAACTGCATGAATAGACTAATACTACTTTGGTCGAGAAGGGTATAGCTTTTGTTGCAGGTAAAACTCAGGGAAAAACTCCGAAGAAGAAACCTTAACCAGTACCCGAATCCGACTCAGACTCGGAATCAGACGACAGTGAAGGGGATAGTCCCAAATTGGTCCAGCTAGCTCACGATTATTACAAAGAACTTAAGTACCAAATGAGCAAGAAGAAGTCAAGCCGGAGAAAGGAAGATCCAACGGAACCTTCAACAAGTCAGAAGAGCAAAAGCAACATCACCTGCTACAAGTGCAACCAGAAGGGACACTTCAAATCGGAGTGCCCCAACCGAAAGGAAAACAAGAAGGCGCGGAGGAAGAAGTCTCTTCAAGCCACCTGGGACGATCATCCTCCAAAGAAGAAGAAGAAGTCCTGCACGCAAACCTACTCATCCTGACCGCCTCTGAAGACGTCAACTCCGGAACAGAATCGGAACCAGACGAGGACGTCAACAACGGAAGACTCACAATCTCGGAGGACGGACAAATCACGGTAAGAGATTATCCAGAATCTGAATTATCTAAATTAATTTCTTATCTGTCCTGAAACTTGGCGAAAGCCAAAATTCGGGTTGAGTCCCTCCGACAGGAAATAAAACTCCTGAAAGAGGAAGTCAACTCGAATCTCTTGACTAAGTCAATTCAAGAAGGAAACTCAACTCAAGTTAAAAAACTTGAGGAAGAGAATTCCTCCTTGAAAACTCAAGTCAAGGAGCTCAGGGTTGCCTTAGAACGGTTCACTTCGGGTTCCAAGGGTCTTGACATGATCCTTGGAAAATAGAAGTCCGTTCTCAATCGATCCGGACTAGGTTATCGGACCAAGTCGAGACAACGCTCATATTATTCCGTGTTGAACTAACCTAGAACCCAAGTCCAAGCATGGGTCCCTAAGTTGTGTTTAACTAAACAAGCTGGACCAAACCAGTATTGGATCCCCAAGGACAAGATTCACATCTTGTCTAACCCTTATCGAGGCTTCAGTCCAAGGGGAGCCAATAGAAAGACCATATTTATAATTAGAAGATTTTTTTTGCCTGCTTGCTTGTTTATTTTTAATTTTTTTGCAATGTTATTATTATGCTTAGACTTAGGAATAGTTTAAGGACAAACGATTTATTTGAAATTTGAACAACATAGTATTAGGTGGAGGTGAGACGATAGTATGTTAAGGAAGCATTTCTAATAAGGTCAAGTAAGGTAAGGCGTACCCTACTCGGTTTGTTTAGTCTGGTAGAACTAGCCGAAGCTACCGATCCAAGACCTAAACTAGTTAGACCAAAATCTTTCAAGAAGTAATTTGAAAATGAAATTTCGATAAAAGGCTTTGTCAAGGAAAGGGTTGTTGCTCCAATAAGGCTACGACCAAAGAAGGCCTCTATGCCTCGCCAAGACCTGGAAGCCAATTTTCGAAATTCAAATTTAATTTACTATTTGATAAATCTGAATCTAACACAAATTTTAATTAATCCTAGATTAAAACATATTTTCAAAATCAATAATCCTAAACTCAACAATTTTGTTTTCAAAATTAATTCAACATTTTCAAAATTAATCGTTTTTCAAAAATTTAAACCTTTTTAAACCTATCTCACAAAACTCATAAGGTTAACATGTTTGATAACATTAGATATGGGTGAGACAGACTAGGTAGTGAAATTCATTTTAAGCTTTCCCTACTTCTAATGGATCCAAATCAAATACATACGTTATGTGTAGGAACATAAAGATTTGGACCAGTGGATGTTGGATAGTGGATGCTCCAGACACATGACTGGGGATAAATTGAAATTCACCAAAATCAAGTTCAAAAACCTAGGCTCAGTAGCATTTGGCAACAATGCTACACTTAAATAATTGGGTCATATAACATTGAACTTAATTCTGACTTTATTATTAAGAAAGTACTCTTGGTTGAAAATTTTAAATTCAATTTGTTTAGCATTAGTCAACTCTGTGATACTGGTTACATAGTGACTTTCACCAACTCTGACTGTTTTATTAGAAACCTTCAAGACTCAGAAATAACTCTTAAGGGTACTAGGAAAAACAACATCTATACTATTAACTTACCTATAGTATCCAAATGCTTTTTGACTCAATTAGAAGAATCTAACCTTTGGCATAGGAGGTTAGGTCACACTCATGTCAAACTGATTTCTAAAATTACCCAACTTAGTTTAATTAAAGGTGTACCCAAAATCAAGAACTTTGAAAACACAATTTGTAACTCATGTAAACAAGGCAAACAAACTAAGTCAACTCATAAACCAACTCAATCAGACTTAACCCAAACCACACTTGAGCTCCTACACCTTGACCTATTTGATTGACATGGAGCCAAGTCACTAAGCGGGAATCAGTACTGCTTAATAATTATCGATAATTACTCTAGGTTTACCTGGGTTAGGTTCCTGAAAACTAAGGATGAAACCTTTAATTTATTTAATGACTTATGCAAAATGATTAAAAATCAAAATGATACTAAAATTAAAAGACTTAGGAGTGATCATGGGGGAGAGTTTGAAAATAAAAAATTTGATGAGTTTTGTAAAATTAATGGGTATATCCATGAATTCTCCTGTCCTAGAACCCCCCAACAAAATGGGATAGTAGAGAGAAAGAATAGAACCCTCCAGAAAGCCGCAAGAACCATGCTCAACGAATATAGCCTAGCTAACCAATTTTGGGCAGAAGCGGTAAATACGATATGTTATATCCAAAATAGGGTCCTAATTAATAAAAGGCACAATAAAACCCCCTATGAACTCTATTATCATAGATTACCAAATTTACACTATTTAAGAGTTTTTGGGTGTAAAGTTCATATCTTGAACACTAAGGACTACCTATGTAAGTTTCAATCAAAGTCAACCCCAGGGACCTTCCTAGGATATTCAACAACTAGTAGAGCTTATAGGGTTTATAATAAGCAAGCCCACAAAATAGAAGAAACAACCAACTTAATCTTTGACGAAGAAGTTGCACCAAAATTTGATAATCAAAATTTAAACCAATCAAATCTTGATCACGAAGATAATGAACCAACAATTGAACCTCTAATTGAACCATTAAATGATTTATCACTTGAACCAATAACTGAGGTATCAACTGAACCAATAACTGAACCAACCCAAGTAGTTGAACCAAACACTGAATCAAACTGTCCAGTCGGACCTGAGGTTGATCCTATTTCTAGAAGAACAAAGAAATCCAGACTGAATCATCCTTCTGATCAAATTATGGGTGATCTAATCTTAGGAGTCAGAACTAGGTCTTCCTATAGAAATCTTAGTCAGATCACACTTATTTCAATAATTGAACCTAAGACTATAGAAGAAGCCCTACCTGACCCAGATTGGATCATAGCTATGCAAGAGGAGCTAGCCCAATTTGAAAGAAATCAAGTCTGGGAATTAGTACCTAAACTTGAGGGGAAATCTATTATAGACACTAAGTGGGTTTTTAGGAATAAACTAAATGATCAAGGGGAAATTATCAGAAATAAAACCCGCTTAGTAGCTAAAGGGTTTAGTCAGGTCGAAGGGTTAGCCTATGATGAAACCTATGCCCCAGTAGCCAGACTTGAGTCAATTAGAATGTTACTAGCTTTTGCAGCCCATAGAGAGTTTAAACTATACCAAATGGATGTCAAGTCTGCATTTCTTAATGGGTTTATTAATGAAGAAGTTTATGTAGGATAACCCCCAAGATTTGAGGACTTAGGAAACCTGAATATGTATTTAAACTTAGAAAAGCACATTATGGGTTAAAACAAGCACCTAGGACTTGGTATGAACGCTTATCAACCTACTTAATTTCTAAGGAATTTAATCAAGGTCAAATTGACTCCACACTTTTTGTTAAAACCTTATAAAAAGATATTTTTATTGCACAAATATATGTTGATGATATAATATCTAACTCTAATTTTCTAAAATAATTTGTAAAAATCATGGAGAGTGAATTTGAAATGAGTTTGGTAGGTGAGCTTAATTTCTTCTTAGGTCTACAAATTAAACAAGCTATGGATGATAATTATGTCCATCAATCCAAATATGCTAAGGAATTGATAAAGAAATTCAAAATGGACAATTCTAAAAGCTTAAGTACCCCAATGGCTACTAATGTCAAAATAGATAATGACCCGGAGGGTAAACCTGTTGACCTAAAATTATACCAAAGTATGATTGGTAGCCTACTGTACTTAACCGCTAGTAGACTTGATATCTTATTTTCTGTAGGAATGTGTGCTAGATACCAAACCTATGCTAAGGAATCCCACTTAGCAGCCCTAAAAAGAGTTCTAAGATACATTAAGGGTACCCTAAATGTAGGGGTTTGGTATCCTAGGACTTCAACTTTTGAACTATCAGGATATTCTGACTCTGATTATGCTGGGTGTAAGTTAGATAGAAAGAGTACAAGTGGAAGTTGCCAATTATTAGGACATAGACTAGTCAGCTGGTGTAGTAGAAAGTAACACTGCGTAGCCTTATTCACAACCGAAGCAGAATATGTTGCCCTAGGAGAGTGTGTAGCACAACTTTTATAGATGATGCACACTCTTAAGGATTTCCATCTTGACTACACCCAAACCCGAGTTTTTATTGATAACATTAGTTCAATCAATTTAACTACGAATCCAATTCAGCACTCCCGAACAAAACATATTGAGTCAAACATCATTTTGTAAGGGATCATGTAGCCAAGGGCGAAGTAGTACTTATGCATGTGGACTCAAAATCCAACTTAGCTGACATTTTTACCAAACCCTTACCTGAATCTGAGTTTAGCTTACTAAGAAGGCAGTTAGGGTTGTGCTTAGTAGAATAGGACTGTTCTATATTATTTTTCAAAAATCTTTTCTATTTTCAAAATTGTTTTTTTAAATTAAAATTGTTGTTAAATCATTTCTTTTATCAAGTTATTGAAATTTAAAATGATTTTCCGTCTTAGTTTTTCAAAAACTTACCCCCTTCAAAACTAGGGTTTTTGCGCAAAATGGACGTAGTTTAGACCCTAACCCTAGAATTGCATGCACCTATAGATCTAGAAGCCAACATCTCACAAGCACCTTAGGGTACTTTGAGTGATAACCTAGACTGGGTTGAGATGCTTAGGTCTATGCCTTGATTCAAGATGCTTTAAGTCAGTGCATCTGCAGTAATCGGGGCAATAAATACAAATTGAATAGCAATCAAGTTAAGTGTTCAAGCTTAGCAAATCTAACTTGATCAGATCACTTAACATGACTAACCCTAGTGAAAACTACTATTTTATAATAGTTAGTAAGTAGCTAACTAGGTTAGACAGTGTTGGAACCCGAATGGCTAGAGAGGGGGGGGGTGAATATAGCCAAACACTTGGACTTTAGGCACTTATCGAATTCTGCACTCAAACTTATCAGTAGCACAACGAAAGAATCAATGGAAACAAAGAAGTGCAGAAAACAAAAATAGAAAACGAAGGCAAACAAACACAACTAGCAAGATCGCTAACAAGGAGGGTTTACAAGGTTCGGGGATAACTTGCCCCTACTCCTTGGCGTGCCCTTAAGGTGGGCGATCCCTTGATCGTCGGCAGATCAAGCCCCGGTTAACACCGGATAGAAGACAACCTCCTTCTCGGTGGAGAAACCTCTCCACATCGTTTCAATCACAGATATAGGTTTAAGCACAATGAAACACAAAGAAAGATCTTACTTAGCACTTAGCAAAGACAAGAACACAGCAAGCTCCCTCAGAGCTCCACCCAGCGACGATCTCACGCAAGAGCCTTCTCCACGTGTCTTCTCGCTGTTGGACTCGGAGCTTCTTGTTCCTTCCTTCTAACGCTCAAGTAATGAATGGTTGCTTCAAGATTGCAATAGCTTGCTCAAAGTGATGGAACTTCAGAACATGCAAGCAAGTTGTGGAGAACCCAAAGGCGCAGTAAGAACTCAATTCGCGAACTCTATTTCGAACTTCTTCTTCAACGAAGCTTTCCTCCGCCCTTTTGTTTCTCCACTCAGCATCAGGTGACACCATCTCCTGCAGCCTCCAGCTGCTTCCCTGCCAACGCTAGCTACCACTGAGCTCTCCCTGGACTTCCTGAGCCTCCCTCAGCCAATCTCTAGTCAGCAGCTCCAGTCTGCAGCTCCAGCCGTTGCAACCTGAGATGCAAAACGGACAAACCTGCTCCAAGGAAAGGCCACCATTGACTCTCCTTGAGTGTTTGAATCCTTCCCTGTCACCTGCAGCTTAATCAGTGTGTTAGAGTAGCATATCACACAGCAAATCATATATCATATGTTAAGCGCAGAGAATCGGATACGTTCAGACGCGATCAGAGTGTCTGACAGTGCATTTTGAATTAAAGTGATCGGTCACCGAACCAATCAGAGAGTCTTCTGATCGGTCACCAGACCGATCAGGCTGGGTCCAGACCGATCAGGCTCCGTCCTGTCCAATCCCCAACGCTCAATTAGAAATCGCGATTTCTTTGGAACTCTCCTGGATCGATCACCAGACCGATCCCAGGTTGTGGATCGATCACCAGACCGATCCACCCCTTTATCGGGCGATTTCTGATCTTCGCAGTCCAAACCTCCTGATCGGTCACCGGACCGATCAGGGAGCCTCCTGATCGGTCACCAGACCGATCAGGTCATGATCAGACAGATCAGGCTCCGTCCTGATCGATCATAGAGAGGAACCCGCGACGCTGGATCGTTATCCAGAACGATCTGCACAGTGATCCTGATCGGTCACCAGACCGATCAGGAGCAGATCAGCAAGGGAACTCAACTTCACTGTTTGCTCCTTGATCGGTCACCAGACCGATCAGGAGCCAAGCAATGGGTGAAACACATACTCCCTGATCGATCACCAGACCGATCAGTCATCGCTGGATCGGTCACCAGACCGATCCATGAAGGAGCATCGAGCCAACTCCCTGATCGGTCACCAGACCGATCCAGGGGCTCCAACCTAGCCCTCCAAGCTAGGGTTTCATCGACCTTAGCCCTCCAAGCTAAGGATTTTTCACCTAACCCTCCAAGTTGAGAATTTGCACCTAACCCTCCAAGTTAGGACTTTTCACCTAGCCCTCCAAGCTAGGACTTTTCACCCAACTCTTCCGGATTAGGACTTTTCCAAACCTAACCCTCCAAGCTAGGACCTGACCCTCCAAGCCAGGACTTTTTCACCTAACTCTCCAAGTTGGGACTTTGCACCTAACCCTCCAAGTTAGGACTTTTCACCTAGCCCTCCAAGCTAGGACTTTTCACCTAGCCCTCCAAGCTAGAACTTTTCACCCAACCCTTCCGAATTAGGACTTTTCAACACCTAGCCCTCTAAGCTAGGATTTTCCACACCTAACCCTCCAGGTTAGGATTTTCCAATACCTAGCCCTCCAAGCTAGGATTTCCCATACCCTGCCTGATCCCCGATCAAGACTTAATCATAATCATCAACCTAAACTAAAATCGGTGTCAACACCAAAACAACAATCAGGGTCAGACTGCATCAACAATCTCCCCCTTTTTGGTTGTTTGACAATCCGATTTTAAGTTTAGGGATTTTCAATCAATTTCTTAACTTTCAGAATCATAGGGGAATCAAGATCCTCCCCCTACAATATAATCATCCTAAACTTAACCAACCAACACTCTCCACCTTTGTCGAACACCGCAAAGGGTCTAGAGGGGCTGTTAAGTTTAACCATCCTCCCCCTCAATCCTAGGGGTATCCTAAAACAATAAAGATTTGATTGTAATTTTGGAACACATATGACATCATGTGAAAAGATAGATCAAGATATAGCATTCACATGCAGCATATAAACATGACATCATAAGCATAAGCATGGCAATGTAGCAAACGTGCAGATAAATTGTTCGATGCAAGTAAATTCAGTAAAGTGAATATCATGCCAGTACAGACAAAAATCAAGTCGGACACATCCGTCAAGTAGTCAGAATTTATCAAACATGATCATAGAGCAGTCAATCGTCAATTGGATCATCGTCTGAATCATCAATGTATATGATATCTCCTGGTGAACTGCCACTGGGGGACGCACCATCTGGAAATGTATAATGATATCTCCTGAATCGTCAACTAGATGTTGGATGCTAGAGCATCTAGACGGCGATCAAAAGACTGAAACTCTGAGCGGACCTCCTGTCGCCAGAGCTCGGAGATATGCAACTCGCGCTCCAGCATCCGCTCTAGCTCCGCAACTTGCCAGCGGAGGTCAGGAGCCCACTCATCGTAATCTGCTATAACAGCAGGCCGCTCCTGGGTATGGTCTGCTCCTGATAATTCCCCCACACGTCCACGACCCTTCCACCGTAGCCCCTGCGGCCCGACAACAATGCCAGATTGAGCGAGCATGCGACGATCCAAGTGGCAGTCCTGTCGAACCATGGGCACAATGCAGCCCTGTGAAACATCGATACCTACGGACTCCAGCCAAGCAGTAATGATATGGCCAAAGGGCTTGTAGACTGTTTGGCTGGACATCATACCGTGGACGATGATGGAGAAGTAGACGGAAGTCACTGGATCAAAATCTAACTGCTGATGCATCCCGTAGAGCATCAAGCAGTGGAATGGATGAATCTCGTCTAGGTGCTTTGTAGTGGTAGGAATAAGACAATATGTGATAATCTTAAACAAAACATAATCAATGGGAGAAAGATGAAGAGCAGGAAATGTGGGAAAGTCAAGGTCACGCTCACTGGAACCCTTTGGCCTGGGATGACCTAGAAAATGCTCAAAGATGGAGTCAGGAGTGACTCCAGCAAAGGGAATTGGTAGGGGATCCGGAAGATAGGGATAGAGTGAAAAGGCATTCTCGGACCGATGACATCCAAGAAAGGTAGTGAACGCAGATAAAGTAAAGTCAAGGTCAACACTACCTACACGGGTCCTCCACCCCGTACCCTGTCCACTAACCATATTATTATAGAATTCAGAAACCAAATCAAAGTTTATTGGTCTTTCTAAGAAAAGGATGGGTTGAAGCTCATAGTATTCAATAATTGTCGTATCGTGGGACAATGTTCATAAATGTAGTTTTGATCCACCGATCGACATGGCATGAGTTTGAAGTTATGCCATTGAAAGTCTAGAGCAAAATGGATATTCTGAAATCGGGTATGCGGAGGCGGTGGTGGTCTTGATGGAGGTGTAGATGATGAAGGGCCTTTGCCCTTTGAGCTTCCCTCCAATGGTTCCTTTCCCTTAGAAGATTTTCTAAAGATTGGAATAGGTCATGACAGCGGATTTGATCAAGATCGGTAAACCAAATCACAAGAAAAGATTCGATCAAATTGATCAAGACAAGGTAAGATTAAAGAAACACAGTTTAGTCAAAGGCACAAGGTAGACATGATCATAAGAACACAATTCAATCATTAGGTAGAATTGATCAAGGGTAAGATATGGCACAGATGGGTCACGGCCAAAAACAAGAGTTCACAGCACAACAAGAAAATAAAGACCATGATTAGCGCAAAAACATATACTATGAACCGATTTGCAAGAAAAACTAAGTCAAAAACTCACTTTGGTGCCATTGGTGAAGTTCTTGAAGTCTGGAAGGGAAAAAGGCTTGCGCAGGAGAAGCTTTCGGTGCAAGAGATGATCGCAAATCCCTTCAGCGAGAGAGAAAACCACAGGAAGAAGACAGAGCTCGTAAGAACCCTCTTAGAACCGCACGCGCACACTCGCAAGAGGAAGACGAAGGCACTGGGAAAGCTCTCGCACACACTGAAGGTCGCATAAGTGGGAGGTTTCGGCGCTAGGGTTTGGCAATGAGAGGTTTCGAAGAAGTTAATCGGTTGGTGGATCGGTCCACCAACCAGACTTTAATGCATTTGAACGGATCACCGTTCGATCTGATAGCGCCCAGATCGATCAGGCTATAGCCTGATCGGACTGACCTGGGCTTGATAGGTCGGGTGACTGATCAGGCGCGCTTCTGATCGATCGGCTGATTGATCAGGACACGAACAGTAGGGTTTGGAGGGAAACCTATGAGCCCCCTGATCGGTCTGTGGACCGATCACCATAGGGTGCCAGATCGGTCTGGGGACCGATCCAGTCTAGCTCAGTAAGTTTGGTCAGGATTTCGAAAAGTCACTGCTGCCCCTCGGATCGGTCTGTGGACCGATCATTACAGATGGATCCAGATCGGTCAGGGGACCGATCAGCCTTACACCTGATCGGTCCAGTGACCGATCAGGGTTCCTGAAACTTTCAGATACGATCTGAAACTTTCAGTTTCAGATTGTTACACGATTTCCAAAGGGATATGGTGAAGGATATCGATCTTGGAAGCAGTCCCTCGTCTATAACTGATCCCCAATCAAGGATCAAAGGTCCTTAGGGTTTGAACAAGTCACTTTGCTCCACCCAAGTGGAGTCAAACTCAAACAACAATCATTCAAACAATTTGTGCCAAATCCAAGTTTCCAATCAAGTTTCCTTGATTGGAATGTCCAAGTATGATCATGGAGCCAAATGCACATATGTTATGCATTGGTTTTCCCATACTTGGTCACCGAAGTGATTATTATCTCGTCAACTTAATTTCTCAAGGGATGCATTGACATTTTGAGAATTTGAGTTGATCCTAGCATCTCACCCCATTTCTAGCAAACAAAAACGTTTTGGTAAACCTTATAGTTTGTGTGAGATGTCCCCAAAGTTACCCAATTGTTTCCCAACAATTTCGAAATAATCATGAAGGGTTTTGAATGCATTTTGAAATTCATGAAGCACGACACATTCCCAACTCCCTTCTTAAGAAACTAAACTCATTTTCGGGGAGTGACTTAGTGAAAATGTCAGCGAGGTTTGACTTGGACTCTACATGTGAGAGTACAATATCTCCCCTAGCCACATGATCTCTAATGAAGTGGTGACGCACTTCAATATGTTTTGTCCTAGAATGATGGACTAGATTTTTGGTTAGGTTAATTTGCTAATGTTATCACATAACACTTGCACACCCTTGTAACTTAATCCATAATCCTCTAAAGTATGTATCATCTACAACAACTGTGATACGCTCTCTCCCATAGCGATATACTCTGCCTCGGTTGTGGAGAGAGCAACACAATGTTGCTTCCGACTTGACCAACTAACTAAAGATGAACCTAAGAATTGGCAGCCCCCACTTGTGCTTTTCCGTTCCAACTTACATCCAGCGTAGTCGGAATCCGTATAGCCAATTAAATCAAATGATTCGGTACGGGGGTACCAAAGACCGACTCCTATTGTGCCTTTAAGATATATCAAAATTCGCTTAACAGTGATTAAATGAGATTCCTTGGCACAGACTTGATACCTAGCGCACATACCCACAGCGAAAAGAATATCAGGTCGACTAGCTGTAAGGTATAGCAAACTCCCTATCATGCTTCGATATTGAGTCAAATCAACGGGTTTACCACTCTCATCATTATCTAATCTTGTATTTGTAGCCATGGGAGTGGTTACCTCTTTTGAATCACTCATATTGAATTTTTGAAGCATTTCTTGTGTGTATTTTGATTGGTGCACATGGATACCATCGCGAGTTTGCTTGATTTCAAGTCCAAGGAAGAAAGTCAACTCTCCCACTAGACTCATTTCAAACTCACTTTCCATGTGTCCAATGAATTCATTTACACCCTGTTTGGAAACCTTTTAAGTAAGGAATTGGAATTCAATTCCGGTCGGAATTGAATTCCATCCGGAATTGAATTCCAATTCCCATGTTTGGAATGAATTGTAAAAAGAGAATTCAATTCAATTCAATTATTATACTTTTACGATTTTATCCCGCGAGGATAGAGCTGGATCAACTTTGATTTGTTTTGTGAGGGGGCGATTTGGTAATTTAATTTGTTTAAGTGAAAGGAATTTAATTCTTTTCACAAATCACATGTGTTTAGGTGTGATTTGTTTTGAGGGGTTTGAAAGGAATTGGAATTCAATTCCTTAGCAATTCCTTCCTGAAAATTGCTACCAAACTATGAAATTGAATTTCAATTCCCATGGGAATTCCAATTCTTTCCTTTCCAAACAGGGTGTTAAATAGCCCTTGTTATTCGAGCCACAAATTATGTCATCGACATATACTTGGGCTACAAAAAAATTATCACCATCTCTCTGTAGAAATAATGTAGGGTCTATTTGGCCTCTAACGAAGCCTTTGTCAATTAAGAATGTCGACAACCGCTCGTACCAAGCTCGGGGTTCTTATTTGAGGCCATAAAGTGCCTTTTTGAGCTTGAATACGTGGTTTGGGAATTTGGTACTCTCAAACCCCGGAGGTTGTTCGACATAGACCTCTTCCCTAATCAAACCATTAAGAAAAGCCGATTTGACGTCCATTTGATATAACTTGAAACCTCGATGTGCCGTAAATGCAAGCATCAATTGGATGGATTCTAATCGTGCCACGGGAGCATAGGTCTCATCATAATCAAGGCTTTCAACTTGACTGTAGCCCTTGGCTACTAAGCGTGCCTTGTTTCTAATGATTTCTCCCTTATGGTTCTATTTATTCTTGAAGACCCATTTGGTTCCAATGATGGTGGTCTTCTTAGGTCTAGGGACTAAGTCCCGAACTTGATTTCTTTCGAATTGACCTAGTTCATCTTGCATTGCAATGATCCAATCGGGATCACTTAATGCTTCATCAATTTTTCTAGGCTCAATTTCGGAAATTAGAGCAACTTCATTAGTCTCATTCCTAAAGAATGATCTAGTTCTAATCCCATGATGGATGTCTCCAACAATTTGGTCTTGGGGATGACTAGTGGCTAATCTAGTTTGCCTAGGTGTTGGTGGTGCTTCTTGAACAGGTTCACTAGACATAAGCTCAGCCTCAGGATCCGGCTGATCAATGGGTTGTCTAGGCTCACCGTCATCGGATTCATCACCATCAACAACATTTGGACTCTCATTCAAACTTAGTCTCCTAAGTTCGAATTGGACTTCATCTTCTGATTGACCATTGACTTGTGGAATTTCTTCAAAGACAACATCAGAAGACTCTTCAATTAATCTATATTTCTTGTTGTAGACTCGGTAGGCTTTGCTAACGAGGGAATACCCAACTAGTATCCCTTCATCAGCCTTTGCTGTGAACTTTCCAAGGTGGTCCTTGGTGTTTAGAATGAATACCTTACAACCAAACACCCTAAGGTGTTTAACCGTAGGTGGTTTCCCAAACCAAAGTTCATGGGGAGTCTTTCCTAAAAACCAATGGATGAGGACTCAATTTTCACATAGCAAGCTGTATTTACAGCTTCAGCCCATAAGTAACTCGGGAGTGAGTACTCATTAAGCATGCTTCGTGCAGCCTCTTGTAGAACACGGTTCTTCCTCTCTACAACACCATTTTGTTGTGGTGTTCTAGGAGTAGAGAACTCATGTCTATAACCTCTATCTTGACAAAATTCTAAAAACCTTGATTTTGAAATTCACCTCCATGATCACTTCTAATTGTCTTAATTGTTGATGATTTTTCATTTTCAACTCTTCTACAAAAAGAAATGAAAACATCTAAGGTTTGGTCCTTATATTTTAAAAAGTATGTCCATGTATATCTAGTGAAATCATCAATGATCACAAAGCAATATCTACTTCCATTCAATGATATGATAGTACTACAATCAAATAGATCCATGTGAAGTAAATCTAAAGCGTAGAAGTACTTACAGCTTTTACCTTTATGTGCAGATTTTGTTTGCTTACCCATTTGACATGCATCACAAAGTTTGTCTTTTCATACTTTGATGCTTGGTAAGCCACGAACTAATCCCTTGTTGGCCAACTTCCGGATGTTCTTCATGTTCACATGTGCAAGTCTCCGGTGCCAAAGGGTGGACTCTTCTTCTTTTGACATGAAACACTTAGCAAAAGCATTAGTAGCACTTTTAAATGAAACTTGATAAATATTGTCTACTCTTGTTCCTACTAGTACCGTGTCCAAGGTGTCATGTTGTCTAACTAGACATTGACTTGGTTGAAAATCAATTGTGTAACCCGTGTCACACAATTGACTGACACTTAGGAGATTAAATGTCATCCCCTTGACTAGAAGGACATTTGAAATTCTAAGACATTCGGATATTTGAATGTCTCCTATTCCTATGACCTTAAGACTACCATTGTTACCAAATGAAACATTACCTCTACTTTTCTTGTGAAGTGTGGTAAACAATGATCTATCCCCGGTCATGTGTTTGGAGCATCCACTATCAACGAACCAAGTTGATAGATGCTCCCCCTCAATCATAACCTACACAATTCGAAAAATAGAAGTTTTAGGTACCCAAACCTTGGGACCTAAAGCATCAACTAAACAAGACTTAGGCACCCATGCCTTGACAACTTTCTTTTGAACCTTGGGTGTCCTAGATTGTCTCATATCAGTCCTAGACATCAAGAGACACAAATGAGGTTTCTTTGGGTCGGTAACCAATACCCCTATTGTAGACTGCCCTTTGGGCATTCAAGATCATGTCTAGGGTTTAGAGCTAGTTGAGAACTTCTCAAGAATATTCTTGAGTTCTCAACTTCACTCTTTAATGATTGGTTTTCTTCTACTAGCAAATCATCATGCAAATCATCTACATCCTCAACCTTAGAGGATTTCAAATTTCAACCTCAAGTTTCAATGACTTAATCTCATCTTCTAACAATTCAACATGCAAGTCATCAATGTATCATCCCTAGATGTTTCAATTGATCAATTTCTAATTGCAA
The DNA here is from genome assembly GCA_024364735.1 of Boesenbergia rotunda. Classification (NCBI taxonomy): domain Eukaryota; kingdom Viridiplantae; phylum Streptophyta; class Magnoliopsida; order Zingiberales; family Zingiberaceae; genus Boesenbergia; species Boesenbergia rotunda. The sequence goes on along the minus strand of JAGFNQ010006710.1, from coordinate 315,967 downwards.
TGCTTTAACCTTATTTTTTGACTTCTTTAGCATATTGGTTAAACATGCAATTGCTCTATAACATTTTTCAAGTTCGGGAGAAGTTACCTCTTCATCATCCGAAGATGATGAAGCCGCGTTTGAGGAGTTGGAAGATTCATCACTGCTCTCTTGATCTCCAATGCCATGAGTGCCACATGCCTTGTGCTCTTCTCCTCCTTCTCTTCATCGGATGAGCTTGAGGAGGATTCATCCCAAGTGGCCTTCAAGGCCTTCTTCTTCTTCTTGGATTTTTCTTCTTTCCTTTTGGATTTCTCCTCCTTCTTCTTTAGCTTTGGGCATTCATTCTTGAAATGCCCTTTCCTACCACACTCAAAGCAAGAAGCATTAGTCTTATCAAGTTTAGCTTCACTAGAGTTACCTCTACTCTTGAAGCGTCGACCCCTTCTCATCATCCTTCTCACAAAGTTCGCCATCTCGGAGGATGAGGAGCCGCTGCCATCTTCCTCGGAATCGGACTCGGATTCGGAAGAGGATGAAGATGAAGTGACTTCCTTCTCCTTCTTCTTCTTCTTCTTCTTCTTATTGGATCGATCCCCTGCAACTAAGGCAATCCCCTTCTCCTTGGGGCCTTTGTTAGCCATTTCATGCAATTCCATTTCACAAAACAAATCATCTAACTTAACAATGGATAAATCCTTGGATACTTTGTAGGCATCCACCATGGATGACCACAAAGCATTCCTTGGAAATGCTTTTAGTACATACCTCACAAGGTCGCGATTCTCGACCTTTTCATCAATCG
>JAGFNQ010006710.1:248486-312391 GCA_024364735.1 Boesenbergia rotunda | reverse complement strand
AGACAATTAGAAGTGATCATGGAGGTGAATTTCAAAACCAAAGGTTTTAGAATTTTGTCAAGATAAGGGTTATAGACATGAGTTCTCTACTCCTAGAACACCACAACAAAATGGTGTTGTAGAGAGGAAGAACCGTGTTCTTCAAGAGGCTGCACGAAGCATGCTTAATGAGTACTCACTCCCGAGTTACTTATGGGCTGAAGCTGTAAATACAGCTTGCTATGTGCAAAATCGAGTTCTCATCCATAGGTTTTTAGGAAAGACTCCCCATGAACTTTGGTTTGGGAAACCACCTACGGTTAAACACTTAGGGTGTTTGGTTGTAAGGTGTTCATCCTAAACACCAAGGATCACCTTGGAAAGTTCACGGCAAAGGCTGATGAAGGGATACTAGTCGGGTACTCCCTCGTTAGTAAAGCCTACCGAGTCTACAACAAGAAAACTAGATTAGTTGAAGAGTCTTCTGATGTGGTTTTTGAAGAAATTCCGAAATCAATTGACCAATCAGAAAATGCAGAAGGAGTTCAACTCGAACTAAGGAGACTTAGTTTGAATGAAATTCCAAGTGTTGTTGATGGTGATGAGTCGATGACGGTGAGCCTAGACAACCCATTGATCAGCCGGATCCTGAGGCTGAACTTTGTCTAGTGAACCCGTTCAAGAAGCACCACCAACACCAAGGCAAACTAGATTAGCCTCTAGTCATCCCCAAGACCAAATTGTTGGAGACATCCATCAAGGGGTTAGGACTAGATCATTCTTCCGGAATGAGGCTAATGAAGTTGCTCTAATTTCCGAAATTGAACCTAGAAAAATTGATGAAGCATTAAATGATCCCGATTGGATTATCGCGATGCAAGATGAACTAGGTCAATTTGAGAGGAGTCAGTTTGGGACTTAGTCCCTAGACCTAAGAAGACCACCATTATTGGAACCAAATGGGTCTTCAAAAAAATTGAACCACAAGGGAGAAATCATTAGAAACAAGGCACGCTTGGTAGCCAAGGGCTACAGTCAAGTTGAAGGCCTTGATTATGATGAGACTTATGCTCCCGTGGCACGATTAGAGTCCATCCGATTGATGCTTGCATTTGCAGCACATCGTGGCTTCAAATTATTTCAAATGGACGTCAAATCGGCCTTCCTAAATGGTTTGATTAGGGAAGAGGTCTATGTCGAACAACCTCCGGGGTTTGAGAGTACCGAATATCCAAACCACGTGTTCAAGCTCAAAAAGGCACTCTATGGCCTTAAACAAGCACCCCGGGCTTGGTATGAGCGGTTGTCGACATTCTTGATTGAAAAGGGCTTTGTTAGAGGTCAAATAGACCCTACACTATTTCTACGAAGAGATGGTGACAATATATTTGTAGCCCAAGTATATGTCGACGACATAATTTGTGGCTCAAATAATAAGGGCTATTTAAATGATTCATTGGACACATGGAGAGTGAATTTGAGATGAGTCTAGTGGGAGAGTTGACTTTCTTCCTGGGACTTGAAATCAAGCAAACTCGCGATGGTATCCATGTGCACCAATCAAAGTATACACTAGAAATGCTTCGAAAATTCAATATGAGTGATTCAAAAGAGGTAACCACTCCCATGGCTACAAACACAAGATTAGACAATGATGAGAGTGGTAAACCTGTTGATCTAACTCAATATCGAAGCATGATAGGTAGTTTGCTATACCTCACAGCCAGCCACCAGATATACTATTTGCTGTAGGTATGTGCGCTAGGTATCAAGTCTGTGCCAAGGAATCTCACTTAGTTGCTGTTAAGTGAATTTTGAGATATCTCAAGGGCAAATTGGTGTAGGTCTTTGGTATCCTCGTACCGAATCTTTTGATTGATGGGCTATACGGATTCCGACTACGCTGGATGTAAGTTGGACCGGAAAAGCACTAGCGGGGGCTGCCAATTCTTAGGTTCTTCCTTGGTAAGTTGGTCGAGTCGGAAACAACATTGTGTTGCTCTTTCCACTACCGAGGCAGAATATATCGCCATGGGAGAGAGTGTATCACAATTGTTGTGGATGATTCACACCTTAGAGGACTATGGATTGAGTTACAAGGGTGTGTAAGTGTTATGTGATAACATTAGCACAATTAACTTAACCAAGAATCCGGTCCATCATTCTAGGACAAAACATATTGAAGTAAGACACCACTTCATTAGGGATCATGTAGCTAGGGGGAACATCATACTCTCACATGTAGAGTCAAAGTCAAACCTAGCTGACATTTTCACTAAACCACTTTCCGAAAATGAATTTAGCTTTCTAAGACGGGAATTGGGAATGTGTCGCACTTCATAGTCTTTCTATTTGCACTCAAACTCTCCATGATTATTTCAAATTGTTGGGAACAATTGGGTCACTTTGGGAACATCTCACACAAACTATAAGGTTTAACAAAATATTTTTGTTTGCTAGACATGGGGTGAGATGTTAGGATCAACTCAATTTCTCAAAATGTTATTGCATCCATTGAGAGATTAAGTTGACGAGATAATAATCACGGTGGTGACCAAGTATGGGGAAAACCAATGCATAACATATGTGTATTTGGCTCTATGATCATACTTGGACATTCCAATCAAGGCAACTTGATTGGAAACATGGATTTGGAATCAAAACTTGGTTGAATTTGCTCGATTGATTGTTGATTGAGTTTGACTCCATTTAGATGGGTCAAAGTGTTTGTTGAACCTCTAAGGACTTTTGATTCTTATTCAGGGATCAATTTTAGTCATGAGATCATGTTCAAGTTTGATAAACTTCACCAGATCTCGTTGAAAAGTTTCAGAAATTCTGAAACTGAACATTTCAGTTCGTATCAGGAACCCTGATCGGTCGACGGACCGATCAGGCATAGGGCTGATCGGTCCCTAGACCGATCTGGCTTCATCTTGGGATGATCGGTCCACAGACCGACCAGAGAGAGATCAGTGACCTTACGAATCTTTTGACCAAGGATTCTGAGCCAGCCTGGATCGGTCCCCGGACCGATCTGGCACCCTGTGGGGATCGGTCCACAGACCGATCAGGGAGCTCAGAGGTTTCTCTCGGACCCTACTGTTCGTAGCCTGATCGGTCACCCCACCGATCAGAAGCACGTCTGATCGGTCATCCGACCGATCAGGCATAGGCCAGTTCGATCAGGCTGTATCCTGATCGGTCTGGGTGCGATCAGATCGAACGGTGATCCGTTCAGATGCATTAAATTTTGGTTGGTGGACCGATCCACCAACCGATTAACTCTCTCCAAAACCTCGTTTTCCCAAACCCTAGCGCCAAAACACCCTCTGCGCAACCTTGTGCGAGCGAGAGAGTTCTTGCGTCTCCCTTCTTCATGCGCGTGCGAGTTCTTGCGAAGGCTTCTACGGGCGTCTTCTCCTAACTGCAAGTTCTTGTGTGCTCGAAGTCTCCTTCTCCACCGCAAGTTCCTTCTCAGTCGTGCAATCCCTTCAAACAAACTTCAATGGCGCCTAAGTAAGCTTTGATTTCAGTTTTCTTTTCACAACAGTTCTTGGAATATATGTTTGTGAAGCTAACCAAGTTTTGTTCTTATTCTTGCTATTGTGTCGTGACTTACTTGTTGTTGCCGTGAACTTCCATTCCAACCAAATGATCAATTTTTCACCTCTTCACTATCCTACGTTTGATCTTGATCGAATCTATCTATCTTTTGATTGGGTGTTACCTTATCTGATCAATTCCTTGTCGTGTGATTACTTCCTTGATTGAATTATGTGTACGACCAATTCAAACCCCTATAGAAAGTCTTCCAAGGGCAAGGACGCTGCTGAGGGCAGCGCGAGGGGGAAAGCCCCTTCCTCCTCTGCCCCTTCCAGAAGGCCACAGCCTTCTTCTAGCTCCAGGTTCCCGAATGCGGCCTGTGAACATGCCTTTCAAGCAAGGACATTCAAACTTTTACCCTGTCGATCCATTGATGTTCCTTTCCTGACTGAATACTGTCCCTCTGTCATGGAGATTGTCACTTACTACAATCTGGGTTTTCTGCTTTCTTTGGAAAGAACCATCAACTATGACCTTGTCTCGGAGTTTTACAACAACCTACAACAAGGTCCTCAAGGGGGATTCGAGTTCACTACTCGTGTTGGGAAGATGAACCTCGATTTTTCATATGAGATTTTGGCAGAGTACTTGGGTGGTCAACGATCACCGAATCTGTATTCGATCTATCCTGAACTTCCTGATCCTGTGCTAGCACCGTTTACAGATGTTACCCCTGACTCTATCTATCAGCACTTCTTCGGTCATCCTCGCCCTGCCGGGCTTGATGAGTTAGGTCCGGTGTTTCCTACCTTTGCATCTCTTTGACTTTCTCCAGCTGACTACATCCTTTTCAAGATCATTATAAATTGCATCTTACCCATTACTTCAAAGCCTTTGACCGAAATCCGACCCTATCACTGCCTTATGCTCTACGGCATGCATCGCCGGATGGACTTTGATATCATGGAGAGCATTTTTCAGTCTATCCTATCCTACCGTGAGCCTAGCCGTCGCACGGTTTATATGCCTTTTGGTCATGTCATCACTGATTGGCTTATGTCAGTTGGTGTTGATGTCACCAAGGGTAGGACCGTGCCCATGGTTAAGCAAGATTGTCGTCTGGGTCGGCGGGCTTGTGCAAAGTCTGGTATTGTGATTCGTGAGCGCGATTGGATTTTGGTGTGGAAGGATGGACGCGGACTTGGTGATCTTCCTGGAGGGGCACTGCATTTTCAGGCTCCACAGGAGGCTCCACCTGCTGACGCTGAGTATGACGACGAGCTGGAGCTTGATCTGCGCTGGCAGATCTCAGAGCTGGATCAGACAGTACAGGAGTTTATTCAGCTGGGGGCGACAGATCGTGAGGAGTTTCGTTCGGGTTTTCGCTCCCTAGATTCCCGACTGACCAGGATCGAGACCGAGGTCTCAGGGACCCGCACACTCCAGCAGACATGGTGCGGTGAGTGGCGCAGCCACACATTTCCAGGAGGTGCGCCTTCTTCGACTACTGCACCAGGGTCCTTGGCTCCTACTGATGCCACAATGGATGACCTCATGCGCGATGACGACCCCACCAGTTGATCATTGAGCTTGGATGTTTATTGTCTCCTTTCATGATGTGTGTACTTGACATGTTTGACTTTTGGGCTGTATGCCCTTGACTTGCTTAGTGTGGCTTTGTGCCACACGTCTCTAGATTTCGATGCCTGTGACTTGCATCGTGTTATGTCTTAGGATATTTTATGACCTACTCTTTATGATGCTACTGCATGTTTTATTCTACTTGATGCTGCTATGATGACTACTATTTGGATTTGTGCTATATTGCCATGATTATGTTTTTATCACATGATAGTATACCTATTGTTGATGCCATGTTGGTTATATGAGTATCATCTGCATGTTTGCTAAATTGCCATATTTATGCTTACAATGTCATGTCTACTTGATATTTATGGATATTAAGGCATGCTTTGTGAGTTTATACTTCATACTCATATGATGCATGTGATTGCTATGTCTTGCTATATCTTTTTCACATGAGTTCGTATGGTTATTCCACAAACTATCACATCTTTGTTGATTTGGGATACCCCTAGGGTTGAGGGGGAGTTTGTTTAAAACTTAACAGCCCCTCTAGCTCCTTTTCGGTGTTCGACAAAGGGGGAGAGTGTGGATTGGTTAAGTTTAGGTTGATCATGTTGTAGGGGGAGGATCTGGATTCCCCTATGATTCTAAAGTTGAGAAAATTGATTGAGATCCCTAAACTTAAAATCGGATTGTCAAACAACAAAAAGGGGGAGATTGTTGATGCAGTCTGGCCCTGATTGTTGTTTTGGTGTTGACATCGATTTTAGTTTAGGTTGATTATGATGATTATGATTAAGTCCTGGTCGGGGATCAGGCATGGGATGGAAAATCCTAGTCTGGAGGGCTAGGTGTTGAAAAGTCCTGACCTGGAGGGTTAGGTGTTGAAAAGTCCTAGCTTGGAGGGCTAGGTGTTGGAAAAGTCCTAATTCGGAAGGGTTGGGTGAAAAGTCCTAGCTTGGAGGGCTAGGTGAAAAGTCCTAACTTGGAGGGTTAGGTGCAAATTCCCATCCTGGAGAATTAGGTGAAAAAGTCCTGGCTTGGAGGGTCGGTGCCTAGCTTGGAGGGCTAGGTTGGATGATGTTCTAACTCGGAAGGGTTGAGTGAAAAGTCCTAGCTTGGAGGGCTAGGTGAAAAGTCCTAGCTTAGAGGGCTAGGTGGAAAGTCCTAACTTGGAGGGTTAGGTGCAAATTCCCAACTTGGAGAGTTAGATGGAAAATCATTAGCTTGGAGGGCTAAGGTGGATGGAAACTTAGCTTGGAGGGCTGAGTTTGAGTTCCTGGATCGGTCTGGTGATCGATCAGGGATTCTGGCACGCTGCTCCTTCGTGGATCGGTCTGGTGACCGATCCAACGATGACTGATCGGTCGGGTGACCGATCAGGGAGCACACAGTGAGGTTGAGAACCTACTGTGCTGCTCCTGATCGATCTGGTGACCGATCAGGGAGTATGCGTTTCACCCATTGACTGGCTCCTGATCGGTCTGGTGACCGATCAGGGAGCGAGCAGTGAGGTTGAGTTCCCTTGCTGAACTGCCCTTGATCGGTCTGATGACCGATCAGGATCACTGTGCAGATCGTTCCAGAGAACAATTAAGCGTCGCAGGTTCCTCTCTATGATCGATCAGGACGGAGCCTGATCGGTCTGGTCAGGTTCTGATCGGTCTGGTGACCGATCAGGAGGCTGCCTGATCGGTCCGGTGACCGATCAGAAGGCTTAGCCTGCGAAACTCAGAAATCGCCCAATATAAGGGTGGATCGGTCCGGTGAACGATCCACGACCTAGGATCGGTCTGGTGATCGGTCCAGGAGAATCTCAAAGAAATCGCGATTTCTGATTGAGCGTTGGGGATCGATCAGGACGAAGCCTGATCGGTCTGGAACCAGCCTGATCGGTCTGGTGACCGATCAGGAGGCTCTCTGATCGGTCCGGTGACCGATCACTTTAATTCAAATTGCATTGTCAGACGCTCTGATCGCGTCTTAACACAACCGATTCGCTGCCACTTTCCTCTGATATTTGATATGCTGGTTGATTTGCTGCTCTAATACTTTGATCAAGTTACAGGTGACAGGGGAGGATTCAAACACTTAAGGAGAGGTCAATGGAGGCTTTCCTTGGAGCAGGTTTGTCCATTTTCCCATCTCAGGTTGCAACGGCGAGCTATAGACTGGAGCTTGACTGAGGGGAGCTCAGTGAGTCCAGAGATAGCTCAGTAGAGGCTGACATTAGCAGATGAGTAGCTGGGAGCTACAGAGATGTTGTCACCTGGTGCTATGTGAAGAATCAAAAGGGTGGTGGATGGCTTCGTGGAAGCAAGTCTTGCGAACTATTGTTCTGGCCGTGCCTTGAGTTCTCCACAACTTGCCTGCTATGTTCTTGCGATCTTCATCACTTTTGAGCAAGCAATTGAGAAGCAACCATCGTTTACTTGAGCGCTTGAAGGAGAAAACAAGAGGCTTGGAGTCCGACAGTGGGAAGACACGGAGAAGGGTTCTTGCGTGAGATCGCCACTGGGTGGAGCTCAGGGAAGCTTGCTGTGCTTTTGTCCTTGCTAAGTGTTTGAGTAAGATCCTTCTTGTTGTTTCTTTGTGCTTAAACTATATCCTTGTTTGAAACACATTGTGGAGAGGTTTCTCCACCGAGAAGGAGGTTGCTGATTTATCCGGTGATAACCGGGGCTTGATCTGCCGACGATCAAGGGATCACCCACCTTAAGGGCACGCCAAGGAGTAGGGGCAAGTTATCCCCGAACCTTGTAAACCCTCCTTGTTAGCGATTGTGCTAGTTGTGTTTGTTTTGCTTCCGTTACGTTTTCTGCATAATCTGTTCTCCACTCTTTCCGCTATGCTATTGATATTTAAGTTGCAGAAATCGCTATAAGTATTCAAGTTGCAAGTGGTTGGCTATATTCACCCCCCCCCCCCTCTCTAACCATCCGATCCCAACATAGAGATGGATATTTGACTTTGTGTCCCTATTTACGATAAAATAACGACGGATATTTGACTTTGTGTCCCTATTTACGATAAAATAACGACGGATATTTGACTTTTCGTCGCTAATTGGTCCCGTACACGTCATCCCTTGGATCTGATATTTTGCGATGGGGGTTATGTATCTGTCGCAATTAGCGACGGATTATTTATTTAAGATCCGTCGCTAATAGCGACGGAGTTTGTGTATCCGTCGCTATCCTGACCTACGACGGCGCGAGAACCAACGGCGATGTTTCCATCGCTATTACCGTTTAGCGACGGAATTAGTCCATCGCTATTCATTGAATTTTTTGTTGTGAATAGCAATCCAGTCCTAGGTTAATTTTGTTATCTACTATGTTGAGCTGCCATCTCCCTACATAGATCTTCAGCTTGTTAATTTATTTTTGATCTAGCAGCAACAACTTGTTCATCAAAGTCAGTGCAGTCTGATTCTGTTCCTAGCAAGATCTACAGTAGGCCATAAATTCTTCAGTAACCTCTTGTTGAGGTACATGTGATCACCATCTACTTTGTAAATGGAAACCACTTGGTTTCGTATCCCATTTCTCTTGAACAAGTCGATCATGAAAAAAATTATCGTGCATCTATCACTGCTTTTTAGGAATCAGTTTTTTTTTGCCTTTTGTTGATATAAAATTCTTTCTGCTTCTCCCAGCTTATAGCCTTTCCTTCTCAATTCCACCGCGGTATCCCTCAGTCGTGTTTTTCCAGGTTGTGTATGAAATTACATTTGCAACTCTTGGGAATTCCTGGACGGAACTTTTGCTTGGGCTGAGATGCGGCCCTAATGCTCCCTATTTAGTAGTTTAAGAGGTCCGTTTAAAGTCATTAATTTTTTAAACAAGCTGAACTGTTTAGTCCCCCTTCGTTGTTGTATCCATGCCTCCTTTTACCTAATTTTAGAAATTTGAATGTTTGGTCCACATGCTGAAGAGAACTAGAAAGGAGTATGCCTTCGTGTCTTCAGCTAAAAGAGAGTATACATAGTGAATGGTCAGATAGACAACTCGGTGGTAGAATGTTTGCTTGCCCAAAGAATTCTGCTCGTAGCCATGGTGGATTGATCAACACTTTGTCTAGTTTGAAACAAATTAACAATGTTGTTCATCCATGCATAAGTGTATCCCGTATATGGCATATCTACATTTATTTTTTGTTTACTTCTTGGAGATACGAAGTATAGAACTAAGTACGAGAGAATTTTATTTGGAAGAAATTTGTTGCATTATCCTTGTCTCAATCATTTCCCTTTATAGTTTTATGAACGTTTTGTTTCAGGTGCAGGATAGGTTTAAGCATATCGAGCAAAGGGACAAGCATTGGAGAATTCCTGATCGAGAACAGTGAATGCCTTTGCTGCGTAGGCGTTCAGAAGAAGGGGCAAAATGGTGGCTATCTCCTCAACACTAGGACTCACAAAAATTTCTGGCTTCTTGCTTAGATTTAGTGGGCGTGTACTAACTCCATTCTTAATGCCTTGCACGGGAAACGAACGATTTGCTTATTCTGAGGGATCGTGTGGCTATTCGCAAAGCAAGAAGCAGTTGTTATTCGCGGGCAAGGAACAGGAAACCAATCACTAGAGCTGTAATTTCACCATTTACAGTGCCAATGTATCTTATAGACATATTTAAGAGCACAACTACAAACTTGAACTTAATTCTATAACTGTAATTACATGTAAATTACAGTGTCAACGTAATTCTCCTGGAGGCGCATGTGATTCAATTAACACAACTACAAACTTGAACTTATGTAAGAGCAACTCGGCGTGAATTTTTATAACCGTGGGATGTTAGGTTTCTGAATCGTTCATCGTGAACGTTGTTGGGGCAATCTATGGTCCGGAGTGACCGTGTGTTTTGATATTTAGGCAAAGGGTTTAAGTTAGGTTTTCCCTTGTGTACTAACATGTGTAATTGAGAGTGCAGGACTGTAGGTTTACATATATTGACTTGGCTGGACGGCTTTAGTATGGTGAAGGGTGGCATGGAGACAAGCTGGAGGCTTGTGTGCACCCGAGGGACCTTGGTATGGCAGGGACGATGAGCTGAGGGGCGCGGACTTCGAGACGTACGTGAAGGATGGCATGAAGGCAAGCTGGAGGCTTGTGTGCGCATCCGAGGGACGAGGGCCGAAGATGAAGAGGGTGCGAAGGCAATAGTCAAGGCTGCTGATGAGGAGTCAGTTGAGTCGTGAGGGTACGAGTGTTGTGTGATTGTACTCGGGAAATCCTAGGGTTCGAGTGCTGATAAAAGTGTACTCGGGAAGGGAAACCCTAGGTGTGTGAGTGGACCAGTCGACTGCCCTTGGGGCAGTCGACTGATAAAACTCACAGAAAGGGAGTCGACCCTGGACCAGTCGACTGCCCCAGGGGCAGTCGACTGATGGCACTCAGAATTCGAACGTTGGGTGTCAACGGTCGAATTTGAGTGGGGGCAGTTGACTGCCCCATGGTGGTGGCCAAACAAAAGGTAAGTCCTATTTAAGAGGGTTTCGTTTTGGCCGGGATCTTTGGCGAAATCTGCTTGGGTAGAGTAGATTAGTAGCCTTTGGTGCTCAGGTATTGTCGAAGTGCTGTGGCGAGGTTTCTCCACCCACAAGAAGCAACAAGGGTTAACCGGAGGTCATCCGGGGAGTGATCCACGAAAGATTCTTGGATTAGTCACCCTTAGGGGTGGATACCAAGTAAATCGGTATTGTTAGCGTTGTTTGTATTCATTATTATTGTTTCCGCTTGTGCAACTAACAACGTAGGTACAAGAAGAACCGAAAAGTGCTATTCACCCCCCCCTCTAGCAACCATACAAGATCTAACAAACTTTTCCTGATTTACCTCAGCAGCTGGTTAGAAACTTTCGTGAGATTGAGCCGGTCATCCAGATTCAATATTACCTAACCTGGTTAATCCATTTTTTTTTAATGTAAGAGCAACCCACGTAGCACAGAAGTGGATTTGAATGCGAACTTCTTTTAACAAGAATGCAAAATTACCAATTGCAAGTGTCAAATACATGACTTGAATTGGTTGGCAAATTGCAACCCAAGTTCAATACGACCCTTTAATTGTCAATCGAAATACAATCATTTCAAGTATGATCTCGTGTCGTGCTCGTGGATGTCTGGCGTATTCTCACACCGATGTCAGAAGTTAGGCCTTATGTCATGATCCTCAAATTTCTAAGGGCATCTGCAACGACTCGTTAATCGAGCGTTATAACGCTCGATTAACGAGCCGCCCGCGTTAAAACCATTGTGGGAAGAGCGTTAATGTGGGCCCCCGATGAACGCGTTCAGATGTTTGAACGCGTTCATCGCGTATGACATGGCATCCTGATCGATATGGTGATGCCTGATCGGTCAGGGCTCCAAACCGATCAGGCAGGAGCCTGATCGGTCAGGATCCTGCTTGATCAGTCTGGTGACCGATCAGGTAGGATCTTGATCGGTCACCAGACCGATCAGGATGCCGATCAGATTGGTTTTAGGACACAATGGTCACCCGAACATTCACCCAAACGGTTACAAACAAACGGCTATTTTAATTTAAAAAAATAAATTTTCATCTATAAATACTCATCAACTCTCATTTCAATCTTCAAACACATCCCTTCCAATCACTCTCATTCCAGTCTTCAAAGACCTTCCTCCCTCCTTCTAAAAATCTCATCTCTAGTATTTTCTTCCGAAATGGATGAAAATAATCGTGGTTTTTTTAGAAATTTTTTAGAAAATACTTCTTCCCAAAATTCCCAAACTCCACCAAATTATCCATATTTTACATATCCACCAAATTACCCATATAATCCTTACCCACCAAATAATCCATATGGTTCATATTCACCTAATTATCTATATCCACAAAATTATCCATCCAATCCACCTACAACCGGCATGCCTTTTACATCTCCGACGGAAAGTGATTCATTTACTCTGACTTTTGTTCCAGAGACTCAAGTGTCCGACCGTGAATCTCCAATTGAAGTTGTTAATTTAGAGAAGGCGGATGCTGGCGCTGCGAGTAGAAGAAAACGATCAATATGGAGTAAGTTTGAAGACGAAATTTTGGCCAGATCATTTGTCACTATCAACGACGCTCCAATCATCGGCAATGATCAGAAGATTGATGCTTTCTGGGGTCGTGTTGCTAGCTACTACAATGAGAATCGTCCTCAAGGTACACCCAATAGAAATGCAAATATAATACGATCGCACTGGCACAATACCATACAAAAAAAGGTATATCACTTCAACGCAAATTACAATTGCATTTATAGTGCATATCGTAGCGGCTACAGTGATGAGGATATATTGCGGTTTGCATACGAAAAATATTGTGAAGAAAATAATGGCGTTGCATTTAATCTTGAGCATGTGTGGAGAATAGTAAAAGACCGTCCAATGTTTACTCCACAATCTGTTGATCACATTGTTACCACAAAGAAGGCAAGAACCTCAGAGTCCGGAGCAAGCAACACGTCATCTAGCCAAGATGCTAGTCTACATGTAGACCTAAATGAAGAAGAAGAAGCTCGTCCAATGGGTCAGAAGGTAGCAAAAAGAAAAAGAAAAAATAAAATGAAATCAGACATGGAAGACATGACAACAAATTTGGGTAATATGTTTGCAAAATTTTCTGAGTATACAAGCATCAAAAAGACTGAAGTTGGAATGAAACAAAAACAACTCGTAGTTGATGAGATGAAAGCAAAGGCTACCTTAGCTAAAGTTCAATTGAAGGAATATGCAATTCTTTCGAAAGACACCTCGCAAATGACACAAGAGCAATTTATCATCCATCAACATTTATGTAACGAGATTAAGAAGAGATGGAATATATAATTTTCATTTTTTTTAATTTTTAATTATGTACTTTTCAATTAATGTAATTTTCGAACATTGTCCGGACAATTAATGTAATTTTCTATTATTGTACTTTTTTAACTTCATTTATAATTTCTGGTCAATTAATATTCCTGGTCACTTTTTTTCAATTAATTTCTGGTCAATTAATAATTATTTAAATTAGCAAATAAAATTGAAAATAAAAATATATAGGTAAGAGAATGAATATGTGAGAGAAGGTATATGTGAGATAATGTGTATGTGGCATGTGGGCCCCACAAATAATGGGGGTTGAATGTTAAACGGTTATGAGAGAATGAAGATGTTAATGTTAATGTGTATGTGGCATGTGGGTCTCATGCTTTTTGATGAGATGGTAGGTGTTATAACGTTAAAGGAGTTAAACGGTTGCGGATGCCCTAATGTCTACAAATTAGATATTATTATCGATACATTAATTTAATAATTTCATAAATAATGAAAAAAACCTTCAATAAAAATTTAAAATTTGATAAAATATAGAAAAAAAACGAGAGAGCTAGTAACAAAGTCATACGAAATGAAGACCTCTTCTACGACATTATCAAATTGGGATCAGTCTAGTCCATCTTTAATTAATGGATCCGTCCTGGTTCACAGGGAATAGGCCTGTGTTCAGTTGTTTGCTAACCTAATCTCTAATTATGTGGCAGAGTTTAGGAATACAACATTAAGTGACAAAAGGGAATGATGGACGGGTTGAATGGTTGGCTGTCCTTGTTACACAACACACCACCCTCCTCCTCTCTTTCCTATCCCATCCCACCTCACACACCACTGCTCATCTTCTCATCTCTCTCTCTCTCTCTCTCTCTCTCTCTCTCCATTTCCTCATCCTTTCTCCACTCCGCCTATTCTGTAACATGGTGTCTGCCATGCATTCTGCACTTGTTTCTTCTCCAAACTTCACCAAATGTCCCAGGAACCAACTATCCCACCAAGGTTCTGTTTTCCTGCTTCAATTATTAATACACGATTGTCTACGAAGAGCCCCTGCTCTTCTTTTATTATTGTAGATTTTTGGGACTTAATTAGCAATGCCTTTTGTAGCTTCCCCCGCTGTCGCTGGCCCAAAGCTTCAAACTGCTTTCTCTGGCCCATCTTTGCGGTTTCCACCTCCAGTAGTGTCCACAGCTCGACGGGCGAGAAGGAATCGCCACAATTCTCACTTTTCCAGGATGCCAGTGGTGATGATGGTGAAGCCGGCAATCCAATTCATACAGGGAACGGATGAGCAAACAATACCAGATGTGAGGCTCACCAAATCAAGGGACGGTACGAATGGGGTTGCCATCTTTTCCTTCGAGCAGCCCTCTGTTTTTGACTCCTCCAGCGAGCTGGGAGACATCACCGGCTTCTACATGATCGATGAGGAAGGCGTGCTGCAGTCTGTGGACGTGAGCGCCAAGTTTGTGAATGGGAAGCCTGCGAAAATCGAAGCCAAATACGTGATGAGGACTCCGAGGGATTGGGACAGGTTCATGAGGTTCATGGAGAGGTACTCTCAGGCAAATGGCTTGCAGTTTGTCAAAAACAAGTAATTGTAATCCCATTATATTGTCGACTGCCTTCTCCTCGGAGGCAATATGTTGTTTGTGTTCTCCGTTGCAGATGTGTTTCATAGAGCATTGGGATGATCCAACAATTTGTCTTCTCACAAACCAAATTGCTTGTTTGACTCAATCCAATCTATTCATAGACCGTAGTCTTGATCAAAGTTAATTATCCACTGTTTGTAAAGATATTTCCGATTGAAATGGGTACTGAACAAACGCACAAGCCTGTTTTTGCTGCTAGTGAAATCCAACAATTATTTTTCGGTAATTTCTCAAAGGGTGTCCATGAAGTTTTCGAATGCACATATGACACATTTAGATTTCATTCTTCCCAAAAGGCTTACTTAATTCTTATTTTATCCCTCTATCAATCATTGACTTTTTTTTCCTTTCATCTCTTTTGCATGTTATATTTCCTCTCTTCTCTTTCCTCACAAATTAAATTAAATTAAATTTTAATTTAAACTTTAAAAGATAATCTTCTAAATTTATTTTTTTTAATTTTAAAATTTTAATAAATTTTTTTTAAAAATACTATTTTTAATATCAAATTATAAATGAATAAAAAGTAAAATAAAATTAATAACAAACACTGATTTTATCAATAAAATAATTTTAAAAAAGAAATATAAAATCGCTTTGGAACTTGACACTCCAGCATAGCGGTAGTAATAGTTTTCAAAAATAAGCACTAAAATTTAACACCAACACTATTAGTATTGTTGTGGTGTTGTTTTTTTTTAAAAATAGTAAAGAAGAGTATATTTGGATCCCTGAGCACGGCAGAAACTCATAAGAGTTATAATGGGTCCAATTGGAGCTATTTAGGTTCATCAATGAGTTTCTGTCAAAATCAAGGATAGACCTAGAGAGATCTAATCATACTCATTTCAAATGTTATAGGTTTCGGAAATGTCCCGGAGTTTATGTGTGCTTAGAGATATCAGCTTGCCTAGAGATAAGTTGTGTACTAACGTGCCAATTGTCAAAATTATTTGGATCCTCCGAAAAGGCTTTAAACAAAAATTTTTGGACTCGAAACTATGTTGTTATGAGTTTTACCAATAAACAACGTAGATCTCTAAACAATTTTCGATTTGGCATATAAAACATTACGTTCTGATACACAAGTCAAAAATTATGACTTCTAGAAGTAGATAATTAACACATACACGAGTTATCATAGAGATGCTAGAACTAGGGCATCATAAATACCTTCATTGTATTATCCTTTTCCATTACATGTCAACTTTTAAGAAATTCAAATTCCTAAGTTTATTAATGAGTTTCAGTCAAAATCTAATGATGAACCTAGAGAGCTCTAATCATACATATTCCAAATGCTATAGGTTTTTGAAATGCCTCGGAGTCTATATGTTCCTAGAGATATCAGCTTAAAGTTATTAACAATAGTTATTAGAAGAATTTCAAAGTTTATGACTTTAAGATAATCGACACACACGCATAATTTATTGTAGGGATGTCAGAATCAGGCATGAACACTATAAATACCTTCACTGCATTACCCTCTGCAATTACCTATCAACTTTATAAAAATCTAAATCTCTTATGTCCATTAATGAGTTTTTGTAGAAATCCATTCATTGACCTAGAGAACTTTAATTTAACCCATTTTAACTTTTTAGAAATTTAAATCCTCTAGATCCATCAATGAATTTTAGACAAAACTTATTAATGGACATAAAGAATTTCGATTGGACACATAACTCTTGTGGGTTTTTGTAGTGCTCCGGAGTCCAAATATATTATCCTTTAGATTTTTAAAAAATTAGTACCATAGCAGTACTCATAATTTTAGTGTATTAAGTTGTAGTGTTAGTTTTTACAAATTAAAAAAATTATTATTTTTATTAATAAATTCAATTTTCGATATTAATTTTATTTTATTTTTTATTCATATTAAAAAATATATTTTTTATTGTTTATTAACCTTCTTTTATATTTTTTAATTTTTTACTAAAATTTTAAAATTAAAAATAAATAAATTTAGAGGATTATTTATTAAAGTTTAAATTAAAATTTAATTTAATGTAATTTAAGACGAAAATGTATCATGCAAAGGAGAGAGAAAATAAAAAAGAAAAAAAAGTCAACTATTTGCGCAGGAGTAAAATTAAAAGGAAAGTGAAAAAGCTTAACAAAAGATTCAATGAATGACGTGACATTTTATATACAGTGATTTTCGACAGATTCATCGTACCCTTTAAGGTATAGTTTGATTGGGGAGGGCGGTCGGAGGCCGCCGATGATGTCCGGGTGACAATCAGACGTGTACATACATGTAAAGTGTCACGTCAATCACTGAGTTTTTCATTGACTTTTTTCACTGAATGTATTAGAGCTCAAATTAAAATTAGGTACCCCTTTGGGAACAATGAAAGCTAAGTGTGCCTTTTGAGCATTCGGAAACTTCTTGCGCACCCTTTCAAAAATTATCATTATATTTTGTTAATACAATCGAATAATTAGATAATTAAAGGTGTCCCAAATTTGTTTTATGGAAGGTATATGTATATATATAATAGAGGCTTACAATGGTATCCTTAGGCAACTACTCATGTTGATGAAATGTCAAGTTTGAGTAGATGCCAAGGGACATGTATACATGTATTTTCTTGAATAGCACCTCTACATTAAAGTTCACTCCCTCAAATCTACTCATATTCCTTACCTGCTATATAAGTGAACCATGGATGACATGGCAACGTGTCAAGTCTGCACTAAGCTGCTAGTTCGTCTGTAGTGAAGCCTGAAGATGCACATGTTAGTGATATGAGAGAAGTGTCCTAAGGCAATCGCCTTATGATTGTAATCATTTATTTTAATAAATGAATATTCACTATTTGAGTATACATGATTATTTGATTAAAATCTTAAACTCATTTACTGAATGTCCGCAATACAATTCACAGCATGAGAGAATTTGTGATGAATTCACAACTAGTGATTATCTCTACATGTGCAATTGTGAAGTATTGAAATTGTCCCTAGTCGATGAATTGATAAATACGAACACTATCAATTCTGTTGAGACTAGCATGAGTTATTCTCTAATAAGCTAATTCTCACTGGCTGGTGACATTGAGATGTCCGGAGATAAACATGAATGCTAGTTAAGGGAACTAGTTCATTGGAGTGACTGGCTGTAAAACTTCATATGGTAGTCTACATATAGATATGTCAGTGAAGTTCTTACTGCAGCTTAAGTGCGATGTTCCTTTGACTTGCGGTGTTCAAGTCATCTTGGTCATGGAGACTTATACTTTGACATCTTAAGCAAGCATCTCCAAGGAGGTGTGGACCCAGGATGATTGGGTATAAGCCGAAGTGTCCGAAGATGTTTGAACAGCCTACAAAGGATTCACCACTCCTTGCGAGGAGATGTATACCCGAGGCCTATCGTCAGATTGTTACTCGAAGCCTCTGGCCAAAGCATGACATGTTCAGAGTATGAATCTCTTAAATACATGAGAGTAATTAGAATCCATAGGACGAGGAAACGTTACTTAGGCTAAGTGTGACGTAGTCAGCCTAGTGGGGACTGACACACATAGACCATGTCCTGAACCAAGTGGGTATAAGATGGTGAAGGGAATGGGGCACGATTCATTATAGCTGCTGAAGGGTTTCAGAATCATTTCTGAGGTCAACCGTTGATCTTTCAATTAATTGGGGATCATGATGTACTACTAGGTGTCACTCATGATCGTTCTATAATTAATTAGTTAATTATGGACGGCCAACATAAATTGAAAGTCTATTTGGTCACACGCATAACGAGTAATTCGAAGGATTTAAAATGAGTTGAGAATTGGATTCTCCAATCGAGATAGACTATTTTTGGTAAGTCCAAACAATAGTCAAAACTAAATTTATTTCAGACGCATCGGAAGCATAGAATGACTAAGTCTTTTAAAGACTTAATGGGTGAATTAAATAAGTTTAATTCATTAAGGGATTTGATCCAATTGGGGTTAGATGGGTCGGCCAAGGAGGGGGCCTCCTCTCTTCTTGTCATGGTCGGCCACCACCATAAGAGGATAAGACTATTTTGGTTTGTTTTATAAAATAGACCAAAGGTTGGTTTATTTTATAAAAGGTTATATAAATTTTATATAAATTTTTATATAATGAACCATGAGTTGGTTTGTTTAATAAAATTTATATAATGAACCAATGGTTGGTTTGTTTTATAAAATTTTATATAATGAACCAATGGTTGGTTTGTTTTATAAAATTAGGGGTGTCAATTCGGGTGGGTCGGGTTGGGTTCGGGTCGGGTTGGGAAAAAAAATTTTTTAACTCCCAACCCGAACCCGACCCGAACTCGATTTCAACCCGAAACCCCCAAACCCGAACCCGATCCCGAACCCGACCAACCCGACTAACCCGACCCGACCCGAATAACCCGAAAAAACTGATTCAAAACGTCTTTTTTCGCCATTTTCCCTATAATTCTTCACTTTTATCTCAATATTTCATCATGATCATACTATATTGATATTAATATACATAAAAATATCTTAATTTTCAAAATAAAATTTGATTTAACCCCAAAAAATCCATAAAATATTAAATTTCGGGTCAACCCGAACCCGACCCGACCCGACCCGAACCCAACCCGAAATTTTTACAACCCGAACCCCCCAACCCGAACCCGACCCGAACCCGAAAATTTTCAACCCGAACCCGATTTTTTTCGGGTCGATTCGGGTTGGGTCGTCGGGTCGTGTTGATTTTTGACACCCCTATATAAAATTTATATAATCATGCCAAAAGAAAGAGAGCCTTGATTATGGATTGATTGAGAAATTATTTCATAATCAAGAAGAAGAAGTTTGATCATGAGAGCCTTGATTATGGATTGATTGAGAAATTATTCCATAATCAAGGAGAGGTTTACTTGGGAATTAAGAAACCTCTCCCTATATAAAGGACCCAAGGGGTGCCATGGAAGATGATCCATCCAAGAATTGCTTGGGCTCTCTCCTCTTCTTCTCTCCCTTTCTCTTGGCCGGTCATAGGCCTTCCTTCTTTCTTCTTGCCGTGAGCACAAGGAGAAGCATCAAGGCGACGAAGTTCTTCCTTGCGACGATCTTCCTCTTCGGCCAACCTTGGTGGTGAGTCTTTCGATTTGATTACTCTCTCGGTTTTCGTCGTGTTCACGGAGAATCTAGTAGTTCTCGTGAACACGAAACTCGTGGCTTAGCGAAGTCATCCCGACGATACTCGGCGTGGATACGAATAGAGGCGGAGCTTTCAAGGGACGCTAACGGTTGGATCTCGTCCCTTCTTCCAAGTTACGCAAGGTAATTCGTAGAGTAATTTCCTTTTCTGCAAAAATTTTATATTACGATTATGTGAACACATTGCATGCTTAGGATATGTGTTAGAATACTTTAGGAAATTATTCATGCTTTTGTTTCTGCTGCATGTAATTATGTAACAATTACAATACATGTCCGCGTCGGCATGCACCCGGTCCCAACAGCACGACCATTGAATTTTCGTCCACAACTAAAGAAAACATGTTCTTGCGTCTCAATCTCCTACCCACAAAAGGTATAGCTCCTATTCTCTAAATAATCCTGCCGATTTCGTGTAGGCAGCCTCCCGTGGGCCAACATCCATAAGGTAAACGCATGACTCGAATGTAGGCATTGCTGCCACACAATCGAAGCCCATGGATGTTTCTGACTCGGGCCCTTGAAGAAGTCATATGTCTATCGTGTGCTCTTTCCTGACCCACTAAACCATGTGGTTAGCCTCTGTATTGCCCCTTTAGCAAATGTTGTTTTTGTTAGTATGGTATCTTGGATCTGCAATATTATCTTCTTTATTAGTGGTGAGTTTGTATGTTTGCCATACCATTACCATCCCCAACCTGTTTGATCTGCAATATCTTCTTTATTATAGTATCCGTCTTTTCTTGGATAATTCCAGAACACCTTTGCTAGTAATGCAAGATGTTGGAGCAATCTATTGTCCGAAGTGACCATGTATTTAGATGTTTAAGCAAAGGGTTTAAGTTAAGTTACCCTTGTATTTGATATGTGTATGTGAGTGTGCAGGTTTGCAGAATACACATAGGCTTAGCTGGACGGCTTCGGATCTGGTGAATGATGGCATGAGGAGACAAGTCGTGGGATTGTATGCATCCGAGGGACCGTAAACAAAGCAGGAACAATGAGTCGAGAGAAGCGCACTTCGAGGCATACGCGACGAATGACATAAGGACAAGTCGCGGGCTCGTATGCATCCGTGGGACGAGAGCCAGACTCGAAGAAGGCTTGAAGGCAACAGGTTGAGGCTGCTAGGTGAAGAGTTAGCTGAGCCGTGAGAGTCCGAGTACTGAGAGAATTGTACTCGGGAAGGAAAATCCTAGGTTTAGGATTTGGGTAGTCAACTGCGGCTTATAGCAGTCGACTGGTAGTTAACACAGAAAGATCAATCGACTGATCTTATATGCAGTCGACTAGTGTCGGCTGGGAATTCGAACGTTGGGCTGTAACGTTCGGATTCGGTTGGAACCACTCGACTGGTGTTGGCACCAGTCGATTGGTAACGACTAGTTCAGTCACAAGCTCTATTTAAGGGAGCTCGTTTTGGCTAGCTAGGGTTGACAAAATTCGCTTTGGTTGAAGGACAATTAGTAGTCTAAGTGCTCAGGTGTGTGTTGTGTGTTGTGGCGAGGTTTCTCCACCCACAAGCAGCGACACGAGCTAGCCGGAGGCTTTCCGGAGATTCATCCACCGATGGATCAGGATCGTCCACCTCACGGACTGTCGTGGAGTAGGAACTTTATCTCCGAACCACGTTAAATTGATTTGTCTTCCTTTGCGTTAGTTTTAGTTTATATTATTCCGCTTGCGCAAACTAACCGTGTAAAAAGAACGAGTGACGAAGAGAATGGACCGGCTATTCACCTCCTCTAGCCGGTTCATCGATCCCCAACAAATGGTATCAAAGTTGGGGTCGCTCGTCTATGGACTAACTGCCGAGAGAGCAAAAGGCTAGAGGAAACGGCGCTTGAAGAACACTTAGGGGACGACATCAATGTTTCACCTCCCTACGACTGCGAGAGTTTCGATTATTAGAGGTTGTTGACAAAGACGTGATTCGACATGAATTGGGATCTAATGATCGCACTCGAAGAACCATTTGAAGCCCCAAAAGATAAGCACAGCAAAAAGCTCCGACCACGATATTGGAACAAGGAACAACAAACACAATCGAAGGCAAATGATAAGGTAATATCAATTTTACTTAAAGTTTTGTCTAATGATATAATTAGTCGTGTAGGTGAGTACAAGTGTGCTCATGAACTATGGAGCAAAGTGATTGTTCTTCATCAAAAGCCTACACTAGAAGAAGAGCCCAAGGAGATTGGTTTATTGGTTGATTGGTTCAAATGATGAATAGGCAGATATCAAAGTATCAGTCGACTGATGCAGAGACTAGTCGACTGATAATTCTGTAAATTTGGTTTTTCGACTAGATTAGTCGACTGATGAAGGAGACAGTCGACTGATGTTACTGTGAGATTCCTTTTCGATAGGGATCAGTCGACTGGTAACTGTCTTAGTTGACTGATACAAGCTGAAACTGTTTTCAGCTAAATCGAAAAGTGTCCTAATGATATCAAACTTGTGTATAATCTTATGGGGGATTATTACACATTGTTTGTCATCATTAAAGGTTAAAGAATGCAATAATTGGGATATTATTGGAGTTCTTTTTGATATGTGGCATGTTGATGCAGTCTGGCCCTGATTGTTGTTTTGGTGTTGACAACGATTTCAGTTTAGGAGGATGATTATGATGATTATGATTAAGTCCTGATCGAGGATTAGGCATGATATGGAAAGTCCTAACCTGGGAGGTTAGGTGTGATGATTGTGATGATTATGATTAAGTCCTAATCGAGGATTAGGCATGATGTTGGAAAATCCTAACCTGGGAGGTTAGGTGTGGAAAATCCTAGCTTGGAAGGCTAGGTGTTGAAAATCCTAACCTGGGAGGTTAGGTGTTGGAAAAGTCCTAATTCGGAAGGGTTGGGTGAAAAGTCCTAGCTTGGAGGGCTAGGTGAAAAGTCCTAGCTTGGAGGGCTAGGTGAAAAGTCCTAACCTGGAGGGTTAGGTGCAAATTCCCATCCTGGAGAATTAGGTGAAAAAAGTCCTAGCTTGGAGGGTCAGGTGCCTAGCTTGGAGGGCTAGGTTGGATGAGGTTCTAACTCGGAAGAGTTGGGTGAAAAGTCCTAGCTTGGAGGGCTAGGTGAAAAGTCCTAGCTTGGAGGGCTAGGTGAAAAGTCCTAACTTGGAGGGTTAGGTGCAAATTCCCAACTTAGAGAGTTAGATGGAAAAATCCTTAGCTTGGAGGACTAAGGTGGATGAATCCCTAGCTTGGAGGGCTGGGTAGAGTCACTGGATCGGTCTGGTGACCGATCAGGGACTGTTGGCACGCTGCTCCTTAGTGGATCGGTCTGGTGACCGATCCAGCTATGTCTTATCGGACTGGTGACCGATCAGGGAGCGCACAGTGAGATTGGGAATCTACTGTGTGGCTCCTGATCGATCCAGAGACCGATCAGGGAGCAGGCTACTTCCTTGCTGTCTTACTCCTGATCGGTCTGGCGACCGATCAGGGAGCAAACAGTGAGTGAGTTCCCTTGCTGATCAGAGCCTCAGATCGGTCCGGTGACCGATCAGGAACCTTGGGTTTGATTAAAAAGTAACTGTTCATCTGTTTTGATCGGTCTGAGTGACCGATCAGGATCCAATCTGATCGGTCTGGTGACCGATCAGGATTCACCCTGATCGGTCTGGTGACCGATCAGGCGTGAATAGCTGCGAGAGCTGGGAATCCCAGCAAAGCAGTGGATTGGTCTGGTGATCGATCCACACACCCTGGATCGGTCCAGTGACCGATCACTTTAATTCAAATTTCACTGTCAGACGTCGTCAGAGCGTCTGATCGTATCCGATTTGCTGATGTATGTGATATGCTTTGTGATCTTCTTCTCTAATGCTCTGATTGAGTTTCAGGTGACAGGGGAGGATTCAAACACTCAAGGAGAAGTCAAAGAGTGCTTTCCTTGGAGCAGGTTTGTCCCTTTTTCCATCTCAGGTTGCAACGGCGAGCTGCGGACTGGAGCTAAGACTGGAGCTCGACTGAGGAGCTCAGTGAGTCCAGAGATAGCTCAGTAGAGACTGGCGTTGGCAGAGGAGTAGCTGGGAGCTACAGAGATGGTGTCACCTGTCGCTTGGCGGAGAAATAAAAAAGAGATCAGATTCAGTTTTGAAAACCTGTGTGTTCTTGCGTTCTGCTAATAGAAGCTTGCTGTTCTTGAGTTCTTCATCCATTCTAAGCAAGCTATTGAGAAGCATTCATCATACTTGAGCGCTTGAAGGAGAAAACAAGAAGCTGGGAGTCCGACAGTGGGAAGACACGAAGCAGACAGGGGTCTGCATGAGATCGCCACTGGGTGGAGCTCGGGAAGTTTGCTGTGTTTAATCCTTGCTAAGTGTTTGAGTAAGATCTTTCTTGTTGTTGTTTCATTGTGCTCATTATATATCATTGTTTGAAACACACTGTGGAGAGGTTTCTCCACCGAGAAGGAGGTTGCTTCATATCCGGTGTTAACCGGGGCTTGATCTGCCGACGATCAAGGGATCGCCCACCTCAAGGGCACGCCAAGGAGTAGGGGCAAGTTATCCCCGAACCTTGTAAACCCTCCTTGTTAGCGATCTTGCTAGTTGTGTGTGCTTTGCTCTCATTTGTTTTTCTGCATACTCTGTTTTCCATTCTTTCCGCTGTGCTACTGATATTTGAGTTGCAGAAATCGTGATAAGTTTTCAAGGGGCAAGCGATTGTCTATATTCACCCCCCCCCCCTCTATAGCCATCTCGTTCCCAACAAGAGGTATCAGAGCAAGGTGCTCTGTTTACGGCTTAACAACCGAGAGTTCTCAACAAGATGGCTTTGAGAGAAGGCTTCTCCACCACCCGATCTCCATTCTTTGATGGCGCCGACTTCCAATATTGGAGATCAAAGATGGAATATTATTTGAAGATGGATATTCATACGTGGTTCGCGGTGAAGGAAGGATTCATCCCTCCTAAGGATGATGAAGGCAAGGAACTCGAATCATCTCGGTGGACTGCCGAACAAACAAGGAAGAGTGAAGCCAATGCTAAGGCGGTTGTCACTCTACAATGTGGCATGAACAAAGACCAACTCATCAAGGTTGGTCCCTTCACGAGTGCAAAAGACTTGTGGAACAAACTCATAGAGCTCCATGAAGGCACCCGGGACTCGAGGATTGCAAAGAGAGACTTGTTCCTCAATTAACTTCAAAATCTCTCCATGAAGGAGAATGAGTCAGTAAGTGAGCTCCATAGCCGGTTCAAGGAAGTTCTTAATGGACGTCATTCAATTGATGAAAAGGTCGAAAATCGCGACCTTGTGAGGTATGTCTTGAAAGCATTTCCAAGGAATGCTTTGTGGTCATCCATGGTGGATGCCTACAAAGTATCCAAGGATTTATTTATTGTAAAATTAGATGACTTATTTTGTGAGATGGAATTGCATGAAATGGCTAACAAAGGCCCCAAGGAGAAGGGGATTGCCTTAGTTGCAGGGGACCGGACCACTAAGAAGAAGAAGGAGAAGAAGAAGGAGAAAGAGATCTCATCATCTTCATCCTCCTCCGAATCCGAGTCAAACTCAGAGGAAGATGGCAGTGGCTCCTTCATCNTTGCCTTTCTTGTCAGAAGTATCAGAATTTATCGCATCGACCGGCCGAGATGTTGAGAGCCTCCACTGTGTCCTGTCCCTTCGATCAATGGGGCATGGATATAGTGGGGTCATTCCCCAGAGCAGTGTTGGGACCGGGTGCATGCCGACGCGGACACGTATTGTAATTGTTACATAGTTACATGCAGCGGAAACAAAAGATGAATAATTTCCTAAATTATTCTAACACATATCCTAAGCATACAATGTGTTCACATAATCGTAATATAAATTTTTTTTTGCAGAAAAGGAAATTACTCTACGAATTACCTTGCGTAACTTGGAAAAAGGGACGAGATCCAACCGTTAGCGCCCCTTGAAAGTTCCGCCTCTATTCATATCCACGCCGAGTATCGTCGGGATGACTTCGCTAAGCCACGAGTTTCGTGTTCACGAGAACTACTAGATTCTCCGTGAACACAACGAAAACCGAGAGAGTAATTAAATCGAAAGACTCACCACCAAGGTTGGCCGAAGAAGAAGATCGTCGCAAGAAAGAACTTCGTCGCCTTGATGCTTCTCCTTGTGTTCACGGCAAGAAGAAAGAAGGAAGGCCTATGGCCGACCAAGAGAGAGGGAGAGAAGAAGAGGAGAGAGCCCAAGCAATTCTTGGATTGATCATCTTCCATGGCACCCCTTGGGTCCTTTATATAGGGAGAGGTTTCTTAATTCCCAAGCAAACCTCTTCTTGATTATGGAATAATTTCTCAATCAATCCATAATCAAGGCTCTCATGATCAAGCTTCTTCTTCTTGATTATGGAATAATTTCTCAATCAATTCATAACAAGGCTCTCTTTCTTTTGGCATGATTATATAAAATTTATAAAACAAACCAACCATTGGTTCATTATATAAAATAAAACCAACCAACCATTGGTTCATTATATAAATTTTATTAAACAAACCAACTTATGGTTCATTATATAAAAATTTATATAACCTTTTATAAAATAAACCAACCTTTGGTCTATTTTATAAAACAAACCAAAATAGCTTTATCCTCTTATGGTGGTGGTCGGCCATGACAAGAAGAGAGGAGACCCCCTTCCTTGGCCGACCCATCTAACCCTAATTGGATCAAATCCCTTAATGAATTAAACTTATTTAATTCACCCATTAAGTCTTTAAAAGACTTAGTCATTCTATGCTTCCGATGCGTCTAAAATAAATTCAGTTTTGACTATTGTTTGGACTTACCAAAAATAGTCTATCTCGATTGGAGAATCCAATTCTCAACTCATTTTAAATCCTTCGAATTACTCGTTATGCGTGTGACCAAATAAGCTTTCAATTTATGTTGGTCGTTCATAATTAACTAATTAATTATAGAACGATCATGAGTGGCACCTAGTAGTACATCATGATCCTCAATTAATTGAAAGATCAACGGTTGACCTCAGAAATGATTTTGAAACCCTTCAGCAGCTATAATGAATCGTGCCCCATTCCCTTCACCATCTTATACCCACTTGGTTCAGGACATGGTCAGTGTGTGTCAGTCCCCACTAGGCTGACTACGTCATACCTAGCCCAAGTAACGTTTCCTCGTCCTATGGATTCTAATTACTCTCATGTATTTAAGAGATTCATACTCTGAACATGTCATGCTCTGGCCAGAGGCTTCGAGTAACAATCCGACGATAGGCCTCGGGTATACATCTCCTCGCAAGGAGTGGTAAATCCTTTGTAGGCTGTTCAAACATCTTCGGGCACTTCGGCTTATACCCAATCATCCTGGGTCCACACCTCATTGGAGATGCTTGCTTAAGATGTCAAAGTATAAGTCTCCATGACCAAGATGACTTGAACACCGCAAGTCAAAGGAACATCGCACTTAAGCTGCAGTAAGAACTTCACTGACATATCTATATGTAGACTACCATATGAAGTTTTACAGCCAGTCACTCCAATGAACTAGTTCCCTTAACTAGCATTCATGTTTATCTCCGGACATCTCAATGTCACCAGCCAGTGAGAATCAGCTGATTAGAGAATAACTCATACTAGTCTCAACAGAATTGATAGTGTCCGTATTTATCAATTCATCGACTAGGGACAATTTCAATACTTCACAATTGCACATGTAGAGATAATCACTAGTTGTGAATTCATCACAAATTCTCTCATGCTATGAATTGTATTGCGGACATTCAGTAAATGAGTTTAAGATCTCAATCAAATACACAAACATGTACACTCAAATAGTGAATATTCATTTATTAGAATAAATGATTACAATCATAAGGCGATTGCCTTAGGACACTTCTCTCATATCACTAACAAGCAGCTGGTCAGAAGAAATTCTTGCTAGTGGCAGTGGACTACTTCTCTAAGTGGATTGAAGCAGAGGCCTTAACCCGGATTACCGAACAGGCAGTGAAGAAGTTCCTATGGCAAAATATTCTCTGTCGATATGGCATACCTCACAAGCTGGTGTCAGACAATGGTCGGCAATTTCAGGGCCGGATGATAAGAGAATGGTGCAAAGGCTTCGGGATCCAGCAGGCCTTCACTTCAGTGGCTTATCCTCAAAGTAATGGGCAGGCTGAAGTAGCCAATCGAGAGATCCCGAAGGGACTCAGAGCCAAGTTAGATCACGTTGGTGGGTCTTGGGTAGACGAACTGCCCGGGGTCCTCTGGGCTCTCCGGACCACCCCTAAGGAAGGATCCGGATGCACTCCTTTCCAATTGGTCTACGACAGTGAGGCTGTGGTCCCCATGGAGGTCGACTGCGAGTCTGACAGGAGACATCTGTACGTGGATGACAACACCGAAAAAAGATGAGTGGAGCTAGATCTGATTGAGGAGGTTCGAGCTAAGGCCGCGGTCCGTATGACTACGTACCAACAAAGGATGCGGCATCGATACAACCGGGGAATTATACCCTGAAGCTTTCAAGTAGGGGACAAGGTATGGAAACGGGTCAAGCCAGTGGGGGAGGTAGGCAAGCTGGAACCCCTGTGGAGTGGCCCCTTCCTGGTGGTCAAGGCATTGGGATCGGGAGCTTACTACTTGTAGGATTCTCAAGGAAAGTAGCTGGGAAGACCCTGGAGTGTGGTGCACTTAAGATTATATCGTGAGGAGAGTTGAGCGAAATGATCCTTGTAACTGTACTCAGAAAATGTGATAGTAAGGCTCGAAGCATCCAAAAGACAGTTTCAATAAGTTATAAGTGGGCATGCTCCCACGCACCCACCGGACTCGGCGCCGATCGGGCGTGGCGTTCCACGTTCGGTCGGGCCCGATCGGGCGTGGCGGTCCACGGTCGGTCAGGGTAAGTCGGACGGTGTCCAGACTCTTGCTCAGGCAAGTTATAAGTGGGCGTGCTCCCACGCACCCACCGGATTCGGCGCCGATCGGGCGTGGCGTTCCATGTTCGGTCGAGCCCGGTTGGGCGTGGCGGTCCACGCTCGGTCAGGGTAAGTCGGACGGTGTCCAGACTCTTGCTCAGGCAAGTTATAAGTGGGCATGCTCCTACGCACCCACCGGACTCGGCGCCGATCGGGCGTGGCGTTCCATGTTCGGTCGGGCCCGGTCGGGCGTGGCGGTCCACGCTCGGTCAGGGTAAGTCGGACGGTGTCCAGACTCTTGCTCTGGCAAGTTATAAGTGGGCATGCTCCCACGCACCCACCGGACTCGGCGTCGATCGGGCGTGGCGTTCCACGTTCGGTCGGGCCCGATCGGGCGTGGCGGTCCACGGTCGGTCAAGGTAAGTCGGACGGTGTCCAGACTCTTGCTCAGGCAAGTTATAAGTGGGCATGCTCCCACGCACCCACCGGACTCGGCGCCGATCGGGCGTGGCGTTCCACATTCGGTCGGGCCCGGTCGGGCATGGCGTTCCACATTCGGTCAGGGTAGGTCGGACGGTGTCCAGACTCTCGCTCAAGAAAAATATGAAGCAATATGTTTCCACAGTATCTATCGTCGAAGCAGGGCTTCCCACGTTCAGATAGCTAAGTTAAGTGGTCGGTCAGTCATGAAGGAGAATGCAGGAGCGCCGAGTCCGGGTGCCGACCTGACCGAGCAACATCGCCGAGTCCAGGTGCCGACCCGACCGAGCAACATCGCCGAGTCAGGGTGCCGACCCGACCGAGAAACATCGCCGAGTCCGGGTGCCGACTCGACCGAGCAACATCACCAAGTCCGGGTACACGACCGATGAAGCGGTTAAAAGCACAATGGTCTCGAGCATCCGACACTTAGCAAAAATTTTCTAATCGACCTAAAGAATCAAACTCGGGCGAGTGTCATAAGTATCCCGAGCAATCAACACTGGGTGGAAATTCGCCGCGTGGTATAAATGTCGACCTTCGCAGAATAAGTCAAACACGCCGAATGAATAACACTTAGTAAAAATTGCGCGCATCATAAACAAAGGAATACGGTGATAAGGCAAGAAGAGTGAAGGCATGAGGAACCAATATAACTACAGTAAGGCCCGGGGCCATCACAAAATTGGGCCTTGCAAGCCAAGTCAGACAAAATCACGTTAACACCAAAAATTTTAAGGCCTCGAGGCCGAACTGTGATAGGACAAGGAAAGATCTAAACCTAATCTAGGTGAACGGAGGGAAGCCATCGTCAGGGATCGCGGCTCTGACTCGAGTAGGCTTCACGGCGTTGGGGGGAAGATCTGGAGGGAGATGGCCGGCCTCCGTTAATTGTTGAATAGCGCCTCGCACGCCGAACATGATCATGCCACTAGTACGCGCAGTCACCTGGTCGAGGAAAGCGTCGGACTAGATGTAAGCCAAGCGGGTCGTCTCGATCCTCGCTGACTCGCCTGACTGGTAGTCCTCCAGTACCTTCTTCAGCCGGGCGAGTTCGGAATCCTTTCCTTGAATATTGGTCGCCTGAGCCGCCAATTGTTTCTCTTTGTTTGACAGTTGAGCCTCGAGGGCTCGAAAGGCTTCTTGCTGCGACGTCAACTCCTTCTCTTTATTCGCTAGCTCTGCCTCTTTATTCTTCAAAGCAAGCTGGGTTTGATTATGAGCTGTGGTCGACTCCTTCAGTTGTTGTTGGAGGCCCTTAGCCTCTGCAGCTTTCTTGTCCCAGTCAGAGCGAGCTCGGGTATTGCGGGCCTGAAGGATCTTCTTTTCACCTTCTCGATGACCGACCCGATTGGATAGTCGCTCCACTTCCATAGCTGCTTGGGCCATAGCCTGTTGTTCTTCTTCCGATCGAGCTTCCAAATCTGATAACTGCAACCCGAGGGAGGTTATTTCTGAGCGCAAGTGGTCCCAACCCTCGTCACCAAGGGGAACAGCGAAGTGGGTCTGCTTATCTTCCAGCTCTTTTATTCTCATTTCAGCCGCCCGGCGCTCCCTAATGTTAGTGATCAAGGCCTGACCGACCGATTGACTCCTAGCCCATTGCTACGCAATAGTATAGATAGCATTAGAGTAAACAAAAATGGAGACAGGAGATGAGAAGAAGGGAATACTTGAGTGGCTTCCATGAAAAAAGTATCGGCTAGACTCATAGGGTTGATATCCGTGGTCAGCGCCTGTCCTTGGTCCCAACTGGCCACCAAGCGGCCGTGTAGGTTGAGTGGTTGAGGCTGGACTATCTGGGTCAAGGAGGTCGCCGAGGGAAGCTGGATGTCTACCATAGGTCGGGGAGGTGAGTGCATGGCCAGAAGAGCCTCGGCGGCATCGACGTTCGAGGTGTCCGGCAAAGATATTCGAGGGGATGGGACAGTGCCCGAGGTCGAGGCTCCCGAGCAATGCCCTACGGAGGGCAAAGTCAGGGCACCTGGGTGAGCGGTGGTTGTAGTCGAGCCCGGAATGCTCGACCGAAGGGAGGCTGAGCTGGAAGGTGGTGCCCGAGTGCCGGCCTGAGCGCGAGCCGCAGGAGCAGGCAGTGCAGCCTAACCTCCCGCAGCCGATCCCTGAGCGGGAGGTATGCCCGAGGAGACAGCAACACGACGACGTTTCCTTGTCAGGCTCTCGGTAGCAGCCTGCTCGGTTTCTTCTTCTTCTTCCTCTTCTGCTAGTCCTGCTGACCCTTCATCCACTACTTGGGGAACCACGTCCAGATCTTCGGACGGAAGGTCGTCCGCTGCGTCGCCCCCGGCTTCGCGTCGCTCGGGGGCCGGAATAACGTTTACCAGCGGCACTGCCCGACCGGCCGCCAACTTTGCTACCAGGGCCTCCAAGGCCATTGCCTGAGTGATCCGGGCCGCGTACATGGTTTCGGCTGCACCAGGGAGAGAATTTTAGTTAGCATTAACAAACTTACAAATCGAGTAAAAACTTACCGAACGTGCCGGGCAGCTCTGCTGGGATATGACTCAGCTGAAAGAGATACAGCATGCCATCGATCAGCAGTTTGCCCGCGTGATAGCGGGTTCCCCCGAGCTTCGAGAAAGCAAATTGATATCCTGGGTCCGAGCGAAGATCCTTGGGCATTAAAGGCTGGTCAGGAAGATTTTCTACCCACTCGGTGGGCCATGACGGAGGGGGGACAGACTTAATGTAGAAGAAATGAGATTTCCAACCTTTGTTGGAAGACGGAACCTTCTCCAAAAAGGCCGACTTGATCCGAGCTTGGAAATAAAAGTTCCCGGGCTCTTGCTTCTTAAGGTAATAAAAGTAGTTGAACGTTCGGGGTACTAAAGGGACCTCATAGGCGGTGAAAAGGATCACCATACCACATAAGATCCTAATTGAATTTGGAGCCAGTTGAGATAAAGATATTTGGAAATATCGGCAAATCTTGCGAAAGAAAGGATAAAGAGGAAAACACAACCCGGCTAATAATTGGTCGGAAAAAATAGTGAAGTAACCCAAGGGAGGTCCGTGGGGTCGATCCTGACGGCCCGGGAAAGCCATTAGATGATCCTCAGGTATTTGGTAGTCTATACGTAGGGTTTCTAAATGACCTAGGGTCAGTGATGAGCGAGTGGTTACATACCACGGCTCGGAGGGAGCGGATGACTCGGCCATCCAAATGAGATCAGGAAAAACAAAGAACAGACTCGGTGAAGGAAAGGAGTACCTAAGGACGAGGTTCGCTGGAAACACTGGTCGCCGGAACTTGAGGAAGTTGGGTGGCGGAGGTCGGATAAGAACGGAATAAAAAACAGGAGGCAAGGTGAAGAAGGGTGAAATGAAGAGGTGGAACTATTTATACTGGGACCACAACAACGAGGACCGTTGGATGCAGAAGGAGAAAAAGGCGGGCTTAAATCTGGGCCATCCATCTCCTGCCATTTCCCGAGGCCGCGAGTCTTCGCTCTGACGCCGCGCGAGCCATGCCGATGACGCCTCGATGTCAGAGGCTCCCAGTCGGGAGGCAACACGTGGCCTTGCATTAATGGGTGATTTGACAGGAGATTTGGCATTTAAAGAAGAAGATTAGGAGTGCGAGGCGACGCTCAAGAATGCGAAGAGGAGTTCGGCCGACCGGGCCAGGAGCCTAGTCAGTCGGACTATGCGCCTCCTTCGACTAGACTTGAAGGGGAGACTTGTGATCAGGGCGAGTGGTTTTTGGAGGAGGATCGGAGGCCCGGTCGGGTTCGATTGAGTGTGACCCGGATCAGGAAAGGTTATGCAGGGTTGTCCCCGGTCTCATGGGCAGGGCCTGAGGCTCAGCAGGAAGAAGGGAGGTCAAAGCAGATAAGGTCTCGGTTCGGGCTCAAATGTTTGGAATCAAAATCACCCGAGGCCGGCCACACGGGGTCAGTCACCCGGGGTCGGTCACTCGGGGTTGGCCACACGGGGTCAGTCACCCGAGGTCGGTCACTCGGGGTCGGTCACCCGAGGTCATCTACTCCGGGTCGGTCACTCGGGGTCGGTCACCCGAGGTCAGCTACTCGGGGTCAACCACTCGGGGGCGGTTACTCAGGATCGGTCACTCGGGGTCGGCCACACGGGGTCAGTCACCCGAGATCGGTCACTCAGCTCGGGTGTCCCTAGCCGAGCGCCCTGAGTTCGCCCCATGTGTGGAGGCTTAGGACCCGAACTTACCCGACCGACCTAAACTACGGGTTAGGGCGAGCCGACCGAGCAATTAGGGGACCACCTCTGCAATAATAATGTAACAGACTTCTGACATAATCATCACCTGACACAACCGCCTGACCAAGCCGCCGAATGTTAATGAGAATCAGAAGAGGCAGTTCAGACAGGGTATCAGGCGGCTGTGGCAGTCTCACAGGGTCAATAAAGCTGCCATAGGTTTAGTCTGCCGACTGACACTTCCTTAATAAGACATGACAGCTCTGACAAGGCAGAGAGCTTCCCCTTTCCTATATATACCCCCCTTTGGGCTCCAAAGAGGGGATTGCTGCCATTTTACAACCACACAACTACTTTGTGAGCCCCGTTTTGGTCCGAGCCGAGCGACTTGAGCCTCACTCCCATTCAGTCTGAGTCCGACCCCCCGAGTTGCAGTAGACCGGCTTGTATTGATCAGACCGAGTCATCCGAGTGAGAACCGGTCTTCACTTATCGACAGGATCAGATTTTGACTCTCAAATCTTAAAATGATAATACTCATATATTAATCATCAATCCATTTGGTAAGATAAATTTTGAAGCATACTAGATTCATTGGTTGATAAGTATACATTAAATAAAACCCAAATTCTAGATTCGTATCATGTTGTGTTGACTAGTGTCAATTAATCAAATTATATTCTTATTTTAGTATTATAGTAGATATTTTTTTAGCAAAACCATGTACTTTCATTCCTCAGAAGATAACGACGTATCATTAGATACAAATTGTAAAAGCTAACTAAGATAAGATACATTCAGCTATTCAATCTTCGAGGAATCGAACTTTTTGAGTCAATGAATGTACAAGATTATTTGCTATTCTTTCTCATATGTGTTAGATTATATATTTATTGATTTTTTTTAGAATTTATGATTTCTTAACTAAGTTATATAAGACGTTATACTCTATTGTTCTAAGATGCTTTCAGGATTTATTAAGATGGTCATCTTTTTCTCTTTCTCGATTTTTACATCGTATTAGTGCCTTCATCTTCCTAGTTTTAATAGTTTAATTGAAGAACTACTAATCATATTCATAGCTTTCGCGGATCGAACACTGCAATGAGTTCGCTAAGGGGTGCGAAGGGCAGCGCGCCCCCGCTCGAGGTTCGCGGGCGACACAATGAAAACTTTTTTAGTGCATCCATACAATTATTGATGACTCTGACTCATAATCAAAATAGGTCAACTTCTAATGTTTCTAGATATGAATGTGCATATTGAAAAAAATAAAGGACATTAGAAGTCTCAATATCCATTATTGTTGAACAAATGTAAACCATCGGAGCAACAATATCCATAGCCTTCATGGAAACCTAATTCGTATATGTTTGAGTACTTTCAACTGTTCCTTACTTCACAGTTTTTTGTCATGTCAACTTTTTCTAATATAAGTTTGTCATCGTCTAGTATTTCAGGTATATCTTCATCCTTATAGATTTTAGATTATGGTATATCTTATCATATATCACCTAATTTATCATCTTTTGTTTATTTGTCTCTCAGTTCATCTATATCTATTATGACTGCTAATGATACTCTTATATCAATAGTAGTTGTTGGTCCTATTGTTACGTCTGGTTCATCTCTTACCAATGTTTATTATATTCTGAGTCTTATTTTAAATTTTATTTTTGTTAGTCAATTATGTGAGTTTAGATACCTAATCTTTTTTCATCATCCAATTATTACATTCGGGACCCACGATCTCAGAGGATGATTGGGACAGGGCGTAGGCAAAAAGGACTTTATGTTTTGAATAAACTCAAAGTACCAGAAGTTGTAGCTTCGAGTGTGGACTTATCATCTTTTCGTTTGAATCGTTCATCCTCTGATTTTTACTTGTGGCATTTTCATTTATATCATGTTTCAGCGTCTCGTTTGTAATTTTTAGCTTCTGCAGGAGTATTAGGACCTTAAAAATGCTAATATTTCATGATTTCCTTTGTCCATGTCCACATTGAAGCGTTGTGGTGACCTTCGCATTTGCTTGCGCCTTTTTCATGATTTCCTTTGTCCAAGTCCTCATTGATAGTGGCTCTCCTCTTTCATTAACGGGTGCATCGAAGCCAGCTACAATACTCATTCAATTTTCAATATCGTTCATCAAATAGTACTTCATCCTACCTTTCCAATAGACGAAGTCATTTCCGTAGAAGAACGGTGGCCTTGCGGTGCTATAGCCCTATTGAAATGTCATTTCTTGATACTCCGGTCGACGGTGAGTTCTCCCGAAGCGAACCGGCTCTGATACCACTTGTAAGATCGTGGCGCTTTCTAGAGGGGGGGGTGAATAGAACTTTTCTTGAACTTTCTCTACAAGATGGTTAGCACAATACAAATAATATAATGAAAAATATGAAAACCAATGCTAACACTGAGAGTTTACTTGGTATCCACCTCTAAGAGGTGACTAATCCAAGGATCAACACGCGAGCACACTCTCCACTATGAAAAGCCTCCTTCAAGGTGGAGAAAACCTTTACAAGATTGTCCTCTTCCTCTTACAAAATGGAATTGAGAATGAGAGGAAGAGTAGGAGAATTTTTGCACTAACAGCACTTTGGTACCCCCTTGAACCGTACCTTTGTCGTGTCAAAAATTCACTCTTTAAATAAGAGTAAAGGATAACTCCTAGAGTCATCCAGCCCGACACCAGTCGACTGCCCTTGGGGCAGTCGGCTGGTCTAGCCTTAATTGCTAGACAACGGCTAACCCAATGACTAGTTTTCGGGGATATTAGTCGACTGCTCCTGGGGCAGTCGACTGGTCCAGGGTCGAAAACATTCTGTGAGTTTGAGAACTTGCTGGCAGTCGACTGCCTTTCTCCCAATCGACTGCCCAGCTTATACAACCTCTCTTCCTCACTCCGAAGACCCTCCTTCATATGCGCCTTCAAGTACACTCTCTTGGCTTGCCCCTTGAAGTCTTCTTCCACCGGCCATCGTCCCTCGGATGCGCACACAAGTCTTCCCTTGGCTTGCCTCCATGCCACCCTTCACATGTGCCCTTTCAAGTCCACTTCCCGGCTTGCCCTTGGAGTCCTCTTCCTTCGGCTCTCGTCCCTCGGATAAGTCATCCATGTGTGATTCTCCAAGTCCTGCAAACTCAATCACACATATCAAATAACAAGATAACACCCTAACCTTAACCATGTTGACACACATCAAAACCATGATCTTCCTGATCATCCTTGAGTCGATTGCCCCAACAATCTCCCCCTTTTTGATGTGTGGCAATATGTTTAAGTTAGGGATAAAATAACAGCAAATAACAGCAATTGAAAAGCAAGACATAGTAAAACCAAGAGGTG
This sequence comes from Boesenbergia rotunda, assembly GCA_024364735.1. NCBI lineage: Eukaryota > Viridiplantae > Streptophyta > Magnoliopsida > Zingiberales > Zingiberaceae > Boesenbergia > Boesenbergia rotunda. The sequence continues at coordinate 275,703 of JAGFNQ010006710.1, read as the reverse complement.
AACTCCCCCTTAACCTATGTCTTTTCCCATTTTCAAAAGTTACAAACCTAACTTAAACCACCCATTCTCCCCCTTTGACACCATCAAAATGATTGCCCTAAGCAATACTCACCCATGACATCAAATGAGAGAATCTCATTTCTGAAAATTTCCAGAATCCTGAAATCAGACGTGTCAGTCGACTGCCCTTGGAGCAGTCGACTGATACTCTTCAGTCTGCAATTTCAGGTTTCTGAGCCGAATTTCAGAAACTCCACAAAAATTCCAGAAAATTCCAAAAATTGTGAAAATTTGCAAGCATATTTCCTATGATATACTCTACCAAGGAAAAATATCAGTTCATGAAAAATTCAAACACGCTCGACGTTTTGACTAAAGTCCAAATTTCTTGAAAAACACTAACTTTGTATTAAAGTTTCAACCTAGTTTTGCAATCATACATGTCCCAAGCTTATGGCAAAATAGATAAAACATAAAATGGTTTTTAAATATTTAAAATGTCCAACCATAATCTTTGGGCAAGATGTTCATTAATTAACACTTGTTTTCCCCATGGTTGGTCTTATTTTCATAATATGATACACCTCATGACCCAACACTATGCCATAAGCACACGTGAATCATTTGTATCATCCTAATGGATCAAGCACCACCTTCCTATTGGATTACCCCAAAGTCCATCCTATACTTCTACAAAACACATACCAAGGCACCTTCTTAAGAATGTGAACTCCTCTTCGGGAAGAGACTTGGTAAATATATCGGCAAGGTTTGACTTTGACTCAACATAGTGTAAATCTATGTCACCCCTTGCCACATGATCCCTAATGAAGTGATGCATTACTTCAATGTGTTTTGTTCTAGAATGGTGAACCGGATTTTTAGTCAAGTTAATTGTACTTACATTATCACACAAAACCTTGACCTTTGAGTAATGTAATTCATAATCCTCTAAGGTATACATGATCCAAAGTAGTTGAGACATACAACCACCCATTGCCACATATTCGGCCTCCGTTGTTGATAGGGCAACACATGGTTGTTTCCTACTACTCTAACTAACTAAAGATGCCCTAATAAATTGACATCCTCCACTAGTACTCTTCCTATCTAGTTTACAACCCGCATAGTCCGAATCGGTGTATCCAAAAAGTTCAACATTTGGAGTCCTAGGATACCAAAGCCCGACATTAAGAGGTCCTTTAATATATCTTAAGATCCTCTTGACTACCACTAGATGAGACTCTTTGACACATGATTGGTATCTTGCACACATACCTACCGCAAATAATATATCGGGTTTACTAGCGGTTAGGTACAATAAACTACCAATCATGCTCCGATATTATTTTGAGTCTGCCATTTTATCTTCAAGATCATTATCCATTTTGACATTTGTTCCTATAGGGGTAGATGCTACCTTAACATTTTCTAGTCCAAATTTCTTAATGATTTCCCTAGCATATTTAGTTTGATGCACATGAGTTCCTTCATTTGTTTGTTTAACTTGTAAGCCTAAAAAAAGTCAAATCTCTCACAAGACTCATCTAAACTCATTTTCCATACATTTAATGAACTCATAGAAAAATTCACTATTTGTTGACCCAAAGATAACATCATCCACATAGACTTGGGCCATAAAGATGTCCTTATCCTTAGATTTTAGGAATAAAGTTGGATCAATCGTACCTCTCCTAAAACCCTTGGATACTAAGAATGATGAAAGCCTTTCATACCAAGCCCGGGGAGCTTGTTTCAATTCATACAAGACTTTTCTTAGTTTGTAGACATGTCTAGGGTAATTTGGGTTCTCAAACCCGGGTGGTTGTTCTACATAGACCTCTTCCTTGATGCCCCCATTAAGGAATGCCGACTTCACATCCATTTGGTGAAGTGTGAAACCCATGTGAGCGGTATATACTAATAAAATTCTAATAGACTCTAATCTAATTACGGGGGCATATGTCTCATCATAGTCAAGACCCTCAACTTGATTAAACCCCCTAGCAACCAACCTAGCCTTGTTTCTAGTTATATTTCTTTGATCATCTAGCTTGTTCCTAAAGACCCATCTAGTGGTGACAATGGTACAATTATTGGGCCTAAGAACTAACTCCCATACTTTACTCCTTTCAAATTGATTCAACTCTTCTTGCATGGCTAGGACCCAATCCACATCACCTAATGTCTCATCAATAGATTTTGGTTCTAATTGAGAAATCAAGGCAATTTGACTACTATGTTCCCTAAAGTAGGACCTGGTCCTCACCCCTTGAGTGACATCACCAACTATTTGGTCAATAGGGTGATCTTGGTGATGCCTTAAAGGTCTAGAGGTTATGGGCTCATTAACTACATGATGTTCATCTTCTAATGCACTTCTCTCTCCCCCTTGATCATTGCCTCCCAAATGTAGTCTTGAATTTCTTGGATAATGGGTTGACTTTCCTCTATGTCCTTATCAATAGAAGATTTCTTAGGGTAGGTGTTTGTAGACTCATCAAAATCCACATTGGATGACTCCTCAATTACCTTAGTCCTTTTGTTATATACCCTATATCCCCTACTAGTGGATGAATATCCAACCAAAATCCCCTCATCCGTTTTAGATTCAAACTTCCTGAAATCATCCTTGGTGTTTAAAATGTAAACCTTACACCCAAAAACCCTAAAATAGTGAACTTGTGAAATTCTCCCATTCCACAACTCAAATGGAGTTTTTCCTAAAAACCTATGGATTAAGACTCGGTTTTGGATGTAACGAACGGTATTTACCGCTTCGGCCCAAAAGTAGCTAGGTAGTGAATATGCATTAAACATAGTCCTAGCGGCTTCTTGTAAGACTCTATTTCACCTTTCTACTACACCATTTTGTTGAGGGGTCCTTGGGCATGAAAATTCATGCTTGTACCGATTTTCTAAACAAAATTGTAAGAAGTTTGAATTTTCAAACTCTCCACCATGGTCACTCTTAATTCGGTTAATCTTGAGGTGTTTTTCATTTTCAACCCTCTTACTAAATCCTACAGATATCTCTAAGGTATCATCTACAATTACCAAACAATATTTACTCCCTACTAGTGAGGGAGTGCTATGACAATCAAATAGGTCCATATGCAATAATTCTAACGGTAAAGTAGTGCTAGTTAAGGTTTTACCTTTGTGTGATGATTTAGATTGCTTACTCTCTTGGCATGTATCACACATCTTAGTCTTTTCATACTTGATCATGGGGAGCCCCTTCACCAACTCCTCCTTTGCCACTCTTGCAATATTCTTCATGTTGATGTGCCCAAGTCGCCGGTGCCACAATCATCCTTCTTCTTCTTTAGATATGAGATACTTAGAAAAATTGTTAGAAGCATAGACAAGATTAAGATAATAAAGGTTGGCTTCTCTATATCCTTCTAGTATAATACTTTCGGAGCCATTTTGTCTAATTAAACACTTTCTAGTATGAAGCTCAACCCTATATCTCGTATCACAAAGTTGACTTACACTAAGTAAATTAAACTTCATATCCTTAATCAAAAGAACTTTATGAATTGTGATTGTAGGAGATACCTCAATGGTGCCCCTACCAATTATTTTGAGTTTCCCACTATTTCCGAATGACACGGTTCCTTCCCTTAGATAGCTAATGGTGGAGAATTTGCTCACATCTCCGGTCATATATCTTGAACACCCGTTATCTATAATCCATATTTTTTAGGCTTCCTTCACCTTCACCTATACAACACAGAAAACACAAGCTTTTGGTACCCAAATATTAGTTCCATAAGAATCATTTAAATATTTCTTTGGTACCCAAGCCTTCTTTGCATTTCCCTTAACACCTTGTCTCCTAGAGGCACCCTTTCTACCCATAAGTGAAACAAATGCTACCTCCTTGGTATTTTGGCCTATAACCTATCCCGGCTTTGTTATACACGGCTCTTTAGCTATTTATGATCATATCAAGGTTGCTAGAGCCAACTTAAAATTTCCTAAGTACCTTGGTTAGGTCTTCTACCTTTTTCCTTAGCTCCCTATTTTTTTTTCCAAACATGAATCATTTGACATGGTAGAGGAAACATGCAAATTGTCCTTAAGTTTCATGGATTCTAATTTGAGGATGCAAACTTCATTTTTCAATTCTTTAACTTTTCTCTTAGCCTTAGCCAAATCATCATTTGTACTAGTAATAATTTTGACAAGAGTAGAGGAGGGTAAGCTATATACCTCACTTACCGATACATCGGATTCGGATGATGAGCCTTCACTTTCATCTTCACTACTTGAACTCCTCTCATCTTCAGATGACTCCAAGTTGTCCACTCCCATTAATGCGAAGTGTGACACATGATCTTCTTCTTCCTCTGAAGATGATGGATCATCCCAAGTATCTTTTAGGTTTGTGGCACTCTTCCCTTTTTCTTTTGACTTCCTCTTTTCACTCTTCTTTTTCTACTCCTTCTTTTCTTCTCTTTTTTTTAATTGTGGGCACTCATTCTTCATGTGGCCCTCTTGATGACAATTGTAGCAAATAATGTCCTTCCCTTTGCTTCTTTTTCTACTCCTTCTTTTCTTCTCTTTTTTTTAATTGTGGGCACTCATTCTTCATGTGGCCCTCTTGATGACAATTGTAGCAAATAATGTCCTTCCCTTTGCTCTTGCTTCTTGACCCTTTCCTACCATAAGACTTGTTAGAAAAACTTTTAAAAGCTCTTCTCATTTTTCTTACTATGTAGGCTTCTTGGTCACTATCCATGGAGGCACTAGACTCCTCCGACTCGGATGATGAGGAGTAGATGATCTTCTTCTTCTCCTTCTTCTTTTTCTTTTCATTTTCTACAATAAATGCTACACATTTTTCTTTAGAAGAAATGTTAGCTTGCTCATGTAACTCAAATTCACAAAATAAATCATCTAACTTTACCGTAGAGAGATCCCTTGATACTTTGTAGGCATCAACCATTGATGCCCACAATGTAGACCTAGGGAATAATTGTAGAACATACCTCACGAGATCTTAGTTCTCAACCTTTTCACCAATTACAAGGAGCTCGTTGATTATTTCTTTGATCCTTCCATGTAATTGGCTTACCGTCTCGTTGGCCTTCATTGAGAGCGATTATAGTTGGACAACCAAGAGGTCCTTCTTTGCTCTTTTCGACTCATTTGATCCTTCATTGAGTTCGACAAACTTCTCCCAAAGTTCCTTTGCGCTCTTGAAAGGCCACACTTTGTTGAGTTGTTCTTTTGACAATCCACATTGAAGCGTTGTGGTGACCTTTGCATTTGCTTGCGCCTTCTTCATGATTTCCTTTGTCCAAGTCCTCATTGGTAGTGGCTCTCCTCTTTCACTGATGGGTGCATCGAAGTCATCTACAATACTCATCCAATTTTCAATATCGTTCATCAAATAGTACTCCATCCTATCTTTCCAATAGGCGAAGTCATTTCCGTCGAAGAACGGTGGCCTTGCGGTGCTATAGCCCTCTTGAAACGCCATTTCTTGATACTCCGGTCGACGATGAGTTCTCCCGAAGTAAACCAGCTCTGATACCACTTGTTAGATCGTGGCGCTTGCTAGAGGGGGGGTGAATAGCAAGTTTTCTTGAACTTTCTCTACAAGAAGGTTGTTGGAACCCGGATAGCTAGAGAGGGGGGGGGGTGAATATGGCCAAACACTTGGACTTTAAACTTTTCAAACTTCTGCACTCAATTTGTTAGTAGCACAGCGGAAGAAATAATGGAAACAGAGAAGTGCAGAAATGCAGAAAACAAAAACAACTAGAAAGAACAAACAAGATCGCTAACAAGGAGGGTTTACAAGGTTCGGGGATAACTTGCCCCTACTCCTTGGCGTGCCCTTAAGGTGGGCGATCCCTTGATCGTCGGCAAATCAAGCCCCGGTTAACACTAGATAGAAAGCAACCTCCTTCTCGGTGGAGTAACCTCTCCACAGCGTTTCAATCAAGGATATAGTTTTGAGCACAATGAAACACAAGAAGGATCTTACTCAGCACTTAGCAAAGACAGGAACACAGCAAACTCCCTCTGAGCTCCACCCAGCGACGATCTCACGCAAGAACCCTTTCCTCGTGTCTTCTCGCTGTTGGACTCGAAGCTTCTTGTTCCTTTCTCCAAGTGCTCAAGCAAGGGCTGGTTGCTTCAAAGATCAGAGTAGCTTTCTCAAGAGTGGATGATCAACAAGGAGCACAAGCACGCAGCAAGTATCACAGCTCAAACCAAAGACAACAACTTCTTCTTGCTCTGCTCCACACCGCTCCTTTTGTTCCCCTTTTGACTGCCAGGTGACAACATCTCACTGCAGCCTCCAGCTGCTTACCTGCAACCACCAGCTACTACTGAGCTTCTTTGGACTCCCTGAGCCTCCCTCAGACCAGCCCCAGACAGCAGCTCCAACCAGCGCAAGCGCCCGTTGTAACCTGAGATGGAAAAATAGACAAACCTGCTCCAAGGAAAGGTCTCCATTGACTCTCCTTGAGTGTTTGAATCCTTTCCTGTCACCTGCAGCTTAATCAGAGTATTAGGATAGCATATCAAGCAGCAAATCATGTATCAGATGTTAAGCACAGAGAATCGGATACGGTCAGACGCGATCAGAGCGTCTGACAGTGCAATTTGAATTAAAGTGATCGGTCACCGGACCGATCCAGGGCTTGTGGGTCGGTCACCAGACCGATCCACCGCTTAGCTGGGACTCTCAGCTCTCGCGGCGACACAAGCCTGATCAGTCACCAGACCGATCAGAGTGAAGCCTGATTGGTCACCAGACCGATCAGGTAGCTCCCTGTCCGATCAGGCACAAGCCTGATCGGTCCACGTCTGAGTGAACAGTAACTGTGAAAATCAAATCCTAAGTCGTGGATCGGTCACCAGACCGTTCAGGAGCTGATCAGTGGGGGAACTCAACTCACTGTGGGCTCCCTGATCGGTCACCAGACCGATCAGGAGCACGGCAGTGAGGAAGCTGCCTGCTCCCTGATCGGTCACCGGACCGATCAGGAGCCAAACAACGAGGCAACGGCTTGCTCCCTGATCGGTCACCAGACCGATCAGGAGCCACTCAGTAGGTTCCCAACCTCACTGTGTGCTCCCTGATCGGTCACCAGACTGATCAGTCATCGCTGGATCGGTCACCAGACCGATCCATGAAGGAGCAGCGTGCCAATATCCCTGATCGGTCACCAGACCGATCCAGAGACTCAAACCTAGCCCTCCAAGCTAGGATTTCATTCACCTTAGCCCTCCAAGCTAAGGATTTTTCACCTAACCCTCCAAGTTGGGAATTTTCACCTAACCCTCCAAGCTAGGACTTTTCACCTAGCCCTCCAAGTTAGGACTTTTCACCCAACTCTTCCGAATTAGGATTTTTCCAAACCTAGCCCTCCAAGCTAGGACCTGGCCCTCCAAGCTAGGACTTTTTCACCTAACTCTCCAAGTTGGGACTTTTCACCTAATCCTCTAAGTTAGGACTTTTCACCTAGCCCTCCAAGCTAGGCATTTTCACCCAACCCTTCCGAATTAGGACTTTTCAACACCTAACCCTCCAAGCTAGGATTTTCCACACCTAACCCTCCAGGTTAGGATTTTCCAACACCTAGCCCTTTAAGCTAGGATTTTCCATACCATGCCTAATCCTCGATCAGGACTTAACCATAATCATCATAATCATCTACCTAAACTAAAATCGGTGTCAACACCAAAACAACAATCAGGGTCAGACTGCATCAACAATCTCCCCTTTTTTGTTGTTTGACAACCCGATTTTAAGTTTAGGGATTCTCAATCAATTTTCTCAAACTTAGAATCATAGGGGAATCAGGATCCTCCCCCTATAACATAATCCTCCTCCTCCTATAACATAATCATCCTAAACTTAACCAACCACACTCTCCCCCTTTGTCGAACACCGAAAAGGGTCTAGAAGGGCTGTTAAGTTTAACCATACTCCCCCTCAACCCTAGGGGAATCCCAAAACAATAAAGATTTGATTGATTTTTGATAAACATATGAACACATATGAGAAAAATAGGGCATGACAATACAAGCATATGTATCATATGAACATGGCATCATAAGCATGAATGAGGCATATAAACAAATAATAATCATGTGAACTCATATAAGCCAACATCCTAACATGATAAGGCAAGCAAAATATCAGTGCATCAAACCAAACAACCAAACAGATGCATATCAATGCATCGAAGTCAAACAAGTATGGCACAAGGCCAGAGAAGTCAAGTTACTAGGTATACAGCCTGAGAGTCATACAATCCAAGATATCAGACAGACAAATCACAATCAACCACAGAATATATCAGTCATCAGCGGGGGGGGGGGGGGGGGTCAGCCTGCATCGGATCATCTAGCGTATCATCAACATCCACGGACCCAGATGCAGCACTACCGGAAGGTGCATCCCGAGGAAATGTATGTCGGCGCCACTCGTCGTACCAGGTCTGCTGGAGCGTGCGAACCCCAGAGACATCAGACTCCACTGAGGTTAGTCTGCGATCAATGGATCGGAACTGTGAGCGGACCTCCTCGCGATAAATCTCCCGCAGATGAAAATCATGCTGGATGGTCTGATCCAACTCTGACAGCTGCCAGCGCAGATCTGGCTCGGGCTCATCGTAGTAATCAGCAGCAGCAGCAGGAGGAGCCTCATGAGGTGCATCAGCATCGGCTGGCACTTGAAAATGTGGTCCTCCCCCAGGTAGCTCACCAAGTCCTCTCCCATCCTTCCAAACCAAAACCCCATCGTGGTGCCGTATGATGATGCCTGACTTGGCAAATGCCCGCCGACCAAGCCGACAATCCTGTCGGACCATAGGCACTGTCCTGCCTTTGGTGACATCAACACCTACTGACATAAGCCAATCTGTGATGACATGACCAAATGACATGTAGACCGTGCGACGGCTCGGCTCGCGATAGGATAAGATGGACTGAAAGATGCTCTCCATGATATCGAAGTCCATTCGGCGGTGCATGCCGTAGAGCATCAAGCAGTGATAGGGTCGGATCTTGGCTAAAGGCTTGGAAGTGATTGGAAGGATACAGTTCGTGATAATCTTAAACAAGATGTAATCGGTAGGAGAGAGACGAAGTGCTGCAAAAGTAGGGAAGTCAGGACCTAACTCGTCAAGCCCGACTGGGCGGGGATGTCCGAAGAAATGCTGATAAATGCCATCGGGAGTAACATCCGAAAAAGGTGCTGATAAAGGATCAGGAAGCTCGGGGTAGATCGAATACAGGTTTGGTGATCGTCGACCACCCAGATACTCTGCTAAAATGTCGTAAGAGAAATCAAGGTTCCTCTTGGCGACTCGAGTGGTGAACTCGAAGCCCCCCTGAGGTCCCTACTGAAGATTGTTGTAAAATTCGGAGACAAGGTCGTAATTGATAGTCCTCTCCAGAGAAAGTAGAAAGCCAAGGTTGTAAAATGTGACAATCTCCATGACTGACGGACAGTACTCAGTCAGAAAAGGGACATCAATGGATCGGCAGGACAGTAATTTAAAGGTCCTTGATTGGAAAGCCTGTTCACAGGCAGCATTTGGAAAGCGAGAGCTCGAGGAAGGCTGAGGCCTTCTGGAGGGCGCTGATGAAGAAGGGACTTTCCCCTTCGAGCTGCCCTCTGCAGCCTCATTGCCCTTGGATGATTTTCTAAAGATTTAAATTGGTCATGACACAAGATTAAAGGAACACAAAAACCATACAAGAATTGGTCATGGTATAAGATAATCAAGTGAGTAAGGTCGAATTGTTCATACGAACATGATTTAATCGGGAATTGATCACACACATAGTTTGAATCAATTGGACAAGGTTAAATCGAACATAGGTTGAATCAAAAATTCAAGATTTGATCATGGGAAGAGTAATCACAAGGTGAGATCAAGAAGGTCACGACCAAAACAAAGATCACGACACAAAACAAGCAAACACCAAAACATGGTTAGCCGTTAGAATGATAAGCTCGGAATGAAAAATCAACCATAAAGCTTACTTTGGTGCCATGTTGACTTGGTTGAGAGGAGAACTCTCTCGGAACTTCTACGCACGAGAGAATCGTAACACAAGGGAAGCTTGCAGCTAGCAGTTGCCGACACCAACAGCAAGAGGAAGAACTCTCGTGCAGAAGGAAGAAAACACACTTGCAGAGAGGAGCACAAGAGAACCTTACGTACAACAAGTGAGGAAGGATCGCTCACGCAAGGAAGGAGGAAAAAGGGTTTCGGCGCTGAGGGGTTTTGGTCGGCTAGGGCTTTGGAAGATGAGGAGAAAACGTGATTAAACCGGTTGGTGGATCGGTCCACCAACCGCACTTTAATGTGGTTGAACGGATCACCGTTCGATCTGGAAACGCCCAAACCGATCAGGCTCCAGCCTGATCGGACTGGCCTGGTCCTGATCGGTCGGGCGACCGATCATGCAGGCTCCTGATCGATCGACTGATCGATCAGGAAGCGAACAGTAGGGTCAGATGATTTTCGAGAGGCCCTCCTGATCGGTCTCTGGACCGATCATCACAAGGTGCCAGATCGGTCTGGGGACCGATCCAGGCTAGCACAGAGTGTTTGCTCAGGATTTCGTTAAGTCTCTGTCGACCCCTCTGATCGGTCTGTGGATCGATCAACGCAGAATGGAACCAGATCGGTCCGGGGACCGATCAGCCCTATGCCTGATCGGTCCAGTGACCGATCAGGATTCCTGAAATTCCCTGATACGATCTGAAACTTTCAGTTTCAGATATTTACACAACTTCTGAGGGAATCTGATGGAAAATATCGAACTTGGATGTGATCCCCTGACTATGATTGATCCCTAGACAAGGGTCAAAGGTCCTTATAGGTTCAATAATCACTTTGCTCCACCCAAGTGAAGTCAAACTCAATCAACAATCATTCAACCAAGTTTTAACCAAGATTGTGCCAAATTCAAGTTTCCAATCAAGTTTCCTTGATTGGAATGTCCAAGTATGTGTTGATGCAGTCTGGCCCTGATTGTTGTTTTTGTGTTGACACCGATTTTAGTTTAGGTGGATGATTATTGATTATGATTAAGTCTTGATCGGGGATCAGACATGGTATGGATCAGGCATGGTATAGAAAATCCTAGCTTGGAGGGCTAGGTGTGTGAAAAGTCCTAATTCGGAAGAGGTGGGTGAAAAGTCCTCACTTGGAGGGCTAGGTGAAAAGTCCTAACTTGGAGGGTTAGGTGCAAATTCCCATCTTGGAGAATTAGGTGAAAAAGTCCTGGCTTGGAGGGTCAGGTTCTAGCTTGGAGGGCTAGGCTTAGAAAAGTCCTAATCTGGAAGAGCTGGGTGAAAAGTCCTAGCTTGGAGGGCTAGGTGAAAAGTCCTAACCTGTAGGGTTAGGTGCAAATTCCCAACTTGGAGGGTTAGGTGAAAAACCCTTAGCTTGGAGGGCTAAGGTGGTTGGAGCCCCTGGATCGGTCTGGTGACCGATCAGGGAGTTGGCACGGTGCTCCTTTGTGGATCAGTCCGGTGACCGATCCAGCGATGACTGATCGGTTTGGTGACCGATCAGGGAGTATTCGTTTCACCCACTGATTGGCTCCTGATCGGTCTGGTGACCGATCAGGGAGCAAACAGTGAGGTTGAGTTCCCTTGCTGAACTGCTCATGATCGGTCTGGTGACCGATCAGGATCACTGTGCAAATCGTTCGGGAGAACGGTCCAGTGTCGCAGGTTCCTCTCTATGACCGATCAGGACGGAGCCTGATCGGTCTGGACCCAGCCTGATCGGTCTGGTGATCGATCAGGATGTTTCCTGATCGGTCCGGTGATCGATCAGGAGGTCTGGACTGCGAAGCTCAGAAATCGCCTGATAGAGGGGTGGATCGGTCCGATGATCGATCCACAACCTGGGATCGGTCTGGTGACCGATCCAGGAGAGTCTCAAAGAAATCGCGATTTCTAATCGAGCGTTGGGGACCGATCAGGACGGAGCCTGATCGGTCTGGACCCAGCCTGATCGGTCTGGTGACTGATCAGGAGGCTCTCTGATCGGTCCGGTGACCGATCACTTTAATTCAAATTGCACTGTCAAACGCTCTGATCGCGTCTGAGCGTATCCGATTCTCTGCGCTTAACGTCTGATACATGATATGCTGCTCTAACACTCTGATTAAGCTGCAGGTGACAGGGGAGGATTCAAACACTCAAGGAGAAGTCAATGGAGGCTTTCCTTGGAGCAGGTTTGTCCGTTTTTCCATCTCAGATTGCAACGGCCGAGCTGCAGACTGGAGCTGAGACTGGAGCTTGGCTGAGGGAAGCTCATGGAGTCCAGGGATAGCTCAATGGTAGCTGGCGTTGGCAGATGAGCAGTTGGGAGCTGCAGGGATGGTGTCATCTGAGGCTTGGTGGAGAAACAAAAGAGAGAAGAAGACTTCGGTTGAAGAAAGAGTTCGAGAGTTTTGAGAATTCGAAGTATTTGAGCTTGCTGAAGTTCTTGCTGCGATTTTGTGTTCTCCACACTTGACTTGCTGTGTGCGTGTGCTGTTGATTCTTTGAGCAAGTCATTGAGATCTGAGGAGCAACCAACTCTTATGTGAGTGCTTGGAGGAAGGAACAAGGAGCTTGGATCCAACAGTGAGAAGACACGAAGGAGGGAGTCCTTGCGTGAGATCGTCGCTGGGTGGAGCTCGGGATAAGCTTGTTGTGTTCTTGTCCTTGCTAAGTGCTGAGTAAGAGTTTTCTTTGTGTTTCATTAAGTTTAAATCTATATCCTTGTTTGAAACGTTGTGGAGAGGTTTCTCCACCGAGAAGGAGGTTGCTTTATATCCGGTGAACACCGGGGCTTGATCTGCCGACGATCATGGGATCGCCCACCTTAAGGGCATGCCAAGGAGTAGGGGCAAGTTATCCCCGAACCTTGTAAACCCTCCGTGTTAGCGTTCTTTCTAGTTGTGTCTGTTTGCATTCGGTTTCTGTTTTTGGTTTCTGCACTGTTTGTTTCCATTCGTTTCTTCCGCTGTGCTACTGATAAGGTTGAGTGCATAAATTTCATAAGTGCCGAAGGTTTCAAGTATTTGGCTATATTCACCCCCCCTCTCTAGCTATCCGGATTCCAACAAGTGGTATCAGAGCTTGGGGCTCTGCTTTTGCGGATTAACAACTGAGAGCTACATCCATGGCATTGAGGGAAGGTTTTTCCACCACTCGACCTCCATTCTTCGATGGCGCCAACTTCCAATATTGGAGATCGAAGATGGAATATTATTTGAAGATGGACATCAATACTTGGTTCGCGGTGAAGGAGGGATTCACCCCTCCTAAGGATGATGAAGGCAAAAAACTTGAGTCGTGGAGATGGACTGCCGAACAAACTCGAAAAAATGAAGCCGACGCCAAGGCGGTTGTCACTCTACAATGTGACATGAACAAAGACCAACTCATCAAGGTTGGTCCTTTCACAAGTACAAAGGACTTGTGGAACAAACTCATTGAGCTTCACGAGGGCACCCGAGACTCAAGAATCGCAAAGAGGGATTTGTTCCTCAATCAACTCCAAAATCTCTCCATGAAGGAGAATGAATCGGTAAGTGAGCTTCATAGTCGGTTCAAGGAAGTCCTCAATGGGCTTCATTCGATTGATGAAAAGGTCGAGAATCGCGACCTTGTGAGGTATGTCTTGAAAGCCTTTCCAAGGAATGCTTTGTGGTCATCCATGGTGGATGCCTACAAAGTTTCCAAGGATCTATCTATTGTAAAGTTAGATGACTTATTTTGTGAGATGGAATTGCATGAAATGGCTAACAAAGGCCCCAAGGAGAAGGGGATTGCTTTAGTTGCAGGGGACCGATCCAACAATAAGAAAAAGGAGAAGAAGAAGGAGAAGGAGGTCTCTTCGTCTTCATCCTCCTCCGAATCAGAGTCCGATTCCGAAGAAGATGGCAACAGCTCTTCTTCCTCTGAGATGACGAACTTTGTGAGAAGGATGATGAGAAGGGGTTGACGCTTCAAGAGTAGAGGTAACTCTAGTGAAGCTAAACTTGATAAGACTAATGCATCTTGCTTTGAGTGTGGTAGGAAAGGGCATTTCAAGAATGAATGTCCAAAACTAAAGAAGAAGGAGGAGAAATCCAAAAAGAAAGAAGAAAAATTCAAGAAGAAGAAGAAGGCCTTGAAGGCCACTTGGGATGAGTCATCCTCTAGCTCATCCGATGAAGAAAAGGAGGAGAAGAGCACAAGACATGTGACACTCATGGCTCTAGGAGAGGAAAGCTGTGATGAATCTTCAAGTTCCTCAAACGCGGCTTCATCATCTTCGGATGATGAAGAGGTAACTTCTCCCGAGCTTGAAAAATGTTATAGAGCAATTGCATGTTTAACTAATATGCTTAAGAAGTCAAAAAATAAAGTTAAAGCATTGTAATTAGAAATTGATCAATTGAAATTATCTAGGGATGATAACATTGATGATTTGCATGTTGAATTGTTAGAAGATGAGATTAAGTCATTGAAGCTTGAGGTTGATAAATTGAAAACCTCTAAGGTTGAGGATGTAAATGATTTGCATGATGACTTGCTAGTAGAAGAGAACAAATTATTAAAGAGTGAAGTTGAGATACTCAAGAATATTCTTGAGAAGTTCTCAACTAGCTCTAAAACCCTAGACGTGATCTTGAATGCCCAAAGGGCGGTCTACAATAGGGCCGGTATTGGTTATCGACCCAAAGAACCCTCATTCGTGTCCTTGATGTCTAGGACTGATATGAGACAATCTAGGATACCCAAGGTTCAAAAGAGAGTTGTCAAGGCATGGGTGCCTAAGTCGTGTTTAGTTGATGTTTTAGGTCCCAAGGTTTGGGTACCTAAAACTTCTATTTTTCGAATTGTGTAGGTTATGATTGAGGGGGAACATCTATCAACTTGGTTCGTTGATAGTGGATGCTCCAAACATATGACCGGGGATAGATCATTGTTTACCACACTTCACAAGAAAAGTAGAAGTAATGTATCATTTGGTAACAATGATAGCCTTAAGGTCATAGGAATAGGAGACATTCAAATATCCGAATGTCTTAGAATCTCAAATGTCCTTCTAGTTAAGAGGATGAAATTTAATCTCCTAAGTGTGAGTCAATTGTGTGACACGGGTTACACAATTGACTTCCAACCAAGTCAATGTCTAGTTAGACAACATGACACCTTGGACACAGTACTAGTAGGAGCAAGAGTAGACAATATTTATCAAGTTTTATTTAAAAGTGCTACTAATGTTTCTGCTAAGTGTTTCATGTCAAAAGAAGAAGAGTCCACCCTTTGGCACCGGAGGCTAGCACATGTGAACATGAAGAACATCCGAAAGTTGGACAACAAGGGATTGGTTCGTGGCTTACCAAGCATCAAGTATGAGAAAGATAAACTATGTGATGCATGTCAAATGGGTAAGCAAACAAAATCTGCACATAAAGGTAAAAGCACTGTAAGTACTTCTACTGCATTAGATTTACTTCACATGGATTTATTTGATTATAGTACTATCATATCATTGAATGGAAGTAGATACTGCTTTGTGTTCATTGATGATTTCACTAGATATACATGGACTTACTTTTTGAAATATAAGTACCAAACTTTAGATGTTTTCATTTCTTTTTGTGGAAGAGTTGAAAATGAAAAATCATCAACCATTAACACCATTAGAAGTGATCATGGAGGTAAATTTCAAAATCAAAGGTTTTTAGAATTTTGTCAAGATAGGGGTTATAGACATGGGTTCTCTACTCCTAGAACACCACAACAAAATGGTGTTATAGAAAGGAAGAACCGTGTTCTACAAGAGGCTGCACGAAGCATGCTTAATGAGTACTCACTCCCGAGCTACTTATGGGCTGAAGCTGTAAATACAGCTTGCTATGTGCAAAACCGGGTCCTCATTCATAGGTTTTTAGGGAAGACTCCCCATGAACTTTGGTTTGGAAAACCACCTACGGTTAAACACCTTAGGGTGTTTGGTTGTAAGGTGTTCATTCTAAACACCAAGGATCATCTTGGAAAGTTCACGGCGAAGGCTGATGAAGGGATACTAGTCGGGTACTCCCTGGTTAGTAAAGCCCATTGAGTCTACAACAAGAAGTCTAAACTAGATGAAGAATCTTCTGATGTTGTCTTTGAAGAAATTCCAAAAGTCAATGGTCAACCAGAAGATGGAGTCCAATTCGAACTTAGGAGACTAAGTTTGAATGAAAGTCCAAATGGTGTTGATGGTGATGAATCTGATGACGGTGAGCCTAGACAATCCATAGATCAGCCGGACCCTGAGGCTGAACATGTGTCTAGTGAGCCCATTCACGAAGCACCACCAACACCAAGGCAAACTAGATTAGCCTCTAGTCATCCCCAAGACTAAATTGTTGGAGACATCCATCATGGGGTTAGAATTAGATCATTCTTCCGGAATGAGACTAATGAAGTTGCCCTGATTTCCAAAATTGAACCTAGGAAAATTGATGAAGCATTAAATGATCCTGATTGGATCATTGCAATGCAAGATGAATTAGGTCAATTCGAGAGGAGTCAAGTTTGGGACTTAGTCCTTAGACCTAAGAAGACCACCATCATTGGAACCAAATGGGTCTTCAAGAACAAATTGAACCATAAGGGAGAAATCATTAGAAACAAGGCACGATTAGTAGCCAAGGGTTACAGTCAAGTTGAAGGCCTTGATTATGATGAGACTTATGCTCCCGTGGCACGATTAGAGTCCATCCGATTGATGCTAGCATTTGCAGCACATTGTGGTTTCAAATTATATCAAATGGACGTCAAATCGGCCTTTTTAAATGGTCTAATTAGGGAAGAGGTCTATGTCGAACAACCACCGGGGTTTGAAAATACCGAATTTCCAAACCACGTGTTCAAGCTCAAAAAGGCACTCTATGGCTTTAAACAAGCACCCCGGGCTTGGTATGAGCGGTTGTCAACATTCCTAATTGAGAAGGGCTTTGTTAGAGGCCAAATAGACCCTACACTATTTCTACGGAGAGATGGTGACAATATTTTTGTAGCCCAAGTATATGTCGATGACATAATTTGTGGCTCAAACAATAGGGGCTATTTAAATGAGATCATTGGACACATGGAGAGTGAGTTTGAAATGAGTCTAGTGGGAGAGTTGACTTTCTTCCTCGGACTTGAAATCAAGCAAACTCGCGGTGGTATCCATGTGCACCAATCAAAGTATACACAAGAAATGCTTCGAAAATTCAATATGAGTTATTCAAATGAGGTAACCACTCCCATGGCTACAAACACAAAATTAGACAATGATGAGAGTGGTAAACCCGTTGATTTGACTCAATATCGAAGCATGATAGGTAGTTTGCAATACCTCACAGCTAGTCGACCGGATATTCTATTTGCTGTGGGTATGTGTGCTAGGTATCAAGTTTGTGCCAAGGAATCTCACTTAATCGCTGTTAAGAGAATTTTGAGATATCTTAAAGGCACAATAGGAGTCGGTCTATGGTACCCCCGTACTGAATCATTTGATTTGATTGGCTATATGGATTCCGACTACGCTGGATGTAAGTTGGACCGGAAAAGCACAAGTGGGGGTTGCCAATTCTTAGGTTCGTCCTTAGTAAGTTGGTCAAGTCGGAAGTAACACTGTGTTGCTCTCTCCACGACCGAGGCAGAGTATATTGCTATGGGAGAGAGCGTATCACAATTGTTGTGGATGATACATACTTTAGAGGACTATGGATTGAGTTACAAGGGTGTGCAAGTGTTATGTGATAACATTAGCACAATTAACCTAACCAAGAATCCAGTCCATCATTCTAGGACCAAACACATTGAGGTGTGTCACCACTTCATTAGGGATCATGTAGCTAGGGGAGATATTGGACTCTCACATGTAGAGTCCAAATCAAACCTAGCTGACATTTTCACTAAACCGCTCCCCAAAAATGAATTTAGTTTCCTAAGAAGGGAGTTGGAAATGTGTCGTGCTTCATGAATTTCCAAAATGCTTTCAAACCCTTCATGATTATTTCAAAATTGTTGGGAAACAATTGGGTAACTTTGGGGACATCTCACACAAACTATAAGGTTTAACAAAACGTTTTTGTTTGCTAGATATGGGGTGAGATGTTAGGATCAACTAAATTTCTCAAAATGTCAATGCATCCCTTGAGAAATAAAGTTGACGAGATAATAATCACTTCGGTGACCAAGTATGGTGAAAACCATTGCATAACATATGTGTATATGGCTCCGTGATCATACTTGGACATTCCAATCAAGGAAACTTGATTGGAAACTTGAATTTGGAACACAACTTGATTGAATTTGCTTGAATGATTGTTGATTGAGTTTGACTCCACTTGGGTGGAGCAAAGTGATTGTTGAACCTATAAGGACTTTTGATCCTAGTTCAGGGATCAATTTTAGTCATGAGATCATGTCCAAGTTCGATAAACTTCATCAGATCTCGATTGGAAAATCCTGAAAATCTGAAACTGAATGTTTCAGATCGTATCAGGGAATATCAGGAATCCTGATCGGTCACCGGACCGATCAGGCATAAGGCTGATCGGTCACCGGACCGATCAGGCATAAGGCTGATCGGTCCCCAGACCGATCTGGCTCCACTCTGCAACGATCGATCCACAGACCGATCAGAGGGGCTTCAGTGACTTCACGAAATTCTGATCAACCTTACTGAGCCAGCCTGGGTCGGTCCCCAGACCGATTAGGCACCCTCTGGTGATCGGTCCGCAGACCGATCAGGGGGCTCACAGGTTTCTCTCCGAACCCTACTGTTCGTGTCCTGATCGATCAGCCGACCGATCAAGAGCGCACCTGATCGGTCACCCGACCGATCAGGCCCAGGTCAGTCCGATCAGGCTATAGCCTGATCGGTCTAGGCGCTATCAGATCGAACGGTGATCCGTTCAGATGCATTAAAGTCTGGTTGGTGGACCGATCCACCAACCAAATAATTGCGCGAAAAACTTCTCTTTGCCAAACCCTAGCGCCGAAACCCCTTACTCGTGCAACCTTTGCTTCGTGCGAGAGCCTTCCCAGTGCTTTCGTCCTTCCCTTACTAGTGTGCACGTGCGAACCTAAGGGGTTCTTCCGAGATCTGTCTTCTTCCTGCGACGTTTTCTTGCGCTGAAGGGCTGTGCGGTCTCACTTGCGCCGAAGGTTTCCTTTGCGCAAGCCGATTCTTCCAATCTTCAAGAACTTCACCAATGGCACCAAAATGAGTTTTTGGCTTAGTTTTTCCTCCAAATCAGTCTATAGTGTTTGTCTTTAACGCTAATCATATTTTGGTGTTTGTTTTGTGTCGTGACCTTCTTGTGTTGGCCGTAATTCACTTTTTCCATACTCTATCTTTGATCAACTCTTACATTTGTAATCTGTTGGTTTGTCATGATCCTGTTTACTGTGTGTCGTTGATTAAACTATGATCATGTCTTGCCTTGTGATCTTTTGATTATTGTGTCGGAATCAAATCTTGGGTCCTTGATTAAACCTTTGTCCCTATGATCTCTTCAATTTTGTCCAATTGATTTAATCTTGTGCCATGATCAATTCAATTCTTTAGAAAATCTTCCAAGGGCAAGGAACCCATAGAGGGCAGTGCAAAGGGGAAAGCCCCTTCTTCTTCTGCGCCCTCCAGAAGGCCTCAGCCTTCTTCAAGTTCTCGTTTTCCTAATGCTGCATGTGAGCAGGCATATCAATCTCGCACCTTCAAGCTACTTCCCTGCCGATCCATTGATATTCCTTTTCTGCCAAACATTGTCCATCAGTCATGGACATAGTCATGTTCTACAACCTGGGCTTCCTTCTTTCCATGGAACGGACCATCAATTACGACCTAGTCTCAGAATTCTACAACAATCTACAACAAGGTCCTCAAGGGGGCTTCGAGTTCACTACTCGTGTCGGCAAGAAGAACCTTGATTTCTCGTATGATATTTTAGCGGAGTACTTAGGAGGTCGACGATCACCTAACCTCTATTCGATCTATCCCGAGCTCCCTGATCCTCTGCTGGCCCCATTTGCAGATGTTACCCCCGACTCCATCTATCAGCACTTCTTTGGCCATCCCCGCCCAGCCGGACTCGATGAGTTGGGTCCTGATTTCCCTACTTTTGCAGCCCTACGACTTGCTCCAGTTGACTACGTCCTTTTCAAGATAATCACAAATTGCATCTTACCCATCACTTCAAAGCCTTTGACTGAGATCCGACCCTATCACTGCCTTATGCTCTACGGCATGCACCGCCAGATGGACTTCGACATCATGGAGAGCATCTTCCAGTCCATCCTGTCCTATCGTGAGCTGAGTCGTCGCACGGTCTACATGTCATTTGGTCATGTCATCACTGACTGGCTTATGTCAGTTGGTGTTGATGTCACCAAGGGCAGGACCGTGCCCATGGTCAGACAGGATTGTCGGCTTGGTCGGCGGGCTTTTGCGAAATCTGGCATTATTATTCGTAAGCGCGATGGGGCCTTAGTATGGAAGGATGGGAGAGGACTTGGTGACCTACCTGGGGGAGCACCACATTTTCAGGCACCACCTGAGGTTGCTGTACTACATGAGGCTCCTGTTGCTGACGCCGAGTACGACTATGAGCCTGACCCAGACCTACGATGACAGATCTCCGAGCTGGATTGGATCCTCCAGGAGGATATTCATTTGAGGGAGCTCCATCGAGAGGAGGCCCACTTGGATTTCCGTTCCTTTGATCGCCGATTGACCGGCGTAGAGTTTACTGTCTCTGGGGTCCAGGCATTGCAGCAGACGTGGTACGCAGAGTGCCGTCGCCATACATTTCCAGGGGATGCTCCTTCAGGCAGTGCTGCACCAGGATCTGCTGATGCCACGATAGATGATCTCATGCACGATGACGATCCACCCACTGACGTTTGAGTTTGGATGACCAGTGTCTCTTCTGGTGTTATGCATATTTGATTGTTTAGTGGTGTGACTTTTGGGCTGTATGCCCCTTGACTTATTTGTTGTGGCCTTGTGCCACACGTATTTTGACTATGATGCATGTGTCTTGCATTGTGTGATTACTCTGGCTGTTTTATGACTTATTTCTTCTGACTTTGATGCATGTTTTATCCTACTTTAGTATACTTCTTGTTGATGCTATGATGTACTATCTACATATTTGATCCATAGCTATCTTCATGTTTATGATGTCATGCTCATTTGATACATATGCTTGTTTTGCCATGACTATATCGTTTTGCCATATGTATTCATATGCATATCAAAAATCAATTTGTTGTTTTGCGGTACCCCTAGGGTTGAGGGGGAGTATAATTTAAACTTAACAGCCCTTCTAGACCCCTTTTCGGTGTTCAACAAAGGGGGAGAGTGTTGGTTGGTTAAGTTTAGGATGATCATGTTGTAGGGGGAAGATCTGGATTCCCTTATGATTCTAAAGTTGAGCAATTGATTGAGAATCCCTAAACTTAAAATCGGATTGTCAAACAATAAAAAGGGAGAGATTGTTGATGCAGTCTGGCCCTGATTATTATTTTGGTGTTGACACCGATTTTAGTTTAGGTGGATGATTATTGATTATGATTAAGTCCTGATCGGGGATCAGACATGGTATGGATCAAGCATGGTATGGAAAATCCTAGTTTGGAGGGCTAGGTGTTGGAAAATCCTAACCTGGAGGGTTAGGTGTTGAAAATCCTAGCTTGGAGAGCTAGGTGTGTGAAAAGTCCTAATTCGGAAGAGGTGGGTGAAAAGTCCTAACTTGGAGGGCTAGGTGAAAAGTCCTAACTTGGAAGGTTAGATGCAAATTCCCATCTTGGAGAATTAGGTGAAAAAGTCCTGGCTTGGAGGGTCAGGTCCTAGCTTGGAGGGCTAGGTTTGGAAAAGTCCTAATCCGGAAGAGTTGGGTGAAAAGTCCTAGCTTGGAGGGCTAGGTGAAAAGTCCTAACTTGGAGGGTTAGGTGCAAATTCCCAACTTGGAGGGTTAGGTGAAAAACCCTTAGCTTGGAGGGCTAAGGTGGTTGGAGCCCCTGGATCGGTCTGGTGACCGATCAGGGAGTTGGCACGGTGCTCCTTCGTGGATCGGTCCGGTGACCGATCCAGCGATGACTGATCGGTCTGGTAACCGATCAGGGAGTATTCGTTTCACCCACTGATTGGCTCCTGATCGGTCTGGTGACCGATCAGGGAGCAAACAGTGAGGTTGAGTTCCCTTGCTGAACTGCTCCTGATCTGTCTGGTGACCAATCAGGATCACTGTGCAAATCGTTCGGGAGAACGGTCCAGTGTCGCAGGTTCCTCTCTATAATCGATCAGGACGGAGCCTGATCGGTCTGGACCCAGCCTGATCGGTCTGGTGATCGATCAGGATGTTTCCTGATCGGTCCGGTGATCGATCAGGAGGTCTGGACTGCGAAGCTCAGAAATCGCCCGATAGAGGGGTGGATCGGTCCGGTGATCGATCCACAACCTGGGATCGGTCTGGTGACCGATCCAGGAGAGTCTCAAAGAAATCGCGATTTCTAATCGAGCGTTGGGGACCGATCAGGACGGAGCCTGATCGGTCTGGACCCAGCCTGATCGGTCTGGTGACCGATCAGGAGGCTCTCTGATCGGTCCGGTGACCGATTACTTTAATTCAAATTGCACTGTCAGACGCTCTGATCGCGTCTGAACGTATCCGATTCTCTGCGCTTAACGTCTGATACATGATATGCTGCTCTAACACTCTGATTAAGCTGCAGGTGACAGGGGAGGATTCAAACACTCAAGGAGAAGTTAATGGAGGCTTTCCTTGGAGCAGGTTTGTCCGTTTTTCCATCTCAGGTTGCAACGGCCGAGCTGCAGACTGAAGCTGAGACTGGAGCTTGGCTGAGGGAAGCTCATGGAGTCCAGGGATAGCTCAGTGGTAGCTGGCGTTGGCAGATGAGCAGTTGGGAGCTGCAGGGATGGTGTCATCTGAGGCTTGGTGGAGAAACAAAAGAGAGAAGAAGACTTCGGTTGAAGAAAGAGTTCGAGAGTTTTGAGAATTCGAAGTATTCGAGCTTGCTGAAGTTCTTGCTGCGATTTTGTGTTCTCCACACTTGACTTGCTATGTGCGTGTGCTGTTGATTCTTTGAGCAAGTCATTGAGATCTGAGGAGCAACCAACTCTTATGTGAGTGCTTGGAGGAAGGAACAAGGAGCTTGGAGTCCAACAGTGAGAAGACACGAAGGAGGGAGTCCTTGCGTGAGATCGTCGCTGGGTGGAGCTCGCGATAAGCTTACTGTGTTCTTGTCCTTGCTAAGTGCTGAGTAAGAGTTTTCTTTGTGTTTCATTAAGCTTAAATCTATATCCTTGTTTGAAACGCTGTGGAGAGGTTTCTCCACCGAGAAGAAGGTTGCTTTATATCCGGTGAACACCGGGGCTTGATCTGCCGACGATCAAGGGATCGCCCACCTTAAGGGCACGCCAAGGAGTAGGGGCAAGTTATCCCCGAACCTTGTAAACCCTTCGTGTTAGCGTTCTTGCTAGTTGTGTCTGTTTGCATTCGGTTTCTGTTTTTGGTTTCTGCACTGTTTGTTTCCATTCGTTTCTTCCGCTGTGCTACTGATAAGGTTGAGTGCAGAAATTTCATAAGTGCCGAAGGTTTCAAGTATTTGGCTATATTCACCCCCCCCCCTCTCTAGCCATCCGGATTCCTACAATATGATCATAGAGTCAAATACACATATGTTATGCATTGGTTTTCCCCATACTTGGTCATCGAAGTGATTTTTATTTCGTCAACTTAATTTCTCAAGGGATGCATTGACATTTTGAGAAATTGAGTTGATCCTAACATCTCACCCCATTTCTAGTAAACAAAAAAACGTTTTGGTAAACCTTATAGTTTGTGTGAGATGTCCCCAAAGTTACCAAATTGTTTCCCAACAATTAGAACTTATCATGAAGGGTTTTGAAAGTATTTTGAAAACTATGAAGCGCGACTCATTCCCAACTCCCTTCTTAAGAAGCTAAACTCATTTTCGGGGAGTGGTTTAGTGAAAATGTCAGCGATGTTTGACTTGGACTCTACATGTGAGAGTACAATGTCTCCCCTAGCAACATGATCCCTAATGAAGTGGTGACGCACTTCAATATGTTTAGTCCTAGAATGATGGACTGGATTCTTGGTTAGGTTAATTGTGTTAATGTTGTCACACAACACTTGCACACTCTTGTAACTTAATCCATAGTTCTCCAAAGTGTAAATCATCCACAACAATTGTGATACGCTCTCTCCCATAGCAATATATTCTGCCTCGGTCGTGGAGAGAACAACACAATGTTGCTTCCGACTTGACCAACTAACTAAGGATGAACCTAGGAATTGGCAACCCCCACTTGTGCTTTTCCGATCCAACTTACATCCAGCGTAGTCAGAATCGGTATAGCCAATTAAATCAAAAGATTCGGTACGGGGGTACCAAAGACCGACTCCAATTGTACCTTTAAGATATCTCAAAATCCTCTTAACAGCGATTAAATGAGATTCCTTGGCACAAACTTGATACCTAGCGCACATACCCACAGCGAAAAGAATATCAGGTCGGCTAGCTGTGAGGTATAGCAAACTACCTATCATGCTTCGATATTGAGTCAAATCAACGGGTTTACCACTCTCATCATTGTCTAATCTTGTGTTTGTAGCCATGGGAGTGGTTACCTCTTTTGAATCACTCATATTGAATTTACGGAGCATTTCTTGTGTGTATTTCGATTGGTGCACATGGATCCCATCTCGGGTTTATTTGATTTCAAGTCCAAGGAAGAAAGTCAACTCTCCCACTAGACTCATTTCAAATTCATTTTCCATGTGTCCAATGAATTCATTTAAATAGCCCTTGTTATTTGAGCCACAAATTATGACATCGACATATACTTGGGCTACAAAAATATTGTCACCATCTCTCAGTAAAAATAGTGTAGGGTCTATTTGGCCTCTTACAAAGCCTTTTTCAATTAGAAAAGTTGACAACCGCTCGTACCAAGCTCGGGGTGCTTGTTTAAGACCATAAAGTACCTTTTTGAGCTTGAACATGTGGTTTGGGAATTCGGTACTCTCAAACCCCGGAGGTTGTTCGACATAGACCTCTTCTCTAATCAAACCATTTAGAAAGGCCGATTTGACATCCATTTGATATAATTTGAAGCCTCGATGTGTTGCAAATGCAAGCATCAATCGGATGGATTCTAATCGTGCCACGGCAGCATAGGTCTCATCATAATCAAGGCCTTCAACTTGACTGTAGCCCTTGGCTACTAAGCGTGCCTTGTTTCTAATGATTTCTCCCTTATGATTTAAATTATTCTTGAAGACCCATTTGGTTCCAATGATGGTGGTCTTCTTAGGTCTAGGGACTAAGTCCCAAACTTGACTCCTTTCGAATTGACCTAGTTCATCTTGCATTGCAATGATCCAATCGGGATCATTTAATGCTTCATCAATTTTCCTAGGTTCAATTTCGGAAATTAAGGCAACTTCGTTAGCTTCATTCCGGAAGAATGATCTAGTTCTAACCCCATGGTGGATATCTCCAACAATTTGGTCTTGGGGATGACTAGAGGTTAATCTAGTTTGCCTAGGTGTTGGTGGTGCTTCTTGAATGGGTTCACTAGACACAAGCTCAACCTCAGGATCCGGCTGATCTATGGGTTGTCTAGGCTCACCATCATCGGATTCATCACCATCAACAACATTTGGACTCTCATTCAAACTTAGTCCCCTAAGTTCGAATTGGACTTCATCTTCTGGTTGACCATTGACTTTTGGAATTTTTTCAAAGACAACATCAGAAGATTCTTCAACTAATCTAGACTTCTTATTGTAGACTCAGTAGGCTTTGCTAACGAGGGAGTACCCGACTAAGTATCCCTTCATCAGCCTTTGCCGTGAACTTTCCAAGGTGGTCCTTGGTGTTTAAAATGAATACCTTACAACCAAACACCCTAAGGTCTTTAACCGTAGGTGGTTTTCCAAACCAAAGTTCATGGAGAGTCTTTCCTAAAAACCTATGGATGAGGACTCGATTTTGCACATAGCAAGCTGTATTTACAGCTTCAGCCCATAAGTAACTCGGTAGTGAGTACTCATTAAGCATGCTTCATGAAGCCTCTTGTAGAACATGGTTCTTCCTCTCTACAACACCATTTTGTTGTGGTGTTCTAGGAGTAGAGACTCATGCCTATACCCTCTATCTTGACAAAATTCTAAAAACCGTTGGTTTTGAAATTCACCTCCATGATCACTTCTAATTGTCTTAATTGTTGATGATTTTTCATTTTCAACTCTTCTACAAAAAGAAATGAAAACATCTAATGTTTGGTCCTTATATTTTAAAAAGTAAGTTCATGTATATCTAGTAAAATCATCAATGATAACAAAGCAATATCTACTTCCATTCAATGATATGATAGTACTACAATCAAATAGATCTATGTGAAGTAAATCTAAAGCGGTAGATGTACTTACAGCGCTTTTACCTTTAATGGCAGATTTTGTTTGCTTACCCATTTGACATGCATTACAAAGTTTGTCCTTTTCATACTTGATGCTTGGTAAGCCACAACTAATCCCTTGTTGGCTAACTTCCGGATGTTCTTCATGTTCACATGTGCAAGTCTCCGGTGCCAAAGGGTGGACTCTTCTTCTTTTGACATGAAACACTTAGCAAACCCATTAATAGCACTTTTAAATGAACTTGATAAATATTGTCTACTCTTGCTCCTACTAGTACCGTGTCCAAGGTATCATGTTTCTAACTAGACATTGACTTGGTTGAAAATCAATTGGTGTAACCCGTGTCACACAATTGACTGACACTTAGGAGATTAAATGACATCCCCTTAACTAGAAGGACATTTGAGATTCTAAGACATTCGGATATTTGAATGTCTCCTATTCCTATGACCTTAAGGCTACCATTGTTACCAAATGAAACATTACCTCTACTTTTCTTTTGAAGGGTAGTAAACAATGATCTATCCCCGGTCATGTGTTTGGAGCATCCACTATCAACAAACCAAGTTGATAGATGCTCCCCCTCAATCATAACCTACACAATTCGAAAAATAGAAGTTTTAGGTACCCAAACCTTGACCTAAAGCACCTACTAAACAAGTCTTAGGCACCCATGCCTTTGAACTTTCTTTTGAACCTTGGGTGTCCTAGA
>JAGFNQ010006710.1:129668-238870 GCA_024364735.1 Boesenbergia rotunda | reverse complement strand
GCCCTAATTTCCGAAATTGAACCTAGAAAAATTGATGAAGCATTAAATGATCCCGATTGGATCATTGCAATGCAAGATGAACTAGGTCAATTTGAAAGAAGTCAAGTTTGGGACTTAGTCCCTAGACCCAAGAAGACCACCATCATTGGAACCAAATGGGTCTTCAAGAACAAATTGAACCATAAGGGAGAAATCATTAGAAACAAGGCACGCTTGGTAGCCAAGGGCTATAGTCAAGTTGAAGGCCTTGATTATGATGAGACCTATGCTCCCGTGGCACGATTAGAGTCCATTCGATTGATGCTTGCATTTGCAGCACATCGTGGCTTCAAGCTATACCAAATGGATGTCAAATCGGCCTTTCTAAATGGTCTAATACGAGAAGAGGTCTACGTCGAACAACCACCGGGGTTTGAGAATTTTGAATTTCAAACCACGTGTTCAAGCTCAAAAAGGCACTTTATGGCCTTAAACAAGCACCCCGGGCTTGGTATGAGCGGTTGTCTACGTTCTTAATTGAGAAGGATTTCGTTAGAGGCCAAATAGACCCTACACTATTTCTACGAAGAGATGGTGACAATATTTTTGTAGCCCAAGTATATGTCGATGACATAATTTGTGGCTCAAACAATAAGGGCTATTTAAATGAATTCATTGGACACATGGAGAGTGAATTTGAAATGAGTCTAGTGGGAGAGTTGACTTTCTTCCTTGGACTTGAAATCAAGCAAACTCGCGATGGTATCCATGTGCACCAATCAAAGTATACACAAGAAATGCTTCGAAAATTCAATATGAGTGATTCAAAAGAGGTAACCACTCCCATGGCCACAAACACAAGATTAGACAATGATGAGAGTGGTAAACCCGTTGATTTGACTCAATATCGAAGCATGATAGGTAGTTTGCTATACCTCACAGCTAGTCGACCGGATATTCTATTTGCTGTGGGTATGTGCGCTAGGTACCAAGTGTGTGCCAAGGAATCTCATTTAATCGTTGTTAAGAGAATTTTGAGATATCTTAAAGGCACAATTGGAGTCGGTCTTTGGTACCCCCGTACTGAATCATTTGATCTAATTGGCTATACGGATTCCGACTACGCTGGATATAAGTTGGACCGGAAGAGCACAAGTGGGGGTTGCCAATTCTTAGGTTCGTCCTTAGTAAGTTGGTCAAGTTGGAAGCAACATTGTGTTGCTCTCTCCACGACCGAGGCAGAGTATATTGCCATGGGAGAGAGCGTATCGCAATTGTTGTGGATGATACATACTTTAGAGGACTATGGATTGAGTTACAAGGGTGTGCAAGTGTTATGTGATAACAT
Source organism: Boesenbergia rotunda (assembly GCA_024364735.1). Taxonomy (NCBI): domain Eukaryota; kingdom Viridiplantae; phylum Streptophyta; class Magnoliopsida; order Zingiberales; family Zingiberaceae; genus Boesenbergia; species Boesenbergia rotunda. The sequence continues at coordinate 237,543 of JAGFNQ010006710.1, read as the reverse complement.
TAGCACGATTAATCTAACCAAAAATCCAGTCCATCATTCTAGGACCAAACACATTGAGGTGCGTCACCACTTCATTAGGATCATGTAGCTAGGGGAGATATTGTACTCTCACATGTAGAGTCCAAATCAAACCTAGCTGACATTTTCACTAAACCACTCCCCGAAAATGAATTTAGTTTCCTAAGAAGGGAGTTGGGAATGTGTCGTGCTTCATGAATTTCAAAATGCTTTCAAACCCTTCATGATTATTTCTAAATTGTTGGGAAACAATTGGGTAACTTTGGGGACATCTCACACGAACTATAAGGTTTAACAAAACGTTTTTGTTTGCTAGATATGGGGTGAGATATTAGGATCAACTAAATTTCTCAAAATGTCAATGCATCCCTTGAGAAATTAAGTTGACGAGATAATAATCACTTCGGTGACCAAGTATGGGAAAAACCAATGCATAACACATGTGTATTTGGCTCCATGATCATACTTGGACATTCCAATCAAGGCAACTTGATTGGAAACCTGAATTTGATACAAACATAGGTGAAATTGCTTGAATGATTGTTGATTGAGTTTGACTCCATTTGGATGGATCAAAGTGATTGTTGAACCTATAAGGACTTTTGATCCTTGTTTAGGAATCAATTTTAGTCATGAGATCATGTCCAAACTCGATAAACTTCATCATATCTCGTTGGAAAGATTCAAAAAAATCTAAAACTGCACATTTCAGATCGTATCAGGGAGTATCAGGAACCCTGATCGGTCACCGGACCGATCAGGCATAAGGCTGATCGGTCCCTGGACCGATCTGGCTCCATCCAGTAACGATCAGTCCACAAACCGATCAGAGGGGCATCAGTGACTTTGCGAAATTCTGATCAACCTTACTGAGCCAGCCTGGATCGGTCCCCGGACCGATCTGGCACCCTGCTGGGACCGGTCCACAGACCGATCAGGGGTTCACAGTAAGCCTCCCGAGCCTATTGATCTCTCCCTGATCGATCAACCGATCGATCAGGAGCATGCCTGATCGGTCACCCGACCGATCAGGCTCGGTTCAGTCCGATCAGGCTATAGCCTGATCGGTCTGGGCGCTATCAAATTGAACGGTGATCCGTTCTATAGCATTAAATTGCGGTTGGTGGACCGATCCACCAACCGATTAACTTCGCGAAAAACCTCTCCTTGCCAAACCCTAGCGCCGAAACCTCTTCCTCGCGCAACCTTTGCTTCGTGCGAGAGCCTTCCTAGTGCTTTCGTCTTCCCTTACGTGTGCGTGCGTGCGGTCCTAAGGAGTTCTTCCGGGCTTTGTTTTCTTCCTGCTTCCTGCGACGTTTTCTCGCTGAAGGGCCTTACGATCTTTCTCTTGCGCCGGGTTTTCTCCTACTCAAGCTTGTTTTTCGAACCTCCAAGAACTTCACAAATGGCACCTAAGTAAGTGTTTGTCTTAGTTTTCCCTTCAAATCAGTTCATAAATTATGTTATGAAGCTAACCATTTTTATGTCGTGATCTCTTGTTTTCGTCGCGACCCATCTGTGCCGTCTCTTATCCTTTATCAATTTCACCTCTGATTAAAATGTGTTCTTTTGATCATTGTGTTTTGATTACATTCTCTGATTGGGTCTTACCGTTCTTGATCAAATTGGTCTGATCTTGTTCATGTGATTACTCTTTGTATGATCAACTCTTGAATTGTTGTGATTCGACCTATATTCGTATCAACATTGTCCAAATTGATTAAATCCTGTGTCATGATCAATCCAACTCTTTAGAAAATCTTCCAAAGGCAAGGAAGCTGCGGAAGGCAGTTCGAGGGGGAAAACCCCTTCTTCATCTGCACCTTCCAGAAGGCCGCAGCCTTCTTCTAACTCCCGGTTCCCGAATACGGCCTGTGAACAGGCCTTCCAGTCGCGGACCTTCAAATTACTATCCTGCCGATCCATTGATATCCCTTTTCTGACTGAACATTGTCCGTCGGTCATGGACATAGTCATGTTTTACAACCTGGGCTTCCTTCTTTCCTTGGAACGGACCATCAATCACGACCTAGTCTCAGAGTTCTATAACAATCTTCAGTAGGGACCTCAAGGAGGCTTCGAGTTCACCACTCGAGTCGCCAAGAGGAACCTTGATTTTTCTTACGTGATCTTGGTAGAGTATTTGGGTGGTCGACGATCACCGAATCTGTATTCACTCTACCCTGAGCTTCCTGATCCTTTATTGGCACCTTTTTCAGATGTTACCCCCGACTCCATCTATCAGCATTTCTTTGGTCGTCCTCGCCCCGCCGGGCTTGATGAGTTGGGTCCTGATTTTCCTACTTTTGCTGCCCTACGACTTGCTCCAGTTGACTACGTCCTTTTCAAGATAATCACAAATTGCATCTTACCCATCACTTCAAAGCCTTTGACTGAGATCCGACCCTATCACTGCCTTATGCTCTACGACATGTACCGCCAGATGGACTTCGACATCATGGAGAGCATCTTCCAGTCCATCCTATTCTATCATGAGCCGAGTCGTCGCACGGTCTACATGCCATTTGGTCATGTCATCACTGACTGGCTTATGTCAGTTGGTGTTGATGTCACCAAGGGCAGGACCATGCCCATGGTCAGGCAGGATTGTCGGCTCGGTCGACGGGCTTTTGCGAAATCTAGCATTATTATTCGTGAGCGCGATGGGGCTTTGATTTGGAAGGATGGGAGAGGACTTGGTGACCTACCTGGCGGAGCACCACATTTTCAGGCACCACCCGAGGCTGCTGCACTTCATGAGGCTCCTGCTGCTGACGCTGAGTACGACTATGAGCCTGATCCAAATCTACAATGGCAGATCTCCGAGCTAGATCGGACCCTCCAGGAGGATATTCATTTGAGGGAGCTCCATCGAGAGGAGACCCGCTCGGACTTCCGTTCCCTTGATCGCTGATTGACCAGCATAGAGTCTACTGTCTCTGGGGTCCAGGCATTGCAGCAGACTTGGTACGCAGAGTGACGCCGCCATACATTTCCAGGGGATGCTCCTTCAGGCAGTGCTGCACCAGGATCTGCTGATGCCACGATAGATGATCTCATGCACGATGACGACCCCCCCACTGACGTTTGAGGTTGGATGACCAGTGTCTCTTCTGGTGTTCTGCGTATTTGGATGTTTGACTTGTGTGATGTTCGGGTTGTATGCCCCTTGACTTATCTGTTATGGTTTTGTGCCACACGTATTTTGACTTTGATGCATCTGTCTTGCATCGTGTGATTTCTCTGGATATTTTATGGCTTGACCTTTCTGACTTTGATGCATGTTTTATCCTACTTTTGTATGCTTCTTGTTGATGCTATGATGAGTCCTATCTACATATTTGCTCCATAGCTATCTTCATGCTTATGATGTCATGTTCATATGATACATATGCCTATTTTGCCATGCCTATATCTGTTTGTCATATGTATTCATATGCCTATCAAATATCAATTGAATTGTTGTTGTTTTGGGATACCCCTAGGGTTTAGGGGGAGTATGATTTAGACTTAACATCCCTTCTAGACCCCTTTTTGGTGTTCGACAAAGGGGGAGAGTATTGGTTGGTTAAGTTTGGGATGATCATGTTGTAGGGGAGGATCTGGATTCCCCTATGATTCTAAAGTTGAAAAACTTGATTGAGAATCCCTAAACATAAATCGGGTTGTCAAACAACAAAAAGGGGGAGATTGTTGATGCAGTCTGACCCTGATTGTTATTTTGGTGTTGACACCGATTTTAGTTTAGGTGGATGATTATTGATTATGATTAAGTCCTGATCGGGGATCAGACATGGTATGGAAAATCCTAGCTTGGAGGGCTAGGTGTTGGAAAATCCTAACCTAGAGGGTTAGGTGTTGAAAATCCTAGCTTGGAGGGCTAGGTGTGTGAAAAGTTCTAATTCGGAAGAGGTGGGTGAAAAGTCCTAGCTTGGAGGGCTAGGTGAAAAGTCCTAACTTGGAGGGTTAGGTGCAAATTCCCATCTTGGAGAATTAGGTGAAAAAGTCCTGGCTTGGAGGGTCAGGTCCTAGCTTGGAGGGCTAGGTTTGGAAAAGTCCTAATCCGGAAGAGTTGGGTGAAAAGCCCTAGCTTGGAGGGCTAGGTGAAAAGTCCTAACTTGGAGGGTTAGGTGAAAAATCCTTAGCTTGGAGGGCTAAGGTGATTGGAGCCCCTGGATCGGTCTGGTGACCGATCAGGGAGTTGGCACGGTGCTCCTTCGTGGATCGGTCTGGTGACCGATCCAGCGATGACCGATCGGTCTGGTGACCGATCAGGAAGTTGCGTTTCACCCACTGTTTGGCTCCTGATCGGTCTAGTGACCGATCAGGGAGCAAACAGTGAGGTTGAGTTCCCTTGCTGATCTGCTCCTGATCGGTCTGGTGACCGATCAGGATCACTGTGCAGATCGTTCTGGAGAACGATCCAGTGTCGCAGGTTCCTCTCTATGATCGATCAGGACGGAGCCTGATCGGTCTGGACCTAGCCTGATCAGTCTGGTGACCGATCAGGATGTTTCCTGATCGATCCGGTGATCGATCGGGAGGTCTGGACTGCGAAGCTCAGAAATCGCCCGATAAAGGGGTGGATCGGTCCGGTGATTGATCCACAACCTGGGATCGGTCTGGTGACCGATCCAGGAGAGTCTCAAAGAAATCGTGATTTCTAATCAAGCGTTGGGGACCGATCAGGATGGAGCCTGATCGGTTTAGACCCAGCCTGATCGGTCTGGTGACCGATCAGGAGGCTCTCTGATCGGTCCGGTGACCGATCACTTTAATTTAAATTGCACTGTCAGACGCTCTGATCGCGTCTGAACATATCCGATTCTCTGCGCTTAACGTCTGATACATGATATGCTGTTTGATATACTGCTCTAATACTCTGATTAAGCTGTATGTGATAGGGGAGGATTCAAACACTCAAGGAGAAGTCAATGGAGGCTTTCCTTGGAGCAGGTTTGTCCGTTTTTCCATCTCAGGTTGCAACGGCCGAGCTGCAGACTGGAGCTTGGCTGAGGGAAGCTCAGGGAGTCCAGGGATAGCTCAGTGGTAGCTGGCGTTGGCAAATGAGCAGCTGGGAGCTGCAGGGATGGTGTCATCTGATGCTTGGTGGAGAAACAAAAGAGAGAAGGAGACTTCGGTTGAAGCAGAGTTCGAGAGTTCCAAGTGTTCGAGCTTGCTGAAGTTCTTGCTGCGATTTTGTGTTTCCACACTTGACTTGCTGTGTGTGTGTGCTGTTGATTCTTTGAGCAAGTCATTGAGATCTGAGGAGCAACCAACTCTTACATGAGTGCTTGGAGGAAGGAACAAGGAGTTTGGAGTCCAACAGTGAGAAGACACGAAGGAGGGAGTCCTTGCGTGAGATCGTCGCTGGGTGGAGCTCGAGATAAGCTTGCTGTGTTCTTGTCCTTGCTAAGTGCTGAGTAAGAGTTTTCTTTGTGTTTCTTTAAGCTTAAATCTATATCCTTGTTTGAAACGCTGTGGAGAGGTTTCTCCACCGAGAAGAAGGTTGCTTTATATCCGGTGCTAACCGGGGCTTGATCTGCCGACAATCAAGGGATCGCCCACCTTAAGGGCACGCCAAGGAGTAGGGGCAAGTTATCCCCGAACCTTGTAAACCCTCCTTGTTAGCGATCTTGCTAGTTGTAGTTGTTTCCCTTTATTTTCTGTTTTTGCATTTTTTGTTTTCATACTTCCGCTGTGCTACTAACAAAGTTAAGTGCAGAAATTGAATTTGGGTCTAAGTGAAAGTGATTGGCTATATTCACCCCCCCTCTCTAGCCATCCGGTTTCCAACAATGAACAGAAAAATAGGGGAAGGAAAATAGAATATAGAGTAGATCAACAAGAATGATTGTAAAAAAATGATATGAAAAAGGAAACAAATTGATTCACCTCTATAAATGTGGTCCAATTATAGAAATATAGTTTTGAAAGAACCTAAGCAAGTTTTAGAGTACAATCACATGTGTGTATCTCAACAATAAGGTCAAATCCTCACTAGGTAAAAAGAATTCATCTCAAGTCATCAATCTAGAGTCCATAACTAAGTAGTAACTCAAGTATCCAAGAATTTTCACCCATTGGCTCAAATCCTAAGTTTTAACAACCAAATTTAACTCACTTTCAAAGGACTATAAAATGATATAAAGAAAATCTAGAGAGATACATTTATTCTAAATCATGCAAGAAACAAGATGCCAAAAAGGATAAAATGATATCTACAATGAATCTTTATTCACTCTACACTACCTAAGCATTTATTAGTAAGAACTCATTGTAATAGAAAAATTTACTGCTAGAAAACATAAAAATGGTATATACAATGAAATAAGAGTGTAAGAAAGATCAAACTCCCCTTTAAGTTGGGTAGATAGCATCTTTAATATCCAATCTATCCACATCTAGTCTTTCACTTCTTCAAAGTATTTCTTGAGCCGGTGGCCATTAACTCTCCAAATAAAATCATTAGCCTCATCCTTAATCTCAATAACACCAAAAGGAAAAACATTAGTACAAGAAATGGACCTTCCCATCTAGACCTCACCTTTAATTAATTTGAGCCTTGATTTGTACAAAAGAACTTTGCCACCAATTTGAAACTCCTTTTTCACTATATGTTTATCATGAAAGTTCTTAGTCTTCTCTTTGTAAATCCTTGAGTTTTCATATGCTTCTAATCTTATCTCCTCAAGTTCTTGAAGTTGTAGCTTCCTTTCTTCTCCCACTTTATTGGCATCAAAATTGCAAGCTTTCACCGCCCAATAAGCTCTATGCTCTATCTCCACGGGTAAGTGACAAGTTTTCCCATAAACAAGTCAGTAGGGAGACATTCCAATAGGTGTTTATATGCCGTCCGATATGCCCACAATGCATCATCAAGTCTTTTGCTCCAATCTTTTCTACTAGGCCCCACGGTCTTCTCCAAGATTGCCTTAATCTCTCTATTTGATACCTCGGCTTGTCCATTAGTTTGGGGGTGGTAGGAAGTAGACACTTTATGCAAAACCCCATATTTATTGAGTAAAGCCTTCATGTGCTAATTGCAAAAATGTAAACCTTGATAACTTATAATAGCTCTTGGAATTCCAAACCTACAAAAAATGTGTGACCTAACAAAACTCACAACAACAAAAGAATTGTCAGTCCTGGAGGGAATGACCTCCACCCATTTAGATACATAATCAATAGCAAGTAATATATACAAAAATCCACAAGATGCAGGAAAAGGTCCCATAAAGTCTATCTCCCATACATCAAAAATTTCACAAAAAAGCATAGTTTGTTGGGGCATTTCATTCCTAGCTCCTATGTTTCCTGTCCTCTGACATCTATCATAGTTTTTATAAAATAGATAAGCATCATGGAATAAAGTAGGCCAGTATAATCCACATTCTAGAATTTTCCTAGCGGTCTTCTGTGGACCAAAATGTCCTCCATAGGCTAACGAATGGCAAAGTGTAAGAACTGAATGAAACTTATGATCAGGTATGCATCTTCTAATTATTTGATCACTACAAAATTTCCACAAGTAAGGATCATCCCATACATAAAATTTAGCATCACTCTTAAATTTATCTTTCTGAGCCTTAGTAAATTGTACATGAAAAACATTAGCTACTAAATAGTTAACTAGATCTGCATACCATGGCGACTCACCATGCACTGCTAAAAGGTGCTCATCTCTAAAATCATTATCAATGGTTGTAAGGTGTCCATCTCCCTCTATCCTGCTCAAATGATCTGCCACCAAGTTCTCCTGGCCACTCCTATCTCGAATCTCCAAATCAAACTCTTGAAGTAGAAGCATCCATCTAATCAATCGAGACTTTGCATCCGGCTTCTTCAGAAGACACTTCAAGGCTGCATGATCAGAAAATACAATCACATGAGAACATAGAAAATATGATCTAAATCTATCCAAAGCAAAAATAATAGAAAAGAGCTCTTTTTCTGTGGTGGTATAGTTGGCCTGAGCAGCATCTAAAGTCATGGACGCATAGTAAATAACATGTGGCGCTCCATCCACCCTCTGTGCCAGTACAGCTCCTACAGCAAAATTTGAAGCATCACACATCAACTCAAAAGGTAAAGTCCAATCAGGAGGCCTAATAATAGGAGCTGAAATAAGAGTTTCTCTCAATCTCTGAAAAGCTTCTTTGTATTTTTCATCAAAGCAAAAATCCACATCCTTCTGCAAAAGTCTAGTCAAAGGGCGAGTAATCTCACTGAAGTCTCTAATAAACCTCCTGTAAAATCCTGCATGGCCAAGGAAAGCTCGAACATCCCGTACGCATACGGGGTAAGATAGAGAAGATATAACACTAACTTTAGCAGGATCTACTTCAATGCCTTTCCTAGAGACTATATGTCCTAAAACAATCCCATGCTCTACCATAAAATGACATTTTTCAAAATTCAAGACAAGATTAGTTTCAATGCATCTATGTAGTACCCTAGATAAATTATCCAAACAAGTATCAAATGATGTGTCATATACAGAAAAATCATCCATAAATATTTTCATGCAGTGTTCTAGTAACTCACCAAAAATACTCACCATACACCACCGGAAAGTCCCTGGGGCGTTGCAAAGCCCGAATGACATACGTCTATAAGCGAATGTACCGAAAGGGCAAGTGAAAGTGGTCTTCTCCTGATCCTCCGAGTCTATACAAATCTGAAAATAACCTGAATATCCATCTAGGAAGCAATAGTGAGACTTCCCTGCCAACCTCTCTAACATCTGATCAATAAAAGGCAAGGGATAGTGATCTTTCCTCGTTACTTGGTTCAGCTTCCTGTAATCGATACAAACACTCCATGAATTCTTCACCTTGGTAGGTACTAACTCATTACTCTCATTAGCCACCACTGTCACTCCTGACTTCTTAGGAACCACATGAATAGGACTAACCCACTTACTGTCAGAAATATGGTATATAATGCCTGCCTGTAAAAGTCTAGTCACCTCTTTCTTTACAACATCTAAAATCAGTAGATTTAACCTTCTCTGTGGCTGCCTGACTGGCTTCACATTCTCCTCTAGAAATATCCTGTGCATACAAATGGCGGGGCTAATACCAGGTATGCCAGCTAATGTCCACCCTATAGCTCTCTTATGCTTCCTCAGAACTTGCAATAATTTGTCCTCTTGCTCTGAATCCAAGTTTTGGGCAATGATAACAGGTAAACACTGCTCCTCTCCCAAATAAGCATACTTTAAATGTTCTGGCAATGGTTTTAACTCTATCTGTGTCTGCTCGGTAGGTATGGGTGATCCATGGGACTCAGTGCAATCCCCTACACTCTCAAACATATCCTCTGAATCTCCTGATATGTCAATCAATGTAGGTGATCCTTGGGGCTCAGTGCAATCCCCTACACCTATAGAATCATCTCCAATTGTGAGTGAATCAGATACAATCTTCAACTCAGCTACCTCTATATCTAAAACATCCTCAGCCTCATCTGAGCTAAAATATCCTCTGTGAACACCAAGTGAAACTCTATCAGCAAATAAATCCGCATCAACTAACTCATCTAAAAATATCCATGCTCATGATAGAATGATCCTCTCTGGGGTGCTTCATAGCATCAAAAATACTAAACTGCACCACTGTGTCTCCTATCTCCATAGAAAGTGTGTCTGCATATACATTAATCTTCATCCTTGCAGTCTTCAAGAATGGTCTCCCAAGAATAAGTGGAGATCTATGTGCTAGATAATCCCCCTCCATGTCTAAGATATAGAAGTCCGCAGGAAAAATTAACTCCTTCACCTTCACTAATACATCTTCAATGATTCCAGCTGGGTGAGTCTGACTCCTATCTGCTAGCTGAATAACCACTCCTGTAGGCTGCATAAGTCCAATACCAAGCATCTGAAAAACTGATCTAGGCATCACATTAATAGAAGCTCCCAAATCTAACATGACATCATGAAAAAGAGTCCTCCCAATCTCACAGGACACAGTGAATACTCCTGGATCTTCACATTTCTGGGGAATAGAATAAATAAGGGCTGAAATATTCTGTCCTAAACTGACCAATTCATTCCCCTTTAGTTTCCTCTTGTGCACACACAAATCCTTAAGAAATTTGGCATACTTAGGTATTTGCTTGATCATGGTCAACAATGACACATTAATTTCCACCTTACTGAATAGTTTCACAAGCTTTTGATACTCCTTTGCCTTCTCCTCCTCTACATTCTTTTTAGTTTAAGTCTTACGTTGTGGGAAGGGTAAAGGAACTCTCGGTTTCTCCTCTTGAGCTGAGATTTTTGAAAGTGAGTCTTGAGCATGAATTTCAAGTGGAGTAGCTGCTGTAGGTGCACTTTTTTTACTGATTACTTCTTCTTCTTCCACCAAAATCACAGGATGGATCAATAGAAGAAGGACTTAGGCTTGAACTAGGATCACTTTCAACTGTTGAAGAAGCCATTTTGGGGCTGTTTTGAGCTGGAAAATAAGTTGCTGAAAATTTTTCAGAAAAATCAGCCCTTTGAGTGTTTAGACTTGAAGCAACTTTCCCACTCCTCAAAGTTATTGCACTAACATTTCCCTTAGGATTAGAAGTAGCTTGAGAAGGTAATTGACTCGATCCTTAAGCTTGCATTTGATTCATTCCACTAGCTAGTTGTCCAATATGTCTTTCAATGTTTTAAAGAGTGGAATCATTCTTTTGTTGCCCTTGTTGTTGTTGTAAAATTTGCTGTTGTTGAAGGATTTGTTGCATCATCTCCTCAAGCTTTTGTTGTTGTGCATTAAACCCACTAGAGCTCCCAAAACCTCCTTGATTAGCATGGGACTTTTGTTGGCCTTGAAATGAAACATTGGGTTGTTGAAAATTAGAAGTAGGCTGTGAACTTTGAAAATGAGATTATTGGGGTTGATTAAATGAGTGAATGGGCTGTTGAAATTGCTGAAAATTGGGATGATAACAAGGTGGATGTTGCTAGAAATTATTGCTTTGAAAATTCTGGTTTGAAGGCTGAAATTGTTGGGGCTGCTGAAAATTATGGGAGAGCTGTGAAGGTTGTTGAAAACCTTGATAAACTTGCTGGTTTTGATGAAATGGTTGCTGAAAATTCTGGAAATTTTGTTGAAACTGATGTTGTGGCTGATTCAAAGGTTGGTTTTGCTGAAATTGTTGATTTGGTTGCTGAAATTGGGGATAAGGCTGCTAGAATGGTTGAGAATGCTGCTGAAAACCTTGGTTTGGCTACTGTAAATTATGATAAGAAGGCTGATTTTGTGGTAGGGGCTATTGTGAAGTGTTTTGTTGATAGAAAGAATTACCATACTTAAAATTAGGGTGATCTCTCCATCCCGGGTTGTAAATAGATAAATATGGGTCATTCCTTGATTGATATTGTCCTCTAGTCAAAGCGGCTAATGATTCATCTTGTTGATGATTAGGACACAAATCTAAATTATACTCTTGACTTGAACATATGCTACACAACCTTATCACTTGATTTGTAGGTGAAGCTCCTGAAAAGTTTTGACTTTGGCTCACATTATTCAATGCCATTTGTTTCACCAAAGAAGTTAACTCCAACAATGAATTTTTAATCTCTTTTTGTTCACTTGAAATCAGTTGAACTTTATTCACCCCTCTAGTAGTAAGAGCCCTACTTCCAAATTGTTGAGAGTTCTCCGCCATATTTTGAATCAATTCTCTAGCTTGTTCTGAGGTCTTGTTTATTAGAGCTCCTCCAGCTGCAACATCAATTATGATTCTATCCATTTGAAGTAGACCTTCATAGAAATACTGAATAAGAAGTTGCTCACTTATCTGATGTTGTGGACAACTTGAGCACAACTTATTGAATCTCTCTCAATAGTCATATAAGGTCTCTCCTACCACTTGTTGAATACCACAGATGCTCTTCCTAATAATAGCAGTTCTTGAAGTTAGAAAATACTTCTCTAAAAATGCCTTTTTCATGGCAATCCAATTTGCAACATGTCCAGTAGGCAAATAATAAAACCAATCTTTAGCTGCTCCAGTCAAAGAAAATGGAAATGCCCTTAATTTGATGTCCTCTTCAGAAATCCCCTGGGACTTCATAGTGGAGCACACTACATGGAACTCATGCAAATATCTATTAGGATCCTCTCCTGATTGTCCCTGAAACTTGGGAAGTAGATGAATAAGGCTTGATCTCAACTCAAAATCTCCAGCTAACTCTGGATAAGCAATACAAGAATGCTGAAATGCATCATCAGGGGCTGCAAGTTCCTTCATAGTCTTCTGATGTTCTGCCATGGGACTGCTTGAATGAATAGAAATGTTTTCAATAACTTCTGAAACTCTTCCTTGATTTCTCCTAGCTCTGAATGTCCTTTCAATCTCAGGATCAAACTCCACAATATCACCACCTGCAGTCCTGGTCATAAACCAAACAAAATGGCAGCAAATGTATATAGAAAGACAAAGCAAATGAAAATAGAATCAGAAAATATAAAACTAAGCATAAGCTCAAATCAAACAAACTCAACTAGTGTTCCCCGGCAACCGCGCCAAAAATTTGATGATGCCCACAATCAGTGTCACGATGAGCCTCAAATTTGAATTTATAAATTAAAAACCCTTAGCTCACAAATCCAAGTGTAGTATAGGGGCCTCAAGTCATATTTTTCCAAGGACTAGTTAAGAATGCTTAGTTCAAGCTTGAATTCGTCGTTTTATGTTTTGGGTTTTCAAGTAAGATGGGGGTTTTTGCGATAATGAATGAAATTGCAGTAGAAACAGAATGAACTCAGCTAAATTAAAAACTAACTAGAAATATTGCAGAAACTAAACTTGTCCTATTTGAAAAACTAAGCAAATCAGATACAATTTCAAGGACTAAAATTGAATGCGGGAAATTTGTAGCTAATTTGCAGAATTAAAAAGTCTGAAGCAAATCTTACTAAGAACAGGGTTGAAATGTAGTTGACCTCTTCCTGATCGGTCAATAGACCAATCAGATACTACCCTGATCGGTTTGGAGACCGATCAGATACTGATGAAAACGGATAGACACTGAAACAACTAATGAAAGAAACGAGAATTCAGAAATGAAGATTGCAAAAACTAAACAACAGATCAGTAAGTTCACCAAGGTCTCCCTTGCCGTCACACAAGAGTCACGCTAGAAACCCTCTAGCTCGAGAATCAGCAGAGATTCAACATCCGATCAGTTTAGCTTCAGCTCGGTGCGAATCTGAAAACCTCTTCCAATCTCTTCCTCCTTGATGAATTGAATGGTGAATTCGGCTCAGAAACCTTCAAAATCCTTCAGAGAACCCCTCTGAATGCTCCGACAGCTCTGATCGACGAAGATCGGCGATCGAACAGGAATAGATCGGTAGACGCTTAGCTCTAGGCGAAACCCTCACTGAGCTTTGCAGATAGGAACTTGATCAGCAAACATCACAGAAATCCATCTTGATGATTCTAGAACTTGAAATGAGCTTGGATCTGAAGTGGTCGCACAAATAGGAGAAGAAAACTCTAAAAAAACTGAAGAACAGGAAGAACTCGTGACGCCGAGCTCGAGAGAGGGAATTCCTGATTTAACTCATCCCATTTAAAAGTGAACGACTGTGATCATCCTCGCTTCATCCAACGATCAGATCATCTCAGATTGAGTCCAAACTTTCCAGATCTCCATCAATCGTCAGGATTTGCTTCTCCTCAGCTTGGATCGATCAGATCTGCAACGGATGGCTCAGATTACCCTTCCTTTTGAATGGATGGCTTAGACTCCTCTCGAGTTTGATCCAACAGCTAGATGACTTCTGATTTGGACCAAAACTTCAGATCTTGATCTATGGTCTTGAATTACACTACCTTGAGCTCGGATTGGTCAGAAGATGATAGATGGCTCTGATCTCCCCGTTTCTTGATTGGACGGCTCATATTTATCCATCTCTTGATCCTCTTGATTGAAGCCAAGTTTGAACTCAAGTTTGATCCAATATGATCTAGGTCCATGATCATTCAAATCCTACAAAATTAGATTCAAATTTTAATGTCAAAATATCTCAAATATACAAAGATTTGCATCCAAAGCTAAAAATAGCAATAACTCATGGAACCTAGTGTAAATGCAAGATTAAGCATGTAAAAAGGATCAAAACATGGATTTGAGAGCCTAAATTGATTATCAAAATGGTAATTATTAGTGAGTCAGGTCGATAGTCATACTGACCTACCCATACGGTCACTCATGGGTTAGTGGTTGACGGAGTATTGGGTAGTGTGCTCTGTGCTGCTCCGCTTATGCACTCATGGGTTAGTAAATCAGAGCGTGGTAGCAGGCAGAGGTCCCTCCTTGAGTAGTCCATATACCAGGAGATGAGAGGGTGAGGTCTCTCCCCCATTTATATACATGGGGTAGGGGAAACACTCAGACAGAGATGCCCTCCATAGATGGCCTGGGGCTGATAGAGATATCGCCAGGATAGGTGATGGCCTGGGGCTGATAGAGATATCGCCAGGATAGGTTATGGCCTGGGGCTAATAGAGATATTGCCAGGATAGGTCATGGAGTAGGGGTGTTACACCGGCAGCATTCCATCTAGTCGATCGCTCAGGAGCAGTGATGGCAGAGTACGGACGGCAGTCACAGCCCTACGTCGGAGGGTGGCCTCCGCTCAGCTTCCTCCTATACATAGGTGACGATGTCTGACCGACGACAGGGGTGACCATGTCATTGCACCATATGCATACGCATATTTTACACTTGCCTGTGCTTGTTATACTTGAATGCTGCATATGATTGACATGCACATACAGGAGACCTTTATGTCTGGTCTTTGACGACTCTGCTACATTGGTATGGTATTTTCTATTCCCTCTTTCAGTTGTACTTATCACTGCCTGTACATGTGTTATTTTGATAGTCTGTTACACTGCTGCTAGCTTAGACTATCCTGTATATATGATGAGATATCAATTGAGTACTGTGTACTCACCCCGTAGCTCCTTGTTTTTATTTCAGGATGATCGATTGGAGTGCCCGGCAGGCTGTCCCAGCTCGTGTATTTTCGAGACGATTCTCGAGGTGTGTCTTGGTATTGTGATGGGGTACATGTTGAGACCCTCTTTCTATTCAGTTTGTCTTTTCGTTTCTGCTGTTATATTCATGCTCTGTTGGGTTGTGTAGCATGGCGGTATAGATGTACTTTTGTGTGCCATGGAGGTTTTGTTTCATTTTGTATTGTCGTAAGTCATACTGGTACGCAACTTTCGATGTTGTGTTCGTTTTCTTTGTATGCAGACGTTTGTTCCAGCCCTATGGGCTGCGGTACAAGCTGCTGAGATAGTCTTAGAGGTTAGGTGTTTAAATTGTCCGCCGGGTCGTGGGAGTGGCAGTCCGGTCAGTGTCGGGCGAGCGACTCCTCGGGGCGTGACGCAGTGTCAGATAGAGAAAGGGTTGTTGGTGACTATGGTTGCTCAGTCTTCGATCAGGACGAGGATCAGAGTGGCTCAGGCCAGTGATCAACATCTATAGTTCCTAGGCAGCCGGATAGCCTCAGAGTAGTAAACTGACTTTACACGAGATGAAGAGGGTATTCTATATTTCCGAGGGAGATTGTGCGTACCTAAGTCACATCCGGTCATGGATGAGTTACTTCAGGAGGTTCATCGATCTTGGTTTGCTATACATCTAGGCGGAACCCGTACCGAGATTTGAGACGTTCCTACTGGTAGAACGGTATGAAGAAAGACATCATGGATTTTATAGCTAGATGCCTAGTGTACCAGTAGGTGAAGGCCGAGCATCAGAGACCAGCTAGATTACTGCAGAAGATCCCTATTCCTGAGTGGAAATGGGAGCACATCACGATGGATTTTATTGTGGGCTATCGAGGTCTCGGAGAAGACACGACACGATTTGGGTGATCGTTGATCGATTAACCAAATCCGCTCATTTCTTGGGGATTCAGAGGACTGATTCACTGGATAAGATGGTAGAGTTGTACTGTCGTGAGATTATCATACTACATGTGTCCCTCTGAGCATCATATCAGACAGAGACCCTCATTTCACTTCACGGTTTTGGTAGAGTTTGTAGCAGGCTATGGGTACCGAGCTTCGTTTCAGTATAGTCCTTCATTCGCAGATGGATGGACAGTCAGAGCGTACCATTCAGACGCTAGAGGATTTGTTGAGATCATGCATTATGGACTTTGGAGGCAACTGGGAGGATCACGTGCACTTGGTTGAGTTTGCCTATAACAATAGCTATCATTCGGCTATTCAGATGGCACCTTTCGAGGCGTTGTATGGTAGGGCTTGCAGGACACCCACCCTCTGGGAGGAGATTGGGGAATCTCAATTGCTAGGACCTCAGAGTATTCAGCGTGACACAGAGTTATTCCGTACTATCAGACGCTGTCTGTCAGAGGCTCAAGATCACCAGAAGAGTTATGCCGATCGGAGACGCCGACCCTTGGAGTTCTCCGTGAGTGATCACATGTTCTTACGGGTATCACCCACGAAAGGGGTGAAACTGTTTGGGTTACGAGGTAAGTTAGCTTCGCGCTACATTGGACCATTTCAGATTTTAGAGCGAATTGGAGTGATAGCTTATTGTTTGGCTTTACCACTGTGTTTGGCTGGAGTTCACGATGTGTTTCATGTTTCCATGTTGAGAAAATATGTATCAGATCATACACATGTTTTATCGGAGGTACCGGTCACACTTCAGCCAGACGCGACCTACGACGAAGTACCTATGCGGATTCTGGACTACAAGGAGCATAGGTTGAGGAACAAGACTATTCGGTTGGTCAAAGTTAGTTGGCAGCATCATTCTGATGAGGAAGCTACTTGGGAGTTCGAGGATACAATCAGAGCTCACTACCCTCATCTATTCACTTGAGATGCGTATGTTTGATTTTCATTCAGTATTTATATTATATCTGAGTTGTTGATACCTGTTGTGGTTGATTAGTATCTGTTGTGGTTTGCTAGCAAAATTTGGGGACCAAATTTTTGTTAGTGGGGGAGAATGTTAAATACTGAAAGTTTGGAGGGTTTAAAGGCTAAATACTAAAAATTAAGGGTCTAGTTGGAATTATTCAAAATTGGAGGGCTTTTTTGCAAAAAGTAAAAAAAAATAAAACCCCTAATCTTCTACCTTAATTCATTCCTCGACGCCGAATCTACGACGCACGCGAGCGGTTTCGCCCCAATGCCGCACACCTCCCTCGGGTGAGAACTCTTTCTCCTCCCTCAAGAAAAGTCGATCGTTGATCTTCTTCCTCATCCCTTCACGCTGCGTGTCTCTTCTTCGCGAGCGAAGCCAGAGATTTTCCTTTGAGGTTCCTACCCACGCGAGCAGAGAGAGAAATGGAGCGAGTAGCGCCAACACCACCTCTTCTCGGCGCCACCTCTTTCCATGAGAGCATTGAGGCAACGGGGAGATCACAAGTTGCAAATTCTTCGGAGTTATAGCACGCGTTTACTCCTAAGTCGTGCCCTAGCGTCGACCCATCACCGCCAATTCACTCTGCCATCAAGGTAAGGCTTTGATTTGGTTGGAATTCGTTGTGGAGTTGGATAGCAATTTATCATTGATTTATTTTAAATTCGCAGCCCTAGTTCTCCGAGTTTAAGGTTGAATTCTTGAGGATGATATGTGTGCTAGTGTTGTTTTGGAGCATTGGATTTTATTTCTAATCAGTAATTGGAGTAAGATCAGTAGGGATCATGAAAGCATTGTGGTTTTGGGTTCTTCTGTTCTGATTGAGCTTTTTGTGCTGAACCTTGCTATGTTCTTGTACTGACAAGATCTTTGTGATAGGGATTAGTTCTTTGTCTTGGAATCGAATTTTCCTATTCTTGTGGAGTATTTTGTTTATGTTAACTTTCGTTTCAAACGCTTTTGTGTTGCAAGAATATGGGATTGGTGTTGCCGTGAATTCTAGATTAGGAGATAGTATTTATACGTGGGTGATTTTAGGATCCATGTGTTTTCTATGGTAGAGGGATTGTATGATCGTGTTTTTAACAATCTTAAAGCCTGATTTATTAGGTTTTTGATTTGTCGAGAATGATTGGTGAATGGGTAATTCCAACTTTAGGTTGGATGATTATCATTGCGATTCTATGCTTGTGCAATGAGGTGGAATGTTGGAATTGGTATTGCTTGTTCATTTTGGTTGGGATGTTATTTTGGGTTCTATTGTGGGGTTCTTTAGGTGGATGGTTTTGTTATGATTATGAATTAGGGTTGGCTTGGTTCCCGTGATGTTGTATTATCATCAAGCAGGTCCTGAATTAGGCTGTAATTATTTTTTTAGCTAGTTGATATTTATTATAGTAGCTTAACTTTAGTCCTTGGCACAGGACCTTGAGTTGGACTCGCACGGTTGATCGTGGGAGATTTATTTGGACATGTTCTACATAAAAGGCGGGTACTTCTCCTTTGTACTCTAATAGTTCTTTAATCTTAATGCATGACTTGTTATGTCTAAATAATTCTGCTTGACCTTGTTCCTTGTTGTTGTTTATTATAAATTGCCTGTTGATACCTTTCTTGTTTGACCTTTGAGTTTAAATCTAAAATTTATATTCGTACAGTCGATCGTTGATTTTCTATTCTATAAAGTACCGCTCGTATACGTGTACTTAGTTGTTCATTAAATACCACTAGGATGGTTGCATTAGAGACACCTTGTTGGTGCAAGAAGCACCTAAGTCAAACCTGTGTTTTGATAATGGCAAAGGGTTCAGAAGTTAAGGTGTCATTGTGATCTAACAAGCTTACTGAGTGTGCAGGAAAGTCCTAGGTACACTAGGCAAGAAGTCTTGGCAAAGGGCTGGGCAAGAAGTCCTGGTCAAGGACTGGGCAAGAAGACCTGACCGGATGTTGGGCAAAGAAGTCCTGGTCGAGGATTGGGCAAGAAGTCCTGGCAAAGGGCTGAGCACCGAAGACCTGACCGGAAGTTGGGCAAGAAGTCCTGGTCACGGACTGGGCACGAAGACCTGGTCAGGTGGATTGGGAAAAAGTCCAACCGGAGGAGCCGGTTGGCAAATGGTAAACTCTCCTGAGAGGAGTACATGAGGACGTGTTCCCCGTGCGAGGGAACAGTAGGCGTCGGTCGACATAGGGTTCCATTTGGGAGACCCAAAGTCAGAACCAAGACAGCTTAGGCTATAAATAATGGCTAATATGTTTGCTTCTTTTTGTTTTGGACCTAACCTTGGTTGCAGGGATCGAAGGACTGGTTTTCTGCAGCTGAGGTGCCTCAATGGAGTGAGACACCTCACTGGGGCTAGGCGCCCGGATAGACACGGGCGCCCAGTTGAAGGCTAAGTCTCCTCACTGGGGTTAGGCGCCTGTATGGATACGGGCACCCCAGTGCAAAGGCAAAACAGAAGCAAGCGAAGCAAAATTGCCACGAAGCCTCTGGACGTACTCATCTCAGGCGCCTGGGACCATACGAGCGCCCCCATCAGCTCAGACACCCCTGTGATGATGGATAAGCGCTGACTGAGCCTGCGGATAAGAGATCGCGCAGGCAATGCCACGTGTAGGCGCCCCCATCGACACAGGCGCCCCCATGGGTGCTATAAAAGGGGGTTCACCCCAAGGCTTCAAGACACATCGCTCTCAACGCTCCAAGACTTTTCGTTCAAGCGCTACGCTCCGAGTAGCTTCGACTTCGAGATTCCAACGTCGACAATGACCCTCTGCTCTGAAATTCGATCCACCTCGGGCGTCGGTAACGAAAAGTGTTGCAAAGTTCATTTTCAGTTCTATTTCTGTACTCAGTTTGTAAAACCTTTTTACGACTATAAAATTGCCTAAAGTAAACAGTCAAGGACCGTGGGCCTTGGAGAAGGAGCCGACCGCGACTCCGAACCAAGTAAAACCGACTTGTGTTTGCGTGTGTTCTGTTATTTTCCACTGCGTAACTGCTCTATTTTTATCCGAAAAGTTGAAATTGATATTCACCCCCCTCTATCGATCTCTCCGATCCAACAAGTGGTATCAGAGCGGGTGACTCAAATTTGGTGCAACCACCAATTTGAGAGTTTTTTTTCAGATTTACGAAATTAATTTTATTTTTTTTCAAATCTTTCTCGTTAATCGAGGTTGGTGCAACACCACTCGATCGTTTCTCATTTCTATTAATTTTCTTCCGCACTACTAATCCAAGACCAAGTCTTGGAACAAGTTTTTCTTGTTTTTTTAAATTTTCAGAAAATTTTATGGCCATGCAAGAGGGATTTAGCACAGCCAGATCACCGCTTTTCAGTGGAGAAGATTTCTCCTACTGGAAAAGCAGGATGGAAGTCCACTTGAAAACTCAGGTGGACATGTGGATAATTATCCAATCTGGCTTGGAGATTCCCAAGAACGCAGAAGGAGTGCCACAACACTACTCTGAATGGGACGCCTCGTTGAAAAAGAAGATCGAGGCTGATGCAAAGGCAACTCAGATGTTGCAATGTGGATTGACCAAGGAAGAACTGAACCGGGTGGGTCCCTTCAACAGTGCCAAAGAACTTTAGAACAAGTGATTGAGTTGCACGAGGGTACCTCCAACACCAGAATCAGCAAAAGGGATCTATTGCTGAACAGACTTTACACGATAAAGATAAATGAAGGAGAATCAACAGCACATCTCCACGCCATAATCCAGGAGCTAATGAATGGGCTGCATACAGTAGGTCACAAGGTAGAGAACCGTGACCTAATCAGGTATACCCTAAACGCGTTCTCAAGGAACACACTGTGGGCATCTATGGTAGATGCTTAGAAGGTTTCAGAGACCTTTCAAAAATTAAATTAGATGAACTTTTTTTAGAATTAGAATTGTATGAACAGACTAACTCCATCGAGAAAAGTATTGCCTTTATTGTAGGTAATCCCCAAGGAAAAATCACCAAGAAGAAGCCTCAACCAGCACTCGAGTCTGACTCAGACTTAGACTTAGAAGACAATGAAGGAGATCAACCCAAGTTGGTTCGGCTAGCACGGGACTACTACAAGGAGCTGAAGCACCAGACAAATAGAAAGAAAGCAAGCCGATGAAAGGAAGATCCAGCTGAACCTTCAACTTCAAAAAGCAAAACAAATGTCACCTACTACGAATGCAACAAGAAGGGACATTGCAAATCAGAATGCCCAAATCTAAAGGAAGCCAAGAAGACTCGAAGGAAGAAAGCTCTCTAAGCCACTTGGATGAATCTTCCTCTGAAGAAGAAGAAGAGGCCTCGCAATCAAATCTTCTCGCTTTAACTACTTCAGAAGACATAGACACCGGATCAGAATCGGAGCCATGCGACGGAAGGCTCACAATCTCGGAAAACGACCAAATAACGATAAGAGGTTATTCCAAAATTGAATTATCTAAATTAATTGCTTATTTATCTCGCATCTTGGTGAAAGCCAAAATCCGGGTCGAGTCCCTCCGACAGGAAGTAAAACTCCTAAAGAGGAAGCCGACTCGAGATCCTTGACCGAGAAGGTTCAAGAAGGAAACTCTACTCAAGTTGAAAAGCTTGAGAAAGAGAACTCCTCCTTGAAAACTCAAGTCAAGGAGCTAAGAGTGGCTTTAGAATGATTCACTTCGGGTTCCAAGGGTCTTGACATGATCCTTGGAAAACAGAAGTCCGTTCTTAATTGATCTGGATTAGGGTATTGAACCAAGTCTAGACAAAGGTCTTATTATGCTGTACTAAACCAACCTAGAGCCAAAGTTCAAACATGGGTTCCCAAGCTCTGCTTGAACAACCAAGCTGGACCAAACCAGTATTGGATCCCCAAGGACAAGATTCACATCTTGCCTAATCATTATCGAGGCTATAGTCCAGGGGGAGCCAATTTAAAAACAATCTTCATAATTAGATAAAGTTTTCTTTGCTTACTTAGTTAATTTTATTGCATGCTTGCTTGTTTATTTCCTTCTGCAATTTATTATGCTTAGACCTAGGACTGGTTAGACTAAGGACTAAAATGACTTAATTGAAATTTGAACAACATAGTATTGGGTGGAGGTGAGATGATAGTACGTTAGGGAAACCATTTTGGTGGAACTAGCCGAAGCTACCGATCAAGATCCAAACTAGTTAGACCAAAATCTTTCAAGAAGTAACTTGAAGATGAATTTTCAATAAATGGCTTTGTCAAGGAAAGGGTTGATGATCCAATAAGGCTACGGCCAAAGAAGGCCTAGTGCCTCGCCAAGACCTGGAAGCCAATTATTGAAAATCAAATTCACTTTACTATTGTCAAACTTCAATCTAATACAAATTTCAATTAATCCTGGATTCAATCATTTTTTTAAAAATAAACTTAAACTTAATTTAACCTTTTAAAATCAACCATGATTTCAAAATTAAAATATTTACTTCTGTTAAAACCTGTCCCACAAGAACTCATAAGGTTAACATGGTTGATTATGAAGAACTGGGTGGGATAACTAGGACTTAATGGTATTAACTCATTTTCAATATAATCTAAGGCTTAATCGGTCGAGTCAACTGAATCAAACTTAGTCAACACAGTCAATGGTCAAATTGGTTAATGGTCAAACCCTGGTCAACATGGGCGCCCATGACCTGTCGGGCGCCTCAGACCTTATCGTCAATCAAGACAGCTTTAGCTGTCACTCCTGACATTACTGACTTGGGCGCCGTGACTTTACGGGTGCCTCAATCTTTTTCTTCACCCAATATGGTCAGGCCTGTCAAAAGGCAGCTAACAATCTGTCTCGGGCGCCCATGACCTTATGGGCGCCCCAATGAACAAGGGCGCCCGTCCCTTCACGGGTGCCCGTATAACCTTATATAAGGCCAGCAATTCCACTCCATCCCCCACACCAAACGAATTTCTTCTCCATTCCTTCTTCTTCCAAAGGCGCCCGAACGCTCCCTCCTTGTCTTCAAACATCCCGCTTCGACAATGCCTCCCCGGTACTATTTTAATTATGCACTTAGAATGAATTTTTCTATTTTAGCACTTAGTAAATGCATAATTTTCTTTATCTATCTAGAAAACGTCATGTCACACAAGCTGACCCCAAGGCCGAACCTAGTCCGGATCCTAGGATTCCAACCCTAGCCTTGTTTAACAAATTCTCATCTACCACTTACAAACCTATCAAGACGAGTTTCTTGAATAGGCAATTTTTTACTCAATCTTGCCCAGTAGCAATGGATGCTATAAATTTCTATCAATTAGACCATCTTGTCTACTGTACACATCCAATAAATTCGACATTGTGTGCCGAATTTTACAACAACCTAGTCAAAATTGACGGCCTGCTCTACTCTACCACTGTACAAGGCACTCCTCTCACTATTTCTCCAACTTTGTTCAATCGATTCCTCGGACTAAGACAGTCACAATCGACATTTTGTTGCTATCCTCTGGCCGACCCTCCCTTCGCTCCCCCTTATTCACACATCAACCTAGACACTCTTTACTCCTACTTTTTCGGAGATGTGAGGAATCCGTTAGCACGGCGGTTTCAGTCTGTTGACCTCCGAGTCCAAGATTATGCTCTCTACTGAGTTATAGTTTGTTGTGTTCTCCCACTCACCACCCGAGATGTCGTGACCATGCGACCTTTTCACACTTTTCTACTCTACGCCATGATCCATCAGCTAGATATAGACATAGGCCTCCACATGTTCCACACCATCATTTACGCATCGAGCGTATCTACTCACGATCGAGTACGAACGCCCTACTATCATATTATCACTGCCCTCCTTCACCACCATGGTCGCGATATCACTTCTGGAGAGATCATCTCAATGACCGAGTTTGATGAAATAGGGTGTAGAAATTTCTCTTTAGCGGGAATAGACGTTTCAGCCACCGGGGTCCTATCATGGAGACGAGAGAGGGCTCGATGGCAAGACGACTCTGACGAGGAGGTGGAGGTAGACGTGGCCGATCTCGCAGCCGAGATCAACGAGCACCTACAGCAGCCTCCTCCACTGACCATCGACCAACGCATTACACTATTGCAGACGGAGATGCACAGCCTCAGGGAGGAGAACGAGGCCCATCACATTGAGTATATGGATACCCTCCAAGCTGATCGCGAGACAAACGAGGCACGATACAATGAAATGATGTCCTTGTTTCGGTCCTGGCAGCCTAGCTCATTCGACCCTCCTGGCCCTTCTTCAAAGATCAGAGTGACGTTTTCAGCTATCTCATTGTATTGTTGACTGTTTGACTTCCCTACTGAGTAGAGTTGACTTGTGGTTGACTATGGTTTGACTTTGCTGGTCCTCCTGTTAACCAGATGATTCTTATGCATTTATCGAGTTACCTGCTTGGCTATCAGTCTTATGCCATTTTACTTATAAGAATGCTAAGTCTTATACCTCATAATTGAATATTATGCTTAGTAGAATAGGACTGCTCTACATATTTTTTTTAAAAAAATTATTTTATTTGGTAATTAATATGTTTTGAAAAATTATTTTTTTTGTGTTGTGAAATTTAAAATGATTTTCCGACTTAGTTTTTTTTAAAAACTTACCCCTTCAAAACTAGGATTTTTTCGCAAATGGACTTAGCTTAGGCCCTAACCCTAGAACTGCATGCACTTATAGATCTAGAAGCCAGCAACTCACAAGCACCTTAGGGTACTTTTGATTAATAACCTAGACTGGGTTGAGATGCTTAGGTCTATGCCTTGATTCAAGATGCTTTAAGTCAGTGCATCTGCAGTAATTGGGGCAATAAATACCAATTGAACAGTAATCAGGTTAAGTGTCAAGTTAGAAAATCTAACTTGATCAGATCACATAACATGACTAACCCTAGTGAAAGCTACTGTTTATGACAGTTAGTAAGTAGCTAACTGGGTTAGACAGGACCCGAAAAAGAAGATATAATTTGGTTTGGTCCAGTTTATGCTTATTAGAGTTGGTTTAATACAGAACTTCATTTTTTTTTAACTTTTATTTTTTGCTATAATCATTTTTTTTATATATGACAAAGGGGGACAGAAAGGAAAGGAGAGAAAAGAAGTTTTTTTTTCAAAATTTAAATTTAATTTTTCACAAAACTTTTATCTCCTTTTCAAAAAGTAAAGTAAATAAATGCTTAAAAAAATTTTCAAATCTAAGCATTTCAAAAATGAAATTTTTCTAAGTGTGAAAACTTGAAAAACTTTTTCTAGAAATTTTTCTAACTGTGAAAACTTGAAAAACCTTTTCTAGAAATTTTTCTGTGTGAAAACTTAAAAAACTTTTTCTGGAAATTTTTCTATGTGTGAAAACTTGAAAAACTTTTTTTGAAATTTTCTAAGTGTGAAAACTTGAAAAACTTTTTCTAGATATTTTTCTAAGTGTGAAAACTTGAAAAACTTTTTTTGAAAATTTTCTAAGTATAAAGGGAAAATTTTTTAAAAATTTTCTAAAATAGGAGAAATTTCTTTTGGGAAAGTTCTTAGTGTGCAAAAACATTCTGGATCTAAAGCACTTAGAAAATTTACAAAAACCCACTTATTTTTGAAAAACTCAGGGGGAGAATTTTCATTTCAGGGGGAGGAAACTAAGTGTTTTTTTTCAATTCGTTGCTTGTTAAATATTTTTTAAACTTAACTTTTTGAACCGTGTTGCCATAAATCAAAAAGGGGGAGATTGTTGGTGCAGGAAGCACCTAAGTCAAACCTGTGTTTTGATAATGGCAAAGGGTTCAGAAGTTAAGGTATCATTGTGATCTAACAAGCTTACTGAGTGTGCAGGAATGTCCTAGGTACACTAGGCAAGAAGTCCTGACAAAGGGCTGGGCAAGAAGTCCTGGTCAAGGACTAGGCAAGAAGACCTGACCGGAAGTTGGGCAAAGAAGTCCTGGTCGAGGACTGGGCAAGAAGTCCTAGCAAAGGGCTGGGCACCGAAGACCTGACCAGAAGTTGGGTAAGAAGTCCTGGTCACGGACTAGACACGAAGACCTGGTCAGGTGGATTGGGCAAAAGTCCAACCGGAGGAGCCGGTTGGCAAAAGGTAAACTCTCCTGAGAGGAGTAGGTGAGGATACGTTCCCCGTGCAAGGGAACAGTAGGCGTCAGTTCGACCTAGGGTTCCATTTGGGAGACCCAAAGTCAGAACCAAGACAGCTTAGGCTGTAAATAATGGCTAACATGTTTGCTTCTTTTTGTTTTGGACCTAACCTTGGTTGTAGGGATCGAAGGGCTGGTGATCTGCAGCTGAGGTGCCTCAATGGAGTGAGGCATCTCACTGGGGCTAGGCGCCCGGATGGACACGAGCGCCCCAGTTGAAGGCTAAGTCTCCTCACTGGGGTTAGGCACCCGTATGGATGCGGGCGCCCCAGTGCAAAGGCAAAACAGAAGCAAGCGAAGCAAAACTGCCACGAAGCCTCTGACGTTCTCAGCTCAGGCGCCCGGGACCAAACGGGCGCCCCCATTAGCTCAGGCACCCCTGTGAAGATGGATAAGCGCTGACCGAGCCTGCGGATAAGAGATTGTGCAGGCAAGGCCACGTGTAGGCGCCCCCATCGACACAGGCGCCCCTATGGGTGCTATAAAAGGGGGTTCACCCCCAAGGCTTCAAGACACATCGCTCTCAACGCTCCAAGACTTTTCGTTCAAGTGCTACGCTCCGAGCAACTTCGACTTCGAGATTCCAACGCTGACGACGACCCTCTGCTCTGAAATTCGATCCACCTCGGGCGTTGGTAACGAAATGTGTTGCAAAGTTCATTTTCAGTTCTATTTCTGTACTCAATTTGTAAAACCTTTTTACGACTATAGAATTGCCTAAAGTAAACGGTCAAGGACTGTGGTCCTTGGAGTAGGAGCCGACCGCGACTCCGAACCAAGTAAAACCGACTTGTGTTTGCGTGTGTTCTGTTATTTTTCGCTGCGTAACTGCTCTGTTTTTATCCGAAAAATTGATATCGATATTCACCCCCCCTCTATCGATCTCTCCGATCCAACACACTTTACCTAGTAGTTTAGTTGCATATTCGTTGGTTTTCTGGTTGATTCATGGTTTGTTGCTTTTGTAGTTGCATCGTTGTTATTCAGATGTTTGTGCAATTGTATCATGCACCATATTTGCACCATTGCATACTGACCATTGTTGGGCTTCTATATGGTTAAGCCGTCATCAGTCATCTAGTTGCTTTGCCACTCAACCACTTGTTGTGGTAATTACTAGAGTGGGAGCAACCGTCCTGTTACGCCACACTCAATCACTCATGTATAGTGGATGTTGGAGTTGTAGACAAACAGTTGACACCCTCACCGTTGTTTCCGAGGGATATCAGAGCTGTTGATAGCTCCCACTATATATCGAGATTTTGGAGTAGTTGGCTCCCCAGCATCCTGTCCACTCAGCCACATATATCAGTGGTATTCGTTAGAGTGCGTACAGTTGTCACAACCCTTCCCACTCGGCCACACAAATGTGATGTGTTGGCAACTTGATTGACGTCAGGGGTGACGCATGTCGTTGTATCATATGCATCTATTATATTTATACATTTTTTTGTGGTTGTTGCATTTATATGAGCTATAGTTGTTGCATTTGGTTGAAATGCATGTTTGTTTGATACTATACTATGTCGAATGTTTTCACGTTGTTTTATACATGTTTTGAGTCCTCTATTTAATAGAGACTGTACACTGTTGTACTCTATTGTTTCATATACCCTTTGATGTCATGTTATTGTTTGTTCATATACCCGCTGAGTCCGCCTAGACTCACCACGCCTGCTTCTTATTTTTTTCAGGTAGCAGGTAGTTGCATTACTTGGAGTCGAGGGAGGATTCAGTTACCAGTTCCACGTTGTCAAGTTTGTGTCCATATTTGGGTTATTATCGCAGTACTTTATTTCTGTATTTTTGTTTTCCAACATTTTATTTCATGGACTAGATATATTTTATTAGTCCGATATTGTCGCTGTAGAAGTATGTTCACCTTTGGACTCATGTTGGTGTTTTATCGGTATTCGGTTTTTCATTAGCTTTATTTTTGCTAAATGATAATAACTGTTTGAAATATTTAAGCTTAGTTTATCTTTATATTTCATAATCATATAAACTGCGTGGTTATGTATTTTATTTTCCAATTTTGATGGCTGAGCCATCTTATATGTGAGAGGTGATGTATTATATGTCCCAACTTGTCCGCCGTACAGGGGAGATGCTGTCCGATTTTCGAATAAGCATGTACCTCTGGAGGTATGATAATTAGTTAACCCTACTGTTGCACAACCCCGGGAGCAGAAGGTTTAGCAAAGAGGAGATTGTCCATAGGGTCAAATGTGAGACATTAATAGTTTTGATATAATAAAAGATTATCAAAATATATTAGTTAGACAATTGATATTTTCTATTGTGATTAGTGTCATAGAATTGTTGATATTTGACAAGAACATCAGGTGTAAAGGTTGGAAAAGTCGCAATGAGTAAGTAAAGCAAGCCATTGATGATTCAATTCCTTAACATGGTTTCACACTTATGTTTTTATTTCGCGATCTTTGGAATCCTATAAAATTATTAACATTCTCCTTCGTATAACCTTGAGAGGTGGATAAACAATTTTACAAAAAACTTTTATAATATGATAAGAAATAAGTGTAAAATAAAGTTTTGCAAGTCGTATGAAACCTAAAAGTAAAAAAATTTTAGTGTAAAATATAAATTAAAGAAAATAATTAAATATAAATTTCTAAGATAGAAAATAAGTGAGAAATTAATATCAATGGGCTCTACCTTTCTAGTCAATTATTCTCCATATGAATCAAATCTTCAGTGCGAAGTCTCACAAAAAAATTTATTAGTAGGTTCGTATAATTTTTCATTTTGAGTTTTGATTCATTTTGAGTTTTGATTGGATTTCTTTTATTTTCGTATCAACTTGATTTTATTCACTATTTAGTAATTCATAAGCATTGTTCATTCTGTCACCATAAGTAATTATAAAAATAATTCCTTTTAATCGATTAGTGCACAACTAGATGTTACGAAAAATTTCTTGCGAATTAAATTCTATATGAGGATATGTTTGAGGTGTGCAAATTAAATCTACAAACAACAACGCTGCTGATTATTCAAGTCGTTGGATGTTTGAGAGACTGATAATGCGAAGTTTATTAGTACGTGGATCAAAATTATGTTACACACTCCATTGGTATTCAATTGGCCAAGTACATGACTACAAGAGAGGTTTAGGATCATCTAACAAGGTTGTACAAGCAGTCTACCTTTGCCAACTATTATAAATTGGAAGCAGATATTTGTACACTTCGTGTTAAATACCGGATTTAAAAAAAAAGTTGAAATGGAAAATGTTTTATTTAAAATAAAGGGCCTAGTTGCGAATAACAAAAGTTGGAGGGTTTATTTGCAAAAATGCCAAGAATAGTTATAAAAAGCCCTAAAAGTGTTTGCCTTCCCCCAATTCGGTTTTTCCTCTGCACCGACGCCGACCTTGCGGTTTCTCCCCGATGCCCTCCGTCGCGCAACGCTTCTCCGCAGCGAGCGACGCCGGTAGCCGCCCCAGCCCTTGTTTCTGTTCCTTCTCCTTCTTCGTTTTTCTTCATCCTTTTTGGTGTTCAGGAACTAGGAGCCGGGTGCCCCGTCACTTGGATCGCGCCACTGCCCTCGCGTGGAAACCCTAGCCGACCGCCGACACTTCATCTTCTTCCTTCCTCTTCTCTCGGTGCTGCACCTCACGCTGTCGACGTTGCCCCTACTCCTCACCACCGGTGTAGGAATTAGGTAAGGTCTTCGATTAGGGATTTCTTTGTGTTAAGTTTGCGCCCCTAATTTCTGTCAAGAAGTTTGGTTATGGAATTTGATTTGAGTTTCAAATTCGAATTTGCTTTGATTGTTGGTTTTAGGGTTTCCCGATCACTGCCCTTGTTGCCGATTTTGGTTGGAATTGCTACTTGTTCTGTTTAACTCCATGGTTCTGTAGTTTTAGCTCTGATTGATTGTTGAGTATTACCGTGAGCAATTTCTGATTTCGGGTAGGCTGGAAGATTAGTTTTGTCTTATTGGCAGTTGCCGTGAGGTCCGTGGTGTGAAGGGCTAATTAGGTCTATGTGTGGTTAGGTTAGTATCATGTGTTAGGTTATGCTAATGTATGAATTATGGAAATATGATGGATTTGGTTCTTGAAGGAGTTAAGTTTAGTTTTTAACTTAAGGTTTAGAAGTTTAACGTAATGACCTAATCTTGTTAAATGGTTTTAGAAGGAACCCAGAGTTGTTTAAATTTAATTAAACATATGTTGCATAAGGGATTTATTCTAATTTTATTTTACGTGTAGTTTAGCTACTTTTAGTAATTGGTATAAATAGCTAAACTTTATTATTGTATACAGGACCTTGACTTTGGATTCGTCAGTTGATCGTGGGAGGTTCTGTTCGTATACGTTCTACAATTATAAGGCGGGTACTTCTCCTTTGTACTCGAGTAGTTTTCTTTACCTTAAAAGCATGGCTATATTATGTCCGATAGGTTGCTTGACTTTGTTCTTTGTCGTTTGTTATTTAAACATCGCCGTTGAGACTTACTCTTCGTTGATCTTCGAGTATTCCAAATTCGTTTCTATACAGTCCTCTGTTGATTTTCTGTTTTGTAAAGTACCGCTTGTACGCGAGTACTTAGAAGTCCATTAAACACAGATAGGTTTATTTGGCATTAGAAATATCCTACCTAGTAGTGTAGGCGCATAACTGTTGGTTTTCGATTTTCGGTTGGTTGTATCGATGCATGTTTTACTCGTTGGATTTTATTGCATCGTTGTTTCTTCGGTTGTTTGTGCATCGTATATCATGCACCATACTTGCACGTTGCATACTAACGATTGTTGGCTTACATTTTGTTAAGCCGTCGTTAGTCATATTGTTGCTCGATTCACTCAACCACTTGTTGTCGTGGTGGTTATTAGAGTGCGAGCACCTGTCCTGTTATGCCAAACAGTGACACCCTCACCGTTGTTTTTAGGAGGGATGAGCTGTTGGTGGCTCACCCTCACCGTTTTTTTTAAGGGATATTGCAGCTGTATAGCTCCCCCTATGTATAGGGGTTGGAGTGTAGACTCCCCAGCATCCTGTCCACTCAACCACCCTTTGTGGTATTTGTTGTTGGAGTGGTATAGTTGTACAGCCCTACCCACTCGGTCACACAGATGGGATGTGTTGACGGCTTGACTGGCGTCAGGGGTGACACATGTCATTGCATTATGTGCATACGTATTTCTTTATGCATTTGCTTGTGTTTGATGCATTTATATGTGCTATGGTTGTTGCACTTGATTGACATGCATGTATTTCTTGGTTTATTGTTATATTCTGTTTTATATCAGTTGTTATTCGGTTTTATATCATGTTGTTTTATATTGTTATGCATGATTAGGAAATTCTATATTCTTATGGACTGTACCCTGTTATTTCTCTACTTATTTACCTTTTTATGTCATGCTTATTGTCTACTATATACCCGCAGAGTCCGCCCGGACTCACCACCCCTGCTTTCTTTTTGTTGTTTCAGATAGCAGGTAGAAGTATTTCTTGGAGCAGGAGAGGATCCAGTTGCCAGTCCCCAGTGGTTGAGTTGTTTCCGTTTTGGTTAGGTTATTTGTTTCAGCACTTGGAGTTGCATTTTATTCGTTATTGGGTTTTGTTGTTATCAGAGACATTGAGTTCTCTTTGGTTTGTTTCTTTTATGTTTAAGGTGGCTGAGCCACCGTTATTTATTATATAAACTGCTGGTTGTGTGTCTTTTATATATTGTGATGCCAGCCGCTTGTGGCTAAGCTATATTGTGAGATAGATGTATATTGTCCCATATTGTCCGCCATACAGGGGAGATGCTGCCCGATTTTGTGGAAGCATGTGCCTCTGGGGGCGTGACAATTTTTGGTATCAGAGCAGGTTTACGAGTTCTTTTGGGATCTGTGGATTTGTACGATGTTGTTTTTGGTGCGTCAGTTTGTTGAGGTTTTGCGATGTTTTGGTATCTGTGGGTTTTACGGAGTTGTTTTACGAGGTCTATCTTTATTTTATCGGATTTATTTTCCGGAGTCATTTTCTGGTCTGGTTGTAATGGGACTTGGCAGCGACGAGATCTCTCCCGGCAAACAAGAAGTAAGTTGGTTTTAAATTTGGTTAATTATATATCTAAATAATGTATGTTGGTTTTGTTAACAGATATGCCTCGTCGTATTGAGTTATCTCCACCCCGTGCTCGTGGTCGTGGACGACGATCACGGGGGAGGCCAGAGGAGGCCGAGGGAGACACAAATCAGGAGGGTGATAGGCCCACCAGAGTGGAGCCGACTGGTCAGAGATCAGCTCACCAGGACCCTTCAGGTGAGCTGAGATCTCCACCACGGAGAGTACCTTCTCCTGTATATCCGACAGCAGTCCTAGTTATACCATCAGAGGCAGGTCCATCAATACCACCAATGGCAGTACCTGGAGTGCCATTAGGGGTACCCCCTGTCCAAGCGAGTTGGCTTATGGATAGAGCTCGGATTCCGTTGCTGGCAGCGTCTGTGAAGGATTGCTTCACACTGTTCCATGGGGAACAGATCCCTATGCTGCTCGTGCCTGGTTGGAGACATTAGAGGACACATTCAGCTATATGACCCTCACAGACGTTGAGAAGGTGGAGTTAGCTACGTATCATCTTCGAAATCAGGCCGTCACTTGGTGGAATATGCAGAAGACTCTTATTGGTGGACGACGATTTCTTGGGTTTCTTTCCATGAAGCTTTCGAGAGCAAGTATTATCCTGTCGCATTTCGTACAGCACGACGGCAGGAGTTTCTTGCTCTTCATCAGGGAGATCGCTCAGTTATGGAGTATGAGGGGAATTTAATCGCCTGGCAGAGTTTTGCCCCAGTTGGTTGCTACGGAGTCGGAGCGGACGACACAGTTTATGCTGGGTTTAGCTGGATATATCCAGATGCGATTGTCTGGATGGATTCCTACTTCCTATCGAGAGGCTTTGGATCGGGCTTTACATGCCGAGATGATTCAGCAGCAGTTGCATGGTGATAAGAACAAAGGGAAGCAGGCAGCCCAGAGTTCAGCAGCGACACAGCGAAGCAGACAGTTGGACAGAAACGCAGTAGCAGGAGTCAGAGTACGCAGGCGACTTATGTGCCTCAGTCTCGACCCCAGAAGTTTGGACGGTTTTCAGCAGGATCGTCGCAGGGTTCTCAGCAGACTCCGAGGTTTATTACTGGTGCGACTCATTGTATGCAGTGTGGTTCTAAGGACCACGGCAGACCAGATTGTCCCCACGAGCACCCTATCTGTTATTATTGTAAACTTCCGGGTCACGAGAGTTGAGGCTATCCTTTGAAGGCTCAGCATAAGCCTACAGCATTTACTCCTTGGGGTGGTCCGATCAGGACCGCAGAGGCCATATCGAGGCGGCCGTTAGACTCATACGTCATTTCGACCGCAGCAGACTGGACCTCAGCAGGCAGTTCCACCACCAGCCCAGATGTATGGTATGCCTGGGCATGAGTACTCCTCACCAGTGGGGTCTCAATATTCTGGGACAGGATCGTAATATCAGCAGCCACGTCCAGCATACCAGCCTCCAGTTTATCAGCATCAGCCGTCGGCTGGAGCTTCTGGTTATCAGTCTCAGCAGTCAGTCGGGCCTTCTGGATATCAGCCCCATCAGACTGCTCGACCTTCATCTGCTCAGCCGCAGCCGATTTTAGCATTGCCACCTTCAGCTACAGAGACAGGCCGAGTTTATGCAGTCACCAGAGAGGAGGCATAGTGGGCCGATGGATCGGTCTTTCGTGGTATGATTTCGGTTTATGCATTTCCTGCTGAATTACTTGTTGATACTGGTAGTTCTAATTCTTTCATATCACGACTATTTATGGGAAAAATTAGTAGATTGCCTACCTTTAGATCACAACGTTTATCAATATCTCTACCATCCGGTGAGGTATTAGACATCACGCAGGAAGTCAAGGCGTGTCCATTGGACTTCGGCAATTATACCCTCACCGTGGATCTGTCAGTTCTCGAGATG
This sequence comes from Boesenbergia rotunda, assembly GCA_024364735.1. Taxonomy (NCBI): domain Eukaryota; kingdom Viridiplantae; phylum Streptophyta; class Magnoliopsida; order Zingiberales; family Zingiberaceae; genus Boesenbergia; species Boesenbergia rotunda. Next base: position 203,501 of record JAGFNQ010006710.1, on the reverse strand, counting down.
GTAGAATTTGATATTATTCTGGGCATGGATTCATTGGCAGCTTATCATGCCACTGTTGATTGCCAAGCGAGGGTGGTCATGTTTCGGCCTCTGAACCAACCCTCGTGGAAATTCATTGGCACCAGAGATGATGGGATTTCTATTATCTCTGCACTTCAAGCTCAGAAGCTTATGTCGCATGGATGTCAGGGTTTTCTATTATCATTGATCAACACTGATGGTAGCAGTAGCCCTCAACTCTCGGATCCAAGAGTTTCCAGATGTATTTCCAGAGGAGCTACCTGGTTTGCCTCCCAGAAGGCAAGTTGAGTTTGTGATTGAGTTGATTCCGGGGACTGCGCCGGCATCAAAGGCTTCGTATCGTATGACGCCTAAGGAGTTGGACAAGCTAAAGGTTCAGCTTCAAGAGTTGCTCGACAGGGGATTTATTCGTCCTAGTGTATCCCCATGGGGTTCACCGGTTTTATTTGTCAAGAAGAAGGATGGTTCTATAAGGTTGTGCATCGACCACAGGCAGTTGAATGTTGTGACCATCAAGAACAAGTATCCCCTACCGCGTATTGAAGATTTGTTTGATCAGTTGAAGGATACCTCAGTGTATTCTAAAATTGATTTGCGATCCGGATATCATCAGTTGAGGGTCAGGGATTCAGATATTCAGAAGACATCTTTCCGCACCCGGTACGGACACTACGAGTTTTTGGTAATGCCATTTGGGCTTACCAATGCTCCTGCAGTATTTATGGATCTGATGAATCAAGTTTTTATGGAGTATTTGGATCAGTTTGTTATTGTTTTCATCGACGACATCCTGATTTACTCCCGTTCCGAGAAGGAACATGCGGGCCACCTTTGTATCATTCTGGAGACGCTCCGACGGGAGCAGTTGTATGCAAAGTTTAGCAAGTGTGCTTTCTGGTTGTCTTCTGTGGGTTTTCTCGGACACGTTGTTTCCAGTAGAGGTATCTCCGTAGATCCCCAGAAAATCGAGGCTGTCACCAGTTCGGAACAGCCTAAGTCAGTTCAGGAGGTGCGCAGTTTTCTCGGATTGGCTGGTTATTATCGCCGATTTGTTGAGGGGTTTTCCAGTATCGCTTCACCGTTGACACGTCTGACCAGAAAAGGCATGAAATGTAACGACCCGAAAATTTTTCCTAATATTTCTTTAAAATATTGAGCATGTCTAGATAATTTTCCGAGGGACCTAGGAACATTAACACGAATTTTAACCTAGAAATCTATGCCTTTTCCATTTAAATTGGGGAAATAGGCACTAATGGGCCTTATATGGGCTTTCTAGTACCATGATTATTGGTGAATCTTAGGTAAAAATTCATAGAAATATAAAGGGATTTTAATGAGAAATATTAACATAATTATAGGGGAATTTTTAAGGGATTTTTGAAATAATAGAAAAATAAAAATAAAAATAAAATGGAAAATTAGTGCATGCACCAAGGATTAAACCTTAGGCCTCTTGTACAACCATGCATGCTCTAACCAATTCACCTAGCAAGGGAGTGCAATGAGGAAATGAAGTGGATTATGGTTAAGGCTTAGGGAAAATGAAGAGTCACCAAGGGAAGAGACAACATGACTCTTCACTTACCCTCCTTAATGTGTTATAAAGAGGGGGAATGGGAGTTACTTCCTTCCTTCCATCAAATCCACTTTTCTTCTTCCTCCTCCCTCACTCTAGCCGAAACCCCAAGAGGGGATTCTCCCTTGGAAAAAGTTCACCTAAGGCTCCATCTCCAAGATCCAAGGCTTTTACAATGGTACAAAGGCTAGGGGTGGTCAAGAGGCAACAAAATCTTCATCCTTCTCCCAAATCTAAGGTCTATAATCAAGATCAACCAAGGTAAGACTCCCTCACCTGTGGTATAATAACTCTCCTTGATGTTTACCATGATATGAAAGTCTTGTTTGAGATTTTATGTTGGAAAAAAAAAGAAAAGAGCCATGAACCCTAACCCTATGACTTTCGGCCACTAGGGTTTTTTGGGTCCATGATGATGTTAAAAATCTTGATCATGCTTTCTAATGTGTTCTCATGATGTTTATAGAATAAATATAATTTTTGGAAATTTTTGGAGTACCCTAAGACCCTTTAGGGTTTGGGACCATCAAAAGGATTCCATGGCTAGGATTGGATGTAACCCTTCAATTATGAACCTTGTGGACCCTTATGATACAAGGGGAGGTTGAAGGAATTTATATGAATTTTCACAAGGTCTTGTGACCCTAAGGGTTTCGGCCAAGAAGGGTTCTAGGGCAAGAAGTTAGGGCTTACCTCAAGTAAGGAGTCCAATGGCTCCTATGGTATAGTATGAAAGGTGTTAGATGATTAATTGGAAATTTTATGAATTTATTCATGCACCCATGGTCCAAGTATGTTTCGGCCAAGCAAGAAAAATAGGGCTAAAAGTTAGGGTGAACCCTAATTATGAGCCCTAATGGCTTCTTATGGCCTTATGGGTAATGTATGGTTGTTCCTTTACTTTATGCTACCTTACATGTCATTTGAATGATGGAACTCCCCCTTGTAAGTTTCAGCCAAGCAAGATAAATAGGGTATGAGAGGAGTTAGGGTTTGAAGAATGATGGTTTATGGCTTATTACGAAGTATATATATATATATATATATATATATATATATATATATATATAAAGGTTCAAGCATGTGGTAGAAATTATGTTACCAATAACCCTAACCTTAAGTACCATGTTTCATGCGTGTATGTTTATGCCATGCTTAATAGGGTTATTCATGAATGTCTTATGTTCTATGCCATGCACTTGGATAGTAGGTAGCATGTTTATGGAAGTTCTACTTATGCATGCTTGTAAGAGATACCATGCTTATGGATGAAATGCAATGCTTACCTTATGTATTATGACCATACAAGCTCCATGGATTAGGAAAATGGTCTATGTAAGTATATCATGTACAATGGATATAATGCAATGCTTACCTTAGATGCCATGATCATGCAAGCACTAGGAATAGGAATGATGTTTTATGTAAGCATGTCATGTTTTATGAATGAAGATGTATGCCATGTTTTATGAATGAAGATGCATGCCATGTTTTATGAATGAAGATGCATGCCATGTTTATGAACGAAGATGCATGCTATGTTTATGAATAAAGATGCATGCCATGATGTATGAATGATGAAGCATGTGAAGTATTTTACTTTATGAATGGGCTTGTACCGGACCGAAGTATGGGTCCAAGGGATGGGCACCTTAAGAACGCCCCGGTTCTGGACTACCGACTATGCTGTCCACGGTTCTGGCACTACCGAAGCTGTGCAACAGGGATGGGCACCTTAAGAACGCCCCGGTTCTGGGACTACCGACTATGCTGTCCTTACCCTAGTAGGTCGGGGCTCGCTACCTCGTATTTACTTAGGGATGCGCGCTTATGATGTATGTATGTGGTACAAGCCGGGGACTCCCAATGATGTTATGATTATGTTTAAGTATTTAAAAGTATGATTTTAAAAGTTAAGCATCCTTATGTATATGCATCAGACTCATGCATTCATTCATGTTATGCATTCTGCCATGATAGTAATGTCTTATGCTTATGTTTCATGTCAAGAAAATATGCATGATAGTAAATGATTTATGCTTATGTTTATGTTTATGCCATGTATCATGTCATACTAAGAATGTTTATTATGTTTATGTTTATGTCATGTATCATGCCATGCTAGCAATGTTTATTATGTTTATGTTTATGCCATGTATCATGTCATGCTAGGAATGTTTATTTATGTTTAGGTTTATGCCATGTATCATGCCATACTAAGAATGTTTATTATGATTATGTTCATGCCATGTCAAAATATATGCTAAGTGATCCCAGATGCTTATGTTCTAAGTAGAGCACCAAGTATATTAATGTTTCATGTGCTCATTATTAAGTGATGAATGGTTTTAGTGAGTAGGAAAGAGTCTTACTAAGCCTGTGTGCTTATAGTCTTATTTCCTTATACCGCAGATCACACAAGGGGACAGTAAGGAAGCAGCAGGATAGCAAGAATGCATGTGTGTGGTAGTGACTTGGCCAAGAAGACAATATGTTTACTCGTCTTATGCTAAAACTTTACCTTTGCTGCTTATGTGCTTGAATGATGGCTTATGTGACTCTATGACCTGATGCTAAGTATGACATGATATGATGCTAAGTATGAAGTTAATATGTCAAGTTCCCATGTCATCATGTTAGGAATGGTAGTAGGTACAGGTAGGTGTAAGTTTAAAGTTTTTCCGCTGCATTATGATGTCCACCTGCCCTATCCATGTTAACGTAACGCCGCTTTATGGAAAGAAAAAAAAAAGCAGGCGTTACATGAAATTTGTTTGGACAAAGCTTGCGAGACTAGTTTTCAGGAGCTCAAGCGACGGTTGGTGTCTGCGCCTGTATTGGTGTTACCTTCAGGCGAGGACGGATTTGTATTCTACATTGACACTTCACATCAGGGTTTGGGTGCAGTTTTGATGCAGCATGGACGGGTAGTCTCTTATGCTTCTCGTCAGCTGAAGGAGCATAAGAAGAATTATCCACTTCATGACTTAGAGTTTGCAGCCATTATTTTTGCCCTGAAGATATGGAGACATCATCTCTACGGCGTCACGTTTGAGATTTTCACAGATCACAAGAGCCTCAAGTATTTATTCACTCAGAAGGAGCTAAATCTTCGTCAGAGAAGATGGATGGAATTCTTGAAGGATTATGACTGTACTATTAGCTACCATCCAGGGAAAGCTAATGTAGTTGCGGATGCACTCAGCAGAAAATCCCGAAGTGTTCTGGCTTGTCACAGGGTTATGGTCACCGATTTAGTTCAGAGCTTCTCAGAGTTGGGACTGGAGGAGCTGGGTCCGACAGAGAAAGGGTTGTTGGTGACTATGGTTGCTCAGTCTTCGATCAGGACGAAGATCAGAGAGGCTTAGGCTAGTGATCAGCATCTGCAGTTCCTAGGCAGCCGGATAGCCTCCGAGCAGCAGACTGACTTTACACGTGATGACGAGGGTATTCTATATTTTCGAGGGAGATTGTGCGTACCTAAGTCATATCCGGTCATAGAGGAGTTACTTCAGGAGGATCATCGATCTCGGTTTGCGATACATCCTGGCGGAACCTGTATGTACCGAGATTTGAGACGTTCTTATTGGTGGAACGGTATGAAGAAAGACATCGCGGATTTTATTGCTAGATGTCTGGTGTGCCAGCAGGTGAAGGCCGAGCATCAGAGACCTGCTGGATTACTTCAGAAGATCCCCATTCCTGAGTGGAAGTGGGAGCACATCACGATGGATTTCGTTGTTGGACTACCGAGGTCTCGTAGAAGACACGATGCGATTTGGGTGATCGTTGATCGTTTAACCAAATCTGCTCATTTCTTGGGGATTCAGAGGACAAATTCTCTGGACAAGCTGGCAGAGTTGTATTGCCGTGAGATTATCCGATTACATGGTGTTGATCTGAGCATCATATCAGATAGAGACCCGCGTTTTACTTCGCGGTTTTGGCAGAGTTTGGAGCAGGCCATGGGTACCGAGCTTCGATTCAGTACAACCTTTCATCCGCAGACGGACGGACAGTCTGAGCATACCATTCAGACACTGGAGGATTTGTTGAGGTCTTGCGTTATGGACTTTGGAGGCAACTGGGAGGATCACCTGCATTTGGTTGAGTTTGCTTATAATAATAGCTATCATTCGGCTATTCAGATGGTACCTTTCAAGGCGTTGTATGGTAGAGCTTGCAGGACACCCACCCTTTGGGTAGAGGTTGGGGAATCTCAGTTGCTAGGCCCTCAGAGTATTCAACATGACGCAGAGCTAGTCCGTGCTATCAGACGTAGGCTGTCAGAGGCTCAGGATCGTCAAAAGAGTTATGCAGATCGGAGACGCAGACCATTGGAGTTCTCCATCAGCGATCACGTGTTCTTGCGAGTGTCACCCACGAAAGGGGTGAAGCGGTTTGGGTTGAGAGGTAAGCTAGCTCCCCGCTATATTGGACCTTTCCAGATTTTGGAGCGGATTGGAGCCGTCGCTTATCGTTTGGCGTTACCACCGTCATTGGCTGGAGTTCACGATGTGTTCCATGTTTCCATGCTGAGGAAATATGTACCAGATCCTACACATGTGTTATCGGAGGTGCCGGTCACACTGCAGCCAGACGCGACTTATGAGGAGGTGCCTATGCGGATTCTGGACCGCAAAGAGCATCGGTTGAGGAACAAGACAGTTCGATTGGTTAAAGTTGGTTAGCAGCACCACTCTAATGAGGAAGCTACTTGGGAGCTCGAGGATACGATCAGAGCTCGCTACCCTCATCTGTTTGCTTGAGGTGTGTATGGTTGGTCTTCAGTTCGTATTTATATTATAGTTGAGGTGTTGATACCTGTTGTGGTTGATTAGTATTTGTTTTTGTTTGTGAGTGAAATTTGGGGACCAAATTTTTGTTAGTGGGGGAGAATGTTAAATACCGGATTTAAAAAAAAGTTGAAATGGTAAATGTTTTATTTAAAATAAAGGGCCTAGTTGCGAATGACAAAAGTTGGAGGGTTTATTTGCAAAAATGCTAAGAATAGTTATAAAAAGCCCTAAAAGTGTTTGCCTTCCCCCCAATTCTGTTTTTCCTCTGCACCGACGCCGACCCTGCGGTTTCTCCCCGACGCCCTCCGTCGCGCAACGCTTCTCCGCAACGAGCGACGCCGATAGCCGCCCCAGCCCTTGTTTTCTATTTCTTCTCCTTCTTCATTTTTCTTCATCCTTTTCGGTGTTCAGGAACTAGGAGCCGGGTGCCCCGTCACTTGGATCGCGCCACTGCCCTCGCGTGGAAACCCTAGCCGATCGCCGACACTTCATCTTCTTCCTTCCTCTTCTCTCGGCGCTGCACCTCACGCTGTCGACGCTGCCCCTACTACTCACCACCGGTGTAGGAATTAGGTAAGGTCTTCGATTAGGGATTTCTTTGTGTTAAGTTTGTGCCCCTAATTTCTGTCAAGAAGTTTGGTTATGGAATTTGATTTGAGTTTCAAATTCGAATTTGCTTTGATTGTTGGTTTTAGGGTTTCCCGATCACTGCCCTTGTTGCCGGTTTTGGTTGGAATTGCTACCTGTTCTGTTTAACTCCATGGTTATGTAGTTTTAGCTCCGATTGATTGTTGAGTATTACCGTAAGCAATTTCTGATTTCGGGTAGGCTGGAAGATTAGTTTTGTCTTATTGGCAGTTGCTGTGAGGTCCATGGTGTGAAGGGCTAATTAGGTCTATGTGTGGTTAGGTTAGTATCATGTGTTAGGTTATGCTAATGTATGAATTATGGAAATCTGATGGATTTGGTTCTTGGAGGAGTTAAGTTTAGTTTTTAACTTAAGGTTTAGAAGTTTAATGTAATGACCTAATCTTGTTAAATGGTTTTAGAAGGAACCCAGAGTTGTTTAAATTTAATTAAACATATGTTGCATAAGGGATTTATTCTAATTTTATGTTACGTGTAGTTTAGCTAGTTTTAGTAATTGGTATAAATAGCTAAACTTTATTATTGTATACAGGACCTTGACTTTGGATTCGTCAGTTGATCGTGGGAGGTTCTGTTCGTATACGTTCAACAATTATAAGGCGGGTATTTCTCCTTTGTACTCGAGTAGTCTTCTTTACCTTAAAAACATGGCCTGTTATGTCTGATAGGTTGCTTGACCTTGTTCTTTGTTGTTTGTTATTTAAACATCGCCGTTGAGACTTACTCTTCGTTGATCTTCGAGTATTCCAAATTCGTTTTTGTACAGTCCTCTGTTGATTTTCTGTTATGTAAAGTACCGCTTGTACGCGAGTACTTAGAAGTCCATTAAACACAGATATGTTTATTTTGCATTAGAAATATCCTACCTAGTAGTGTATGCGCATAACTGTTGGTTTTTGATTTCCGGTTGGTTGTATCGATGCATGTTTTACTCGTTGGATTTTATTGCATCGTTGTTTCTTCGGTTGTTTGTGCATCGTATATCATGCACCATACTTGCACGTTGCATACTAACGACTGTTGGCTTACATTTTGTTAAACCGTCGTTAGTCATATTGTTGCTCGATTTACTCAACCACTTGTTGTCGTGGTAGTTATTAGAGTGCGAGCACCTGTCCTGTTATGCCAAACAGTGACACCCTCATCGTTGTTTTTAGAGGGATGAGCTGTTGGTGGCTCACCCTCACTGTTGTTTTTAGAGGGATATTGCAGCTGTATAGCTCCCCCTATGTATTGGGGTTGGAGTGTAGACTCCCTAGCATCCTGTCCATTCAACCATACCTTTGTGGTATTTGTTGTTGGAGTGGTACAGTTGTCACAGCCCTACCCACTCGGTCACACAGATGGGATGTGTTGACGGCTTGACTGGCGTCAGGGGTGACACATGTCATTGCATCATGTGCATACGTATTTCTTTTATGCATTTGCTTGTGTTTGATGCACTTATATGAGCTATGGTTGTTGCACATGATTGACATGCATGTATATCTTGGCTTTATTGTTATTGTATCGTTTTACACCTGTTTAGTTATTATTCGGTTTTATACCATGTCGTATTATATTGGTTATGCATGATTAGGTAAATTCTATAATTCTTATGGACTGTACACTGTTGATTTCTCTACTCCGTTATCTTTATTATGTCATCTTATTGTCTACTGATATACCCGCAGAGTCCACCCGGACTCACCACCCCTGCTTTCCTTTTTGTTGTTTCAGATAGCAGGTAGAAGTATTTCATGGAGAAAGGAGAGGATCCAGTTGCCAGTCCCCAGTGTTGAGTTGTTTCCGTTTTGGCTCGGGTGTTTTGTTTTCGGCACTTGGTGAGTTTAGCCTTTTATTTGTTTTCATGTATTCGGACCGGTTTTGTTGTTATCAGAGACATTCGAGTTCTCTTTGGATTATTGTTTCTTTTATGTTTTAAGGTGGCTGAGCCACCCGTTAAATTATTATAAACTGCGTGGTTGTGTGTCTTTTATATATTGTGTGATGCTAACCGCATGTGGCTGAGCTATATATGTGATATAGTATGTATTATTGTCCCATATTGTCCGCTGTACAGGGGAGATACTGTCCGATTTTCGTGGAAACATGTGCCTCTGGGGGCGTGACAGAACACAGTAAAGTTTCTTGGAGTTGGTGTTCCTTTGTTAAAAGTTGTGGGAAGAAAATTTTGTTTTTTTTCTCGTTCGAAGGAAAGAAATGGGGGAGAAAGGACGCCAGTTAAGATATAATCAAAATAGTAGAATATTTTAAGACACTCCAACTTAATAAAGTTGGAGGCAGCTCTCTCTCTTACATATTTCCCCGAAACATTTATTCGAATATAATTACAATGTATTATAGAATATTTTTCTACGGCCGAATCATAAATTTATGAAATTGATTATTGATATGGATTCATCTGTACTTTCAAATTCATCTTATAAACTAATTAGGGAAGACCTTCAAAATTAATTGAGCATAAGGTTTAGACATCTAGACTATCAAAAAATATATATAGCTTTATCAAAATCCCAATTAGTAGTTTATCTAAGTATTTATGATTCGAATCAGATATGATGTACTACATATAGAGCATTTCCTTTGTTGAAATGAAAATATGAAACGTTGACTCAAGCAGTTGTTCATACTTTCGAATTTATCTAATGGACAAATTAGAAAAAAGATTATTTGTCTTTAGACTTAATTGAAGCGAAGGTTCATATACCAAGATTAAAAAAAATAACTTTATCAAATGTTTCTTTTGATATAAATAATAATAATAATAATAACACAAGATCATTACGGTTAATAGTGAAGTAATTGAAGATAAACTAGCCGGTCAATGTTTCATCTCCTCTCCAAGAAAGTAAAATTGTCTCAAATTTGTTGCAGAATAATGTGAAGATAAACAATATTTCCTAAATCATTGATGTGACGGATAACTATGGAGTTCGTTGATTTGCAAATGAATATTGAAAACGATTAATTCAAAAGAATACTAAGAAATAAACTTAAAAAAACTACACGAAGCTTTAGGAAAAAAAAGAACAGAGCAACCACAAATTATTATTGATAAAAAACATCTCAAAACAATTAAATATGTATTTAAATACTCAACCGCTAAATATGAAAAAAAAACTAAAATACCCTCGAGAAACCTAACTTAGCAAAATAATAAAAAAGTTTAAAATAATTCTTGCGTTTCTGTATCCTTCTCCTCAGGATAAAGAAATTTTACCTTTGAATTGTTAGCTATATCATCTTCAGAAGAACACATAAAAGAATCTAATACTTCACATTAAAAATATCGGCAATGCGAATATGGCTAGGTCATTTCAGACTATAGGCATTGAGATTTATGATAGACATTGAGATTTATATTCTTAGCAATCTTGACATGATCAATCTTTTTGACTGACATTTTGATGTACTCTTCAACACTTCATTTCCTAGAACACTCATCCTCTCTCATGCATTTTAGCACAATCCCAGTTGTTGCAATCATTTCCTCTATCATCTCGCCTTCCGGGCTTGGCAATATTCTGCCAAGTTCTCTATCTGATATACTCGAGCGAACAATATGGGATAAACCACTATTGCCTTCTTGCAAGATTTTCCGTAAGATAAGGTTGAAGTAGTTATGAGGCTCATACACATCTTGAATAATTTACCATCTTTCTTGATAGTCAGTTTTGCATCCTTTGGTGTGAATGGTGTGCTAAATTTTGTAATTAGATTTGTCATAAAGTTTCCCTTTAGAAAAGTTGCAAGAGCATTAGCTCATTCTGTCTTTCGAATGGTGCAATTTGGAAAATGCATATATTGGAGGAGAAGATGAAGCACTTTCATAGACCAATTCCCTCTTATAACAAGTTGTGCACCAATTACCACAAACATGCCATTTAGATACTCTTTGGAACCAAACAGGATCATGCTTTACTACCATTGTGCAAATAGCTGAGTAGTTCTTCTGTTGGATAGCCTCAAAATATCCTGAGTCAATTGATTCTATAGATCCTGCCCACTCGGATATCCAAGATAAACTAATCTTTCTAAGCATGTTGGGGATACTTGAAAGGTGCTGCAATTGTATGGTCAATCGATTGCACTTGAGGCCCTCCAAGTATAATCGTATACCAATTCCTGTTTTCTGGTTGCTTACAACCTAGTCAGTATTAACATGAAGCTTTGGACCAAAAAATCTGAACTGCAGTTTCGGAAAGGAGACTTTTCTTCTTTGAGTTCCAAGAGCTAATTCATTGAACATTGGTGCTCACTGATTAGGAACTTGAAATTCCAAAAAATACTATATATTCAAGATCTGGTTTGTAGCACAGACTTAGATTTATAGCATGGTTGAGATATCCACTGCCCGGGATACTAGTCAGAAGAGATGTGATGGGAACAAACTTGAAGAGGAGTGCGTCGGGGTTGTTCTGCACAGTCTGTAGCCAATTTGAGTTAGTTGGCAGATAGACCACCTCCTCTTTTTGCACAAATGACAGTGAGTCAACCCTCACGGGAGATGGTAAGGGATTAGTAGATTGTCATTAGAGGTCTTGGATTCGAGCTATGAGACTGGTGGGGCGTAAATCCCTATATCCTATGTAAAAAGTCTCTCTCACCCAACCTCTTGCCTTCTTAGTCACTCTAATTTACCTCCTCTGTGTTGGTCCTGGGGCGGGCTGGCGGGGGCGATGGGGGCGAGTGTTTCTCCTTTTTTTTTGTCACTTGTCACAAATTGTTACGAGATTACGACAAAAAACAACAACAAGAATAATAGAGAACACACAAGATTTACGTAGAAAACCCTTGACTAGAAAAAAACTACGGGCAGAGGAGAAAAATCACTATGAACGGTGGAATACAAGTCGGCGGCTCAAAGCCTTAATCATAAAAAATACAAAACCCTAATAATAAGCCCTTTAAATAGGGAACGATCTGTAAACATTCTCTGTTGGGGCAATCGACCCAAGGATGATCGGAAAGATCATAGTTTTGATGTGTGTGTCAACATGTTTAAGGTTAGGGTGTTATCTTGTTATTTAATATGTGTGATTGAGTTTGCAGGACTTGGAGAATCACACATGGAGGACCTATCCGAAGGATGAGAGCCGAGGGAGGAGGACTCCAATGGAGAGCCAAGAAGTGGACTTCAAAGGGCACACATGATGTTGGGACCGGGTGCATGTTGACATGGATGCGGGTTCGTAATTTTAAAATTAATTACGTGCAGCGGAAGATTTAGCATAAATAATTTCCCAAATTATTTAACCACACATCTAAGCATGCAACCTTATATTGTGCAGACATGATCATACATTTAAAATTTTGCAGAAAGTAAACTAATTTACTTATTACCTCGCGTAACTCGAAGGAAGGGACGAGATCCAACCGTAAGCGTCCCTTAGAAGCTCCGCCTCTATTCGCGTCCACTCCGAGTTTTCTTCGGGATGACTTCGCAAAGCCACGAGTTTCGTGCCGACAAGAACTACTAGATTCTCCAAATGCACGACAAGAATACCAAGAGAGAGATGGGAAGACTAACCACCAAACGAAATCAAGATTCCGGGGAGGAAGGAGTCGCGCCCGCTTCTTCTTCTTCTCACGGTAGCTGCATGGTGGATGAAGCTCACGGCAACAAAGGGAGAGCCTCTAGGGCCGGCGGCACTAGAGGAGGGAGAGAGAGAGAGGGAGAGAGAGATGGCTTATTCCGTGATATCTTAGATTAATCTCCAAGCCTTGCCTTGGTTCCTTTATATAGTAGCCTCTCAATCGCCAAGTCTCCTTTTTATGGAATAAATTTTCATAAGAAATTTATCATATAAATTTTTCTATGAATTATTCCATCATGCCAAGTTTTTATCATAATTTAATTTATAATAAAAACAACAATGTCTCCCTTTTTATTATGGAATAAATTTTCACAAGAAATTTATTATATAAATTTTTCTTATCATGGAAAAATCAATTCATAATTGATTTTATAAAATAAAATAAACTATTCAAAGTTTATTTTAATTTCCATGAAAATAATAAATCAAACTTCGGTTTATAAAAAAAATTTATATATATTATCCATAATTTTATAAAACAAACCACGCTCGGTTTATTTTATAATTTGAACCAAACAATTTGGTTCTCCCCTTTTAATGTGGCTGGCCAAACAAAGAGGGTGGGGACCCTCTTTGGCCGGCCAAACCCAAGCCTATACCATATGAATTAAACTCATTTAATTCGTCCAATAAGTCTTCAAAAGACTTAGTCATTTTATGCTTCCGATGCGTCTCTGAAAAATTCAGATTCGACTTATCTCTCTTGATCGGAAAATCCAATTTTCAACTCGTTTTAAATCCCTCGAATTACTCGTAGTGCGTGTGACTAAATAGGCTTTCGATTTATGTTGGCCGTCTATAATTAACCAATTATAGAACGATCATGAGTGCACCTAGTAGTACATCATGATCCCCAATTAATCGAAAGATCAACGGTTGACCTCAGAAATAATTCTGAAACCCTTCAGCAGCTATAATGAATCGTGCCCATTCCCTTCACCATCTTATACCCACTTGGTTCAGGACACGTCTATGTGTGTCAGTCCCCACTAGGCTGACTACGTCACACCTAGCCCAAGTATGTCTTTCTCGTCCAACGGATTCTAATTACTCTCATGTTTCTGAGAGATTCATACTCTGAACATGTGATGCTCTGGCCAGAGGCTTCGAGTAACAATCCGACGATAGGCCTTGGGTATACATCTCCTCGCAAGGAGTGGTGAATCCTTTGTAGGCTGTTCAAACATCTTCGGGCACTTCGGCTTATACCCAACGGTCCACAACTCCTTAGAGATGCTTGCTTAAGATGTCAAAGTATAAGTCTCCATGACCAAGATGACTTGAACACCGCAAGTCAAAGGAACATCGCACTTAAGCTGCAGTAAGAACTTCATTGACATATCTATATGTAGATTACCATATGAAGTTTTACAGCCAGTCACTCCAATGAACTAGTTCCCTTAACTAGCATTCATGTTTATCTCCGGACATCCCAATGTCACCAGCCAGTGAGAATCAGCTGATTAGAGAATAACCCATGCTAGTCTCAACAGAATTGATAGTGTCCGTATTTATCAATTCATCGACTAGGGACAATTTCAATACTTCACAATTGCACATGTAGAGATAATCACTAGTTGTGAATTCATCACAAATTCTCTCATGCTGTGAATTGTATTGCGGACATTCAGTAAATGAGTTTAAGATCTCAATCAAATACATAAACATGTATACTCAAATAGTGAATATTCATTTATTAAAATAAATGATTACAATCATAAGGCGATTGCCTTAGGACACTTCTCTCAATACTAACAAACTCCCACTTGGCCTAATGCCAATCGCTACGGTATCCAATACCACAGGCTCTAACATGACCCTCAAACTTGCTTTGAGGCAAGCCTTAGTTAAAGGATCCGCTAAATTCCTTTCAGTGGGAATTTTCTCAATTTGTATATCATTCCTACTTATAATCTCTCTGATCAGATGATAGCGGCGAAGCACATGTTTGGATCGCTGATGAGACCTTGGTTCCTTTGCTTGTGCAATAGCTCCATTGTTGTTGCAGTAAACCGGCACTGCTTCATCAATGGTTGGAACCACACCAAGTTCTGAGACAAACTTCTTGATCCAGACTGCTTCTTTGCTGCTTCCGAAGCTGCAATATATTCCGCTTCCGTGGTAGAATCCGCTACGGTGTCTTGTTTGGAACTTTTCCAACTTATTGCGCCTCCATTCAAATAAATACGTATCCGACTGAGATTTGGAGTCATCCTTATCTGTCTGGAAACTGGCATCTGTATACCCACGTATTACCATATCACCTTCTCCATATATTAGGAACACATCCTTAGTTCTTCTTAAGTACTTAAGGATTGTCTTGACAGCCGCCCAATGATCCATTCCTGGATCAGACTGGTATCTGCTTGTGACGCTCAGAGCATACGATACATCGGGCCTAGTACATAACATAGCATACATGATAGATCCTATCGCGGATGCATAAGGAATCTTATTCATGCAAATCCTCTCGTCTTCTGTGCGCGGACACATAGACTTTGAAAGGTTGATCCCATGCCTGATGGGAAGGTAACCTTTCTTGGATTCCGACATGCTAAACCTTTTTAGCACTCGGTCTATATATGTAGACTGCGAAAGACCAAGCAACCGTTTTGATCTATCTCTATAGATTCTAATCCCAAGGATATAGGTTGCTTCTCCCAGGTCTTTCATGGAGAAAGTTTTGGACAACCAAATTTTAACCGACTGTAAGACTGATATATCGTTTCCTATAAGTAATATGTCATCGACATATAATACTAGGAATACGACTGCACTCCCACTAACCTTCTTGTACACACAAGGTTCGTCAGGATTTTGTGAGAAATCAAACTCTTTGATTGTCTCATCAAAACGGATGTTCCAGCTCCTGGATGCTTGCTTCAGTCCATATATGGATCGTCGAAGCTTGCATATTTTGGTTTTATCAACCGATGTGAAACCTTCAGGTTGTATCATGTATACATCCTCAAGCAGGTTTCCATTAAGGAAAGCTGTTTTCACATCCATTTGCCATATCTCATAATCATAATGAGCTGCTATGGCCAGGAGCATCCGAATGGATTTAAGCATAGCTACTGGCGAATAGGTTTCGTCATAATCAATTCCTTGTTTCTGACGATATCCTTTTGCCACTAATCTAGCCTTAAAGGTAACAACATTACCTTCCATGTCGGTTTTCTTCTTGAAAACCCACTTGCACCCTATGGGCTTAATCCCTTCAGGTGGGTTAACCAAGTCCCATACTTGATTTTCGTACATGGAATCCATTTCCGACTTCATGGCTTCAAGCCATTTGTCCCTTTCTGAACTTTTCAGAACATCATCATAACTGATAGGTTCGTCGTTCGATTCACTTACGAGAAATCCGTATCTCTCTGGAATATTGCGTGTCCTATCAGATCTACGAAGAAGTGGTGTTGTTTTAGGTTCAACGATAGCTCATCATTATGAGTTATTGGTTGTGGGTCTAGACTAGGTGTCTCTGTAATGTCTATTGGAGTTTCTTGAACTTCTTCAAGTTCAATACTACTCCCACTGTTTTCTTGTAAAAGAAATTCTTTTTCCAGAAATACAGCATGCCTTGAAACAAACACCTTTTGTTCCAAGGGATGATAGAATTGGTAACCCTTTGTTTCCTTAGGGTATCCAATAAATAGACATTTATCAGACTTAGCATCCAATTTGTCTGATACAGTCCGCTTCACATAAGCAGGACAACCCCATATCTTAAGGTGAGTTAAGTGAGGTTTCTTACTATTCCACGTCTCATATGGAGTAGTAGAGACTACCTTGGTCGGGACTCTGTTTAGCAAGTAAACAACTGTCTTAAGGCATAGCCCCAAAAGGATTTTGGAAGAGTTGCATGATTCATCATGGATCTAACCATGTCCATCAAGGTTCGGTTACGCCTCTCAGATACACCATTATGCTGTGGTGTATACGGCGGAGTCCATTGAGACAATATCCCATTGTCCCTAAGATAATCTTGAAACTCTTGACTTAAGTATTCACCACCCCGATCGGATCGAAGTATCTTAATACTTTTGCCAAGCTGTTTCTCTACTTCATTTCTGAACTCTTTGAATTTCTCAAAAGCTTCAGATTTGTGTTTCATCAAGAACACATACCCGAATCGTGAGTGATCATCGATAAAGGTAATGAAGTAGCTATAGCCTCCTTGTGCAAGAGTTGACATTGGTCCACATACATTAGTATATATTAGACCAAGCAATTCTCCCACTGGATTATCTATTCCGGAAAAGGGTAATTTGGCAATCTTGCCTTTTAAGCATGATTCGCATGTATCAAATGAACCGGGTTCAAATGATTCTAGAATTCCACATCGGTGTAATTTGGTCATGCGTTTCTTACTTATATGACCAAGACGACAATGCCACGTATAGGAGTCTATTTGATTATCTATTCGAGTACGTTTGTTGCTAACTTCGATATTGAAAATGTCACCGGATAAATCTAACGTGTAGATACCATTGCACAAAGTTCCAGTCCCATAAAGAACACCATTTAAAGTTATATAACAACAATTGTTACTAAAAGTTAAATGATAACCCTTTTCATTCAAGCATGAAATAGATACAATGTTCTTTATTAACGAAGGAACAAAATAACAATTATCCAATTCTAAGACAAGTCCAGTAGGGAGCTTTAGCAAATATGTTCCGATGGCAACAGCAGCAATCTTTGCTCCATTTCCAACTCGCAAATTCGCTTCTCCCTTGACGAGTCTTCTTCTATTCCTTAGCCCCTGTATGTCATTACATATATGTGAGCTACACCCAGTATCAAGTACCCAGGCGGTTGAGGAAATAGAGTGACATTCAATAACGAAGATACCTGAAGAGGATGGGGCATCGGATGCCTTCTTCTTCAAGGACTCAAGATAAACCTTGCAGTTTCTTCGCCAGTGACCCTCCTTGCCACAGTGATGGCAAGTGCCTTTTGGGGTCTTTTCAGTCTTTTTGGCCTTTTTCTTCTTTCCCTTATTCTGTTCTTTGGCCTTCCTCTTAGAGCCTTTCTTTGAGGAACCAACTAACAGTACCGTCTTCTGATCCTGCTTCACAGAAGGCTCTATAGTCTTCAGCAGGTTGAGCAACTCAGGAATGGTAGTCTCCAGCTTGTTCATCCGATAGTTCATCACAAATTGTGAATAACTTTTGGCAAACAATGCAGAATTAAGTCAATACTTAGTTCATGATCCATTGCAAATCCGAGTGTGCTTAGTCGCTCAATGTACCCCAACATCTTCAACACAAACTGTGAGACAGAAGTGCCTTCCTGCATCTTAGAGGTGAAGAGGAGTCTGGAGACCTCGAACTTTCGGATCTCGCCTGCTCGTCAAACAGCTCATGAAGATGGAAGATGATGGTATAAGCATCCATATGCTCATGCTGCTTTTGTAGCTCAGGTACCATAGCGGCTAGCATGATGCAACTCGCAAGTTCAGAATCGGTCACATATTTCTGATAGGCCACTAACTGGTCTGGAGTTGCATTTTCGGGAGGACGGTTGGGAAGTTGATCTTCAAGGACATAAGCAACTTTTCTCCTTGAGGACTATCCTCAGGTTTCGAAGCCAGTCCATGAAGTTTGGCCCAGTCAGCTTATTGGTGTCCAAATGGAACGCAAATTNTATTGTCCGCCATACAGGGGAGATGCTGCCCAATTTTTGAGCAAGCATGTGCCTCTGGGGGCGTGACAATTTTTGGTATCAGAGCGAGGTTTACGAGTTCTTTTGGGATCTGTGGATTTGTACGATGTTGTTTTTAGTGCGTCAGTTTGTTGAGGTTTTGCGATGTTTTGGTGTCTGTGGGTTTACGGAGTTGTTTTACGAGGTCTATCTGTATTTTACTGATTTGTTTTCCAGAGTCATTTTCTGGTTATAGTTGTAATGGGACTTGGTAGCGATGAGATCTCTCTCGGCAAACAAGAAGTAAGTTGGTTTTATGTTTGGTTAAATTTATATCTAAATAATGTATGTTGGTTTTGTTAACAGATATGCCTCGTCGTATTGAGTTATCTCCACCCCGTGCTCTTGGTCGTGGACGATGATCACGGGGGAGGCCAGAGGAGGCCGAGGGAGACACAAATCAGGAGGGTGAGAGGCCCACCAGAGTGGAGCCGACTGGTCAGAGATCAGCTCACCAGGACCCTTCAGGTGAGCTGAGATCTCCACCATGGAGAGTACCTTCTTCTGTATATCCGACAGCAGTCCCAGTTGTACCATCAGAGGCAGGTCCATCAGTACCACCAATGGTAGTTCCTGGAGTGCCATTAGGGGTACCCCCTGCCCAAGCGAGTTGGCTTATGGACAGAGCTCGGATTCCATTGTTGGCAGCGTCTGTGAAGGATCGCTTCACACTGTTCCATGGGGAACCAGATCCCTATGCTGCTCGTGCCTGGTTGGAGACATTAGAGGACACATTCAGCTATATGACCCTCACAGACGTTGAGAAGGTGGAGTTAGCTACGTATCATCTTCGAAATCAGGCCATCACTTGGTGGAATATGCAGAAGACTCTTATTGGTGGACGGACGATTTCTTGGGTTTCTTTCCATGAGGCTTTCGAGAGCAAGTATTATCCTGCCGTGTTTCATACAGCACGACGGCAGGAGTTTCTTGCTCTTCATCAGGGAGATCGCTCAGTTATGGAGTATGAGGCGGAATTTAATCGCCTGGCAGAGTTTTGGCCCCAGTTGGTTGCTACGGAGTCGGAGCGGACGGCACAGTTTATGCTGGGTTTAGCTGGATATATCCAGATGCGATTGTCTGGATGGATTCCTACTTCCTATCGAGAGGCTTTGGATCGGGCTTTACATACCGAGATGATTCAACAGCAGTTGCATGGTGATAAGAACAAAGGGAAGTAGGCAGCCCAGAGTTCAGCAGCGACACAGCGACAGCAGACAGTTGGACAGAAACGCAGTAGCAGGAGTCAGAGTACGCAAGAGACTTATGTGCCTCAGTCTCGACCCCAGAAGTTTGGACGGTTTTCAGCAGGATCGTCGCAGGGTCCTCAGCAGACTCGGAGGTTTACTACTGGTGCGACTCATTGTATGCAGTGTGGTTCTAAGGACCACGGTAGACCAGATTGTCCCCACGAGCACCCTATCTGTTATTATTGTAAACTTCCGGGTCATGAGAGTCGATGCTGTCCTTTGAAGGCTCAGCATAAGCCTGCAGCATTTACTCCTCGGGGTGGCCGATCAGGACCGCAGAGGCCATATCGAGGCAGCCATCAGACTCATACGTCATTTCGACCGCAGCAGACTGGACCTCAGCAGGCAGATCCACCACCAGCCCAGATGTATGGTATGCCTGGGCATGAGTAAATCTCACCAGTGGGGTCTCAATATTCTGAGACAAGATCGTACTATCAGCAGCCACATCCAGCATACCAGCCTCTAGTTTATCAGCATAAGCCATCGGCTGGAGCTTCTGGTTATCAGTCTCAGAAGTCGGTCGGGCCTTCTGGATATCAGCCCCATCAGACTGCTGGACCTTCATCTTCTCAGCCGTAGCCGATTTTAGCGTTGCCACCATCAGCTACAGAGACAGGCCGAGTTTATGCAGTCACCAGAGAGGAGGCACAGTGGGCCGATGGATTGGTCTTTCGTGGTATGATTTCGGTTTATGCATTTCCTGCTGAATTACTTGTTGATACTGGTAGTTCTAATTCTTTCATATCATGACTATTTATGGGAAAAATTAGTAGATTGCCTACCTTTAGATCACAACGTTTATCAGTGTCTACCATCCGGTGAGGTATTAGATATCACGCAGGAAGTCAAGGCGTGTCCATTGGACTTCGACAATTATACCCTCACCATGGATCTGTTAGTTCTCGAGATGGTAGAATTTGATATTATTCTGGGCATGGATTCATTGGCAGCTTATCATGTCACTGTTGATTGTCAAGCAAGGGTGGTCACGTTTCGGCCTCCGAACCAACCCTCGTGGAAATTCATTGGCACCAGAGATGATGGGATTTCTATTATCTCTGCACTTCAAGCTCAGAAGCTTATGTCGCATGGATGTCAGGGTTTTCTATTATCATTGATCAGCACTGATGGTAGCAGTAGCCCTCAACTCTCGGATGTTCCAATGGTCCAAGAGTTTCTAGACGTATTTCCAGAGGAGTTACCTGGTTTGCCTCCCAGAAGGCAAGTTGAGTTTGTGATTGAGTTGATTCCGGGGACTGCGCCGGCATCAAAGGCTCCGTATCGTATGGCGCCTAAGGAGTTGGACGAGCTAAAGGTCCAGCTTCAAGAGTTGCTTGACAGGGGATTTATTCGTCCTAGTGTATCCCCATGGGGTTCACCGGTTTTATTTGTCAAGAAGAAGGATGGTTCTATGAGGTTGTGCATCGACTACAGGCAGTTGAATGCTGTGACCATCAAGAACAAGTATCCCCTACCGCGTATTGAAGATTTGTTTGATCAGTTGAAGGATACCTCAGTGTATTCTAAAATTGATTTGCGATCCGGATATCATCAGTTGAGGGTCAAGGATTCAGATATCCAGAAGATAGCTTTCCGCACCCGGTACGGACATTATGAGTTCTTGGTAATGCCATTTGGGCTTACCAATGCTCCTGCAGTATTCATGGATCTGATGAATCGGGTTTTTATGGAGTATTTGGATCAGTTCGTTATTGTTTTTATCGACGACATACTGATTTACTCCCGTTCCGAGGAGGAACATGCGCGCCACCTTCGTATAGTTCTGGAGACGCTCCGACGGGAGCAGTTGTATGCAAAGTTTAGCAAGTGTGCTTTCTGGTTGTCTTCTGTGGGTTTTCTCGGACATGTTGTTTCCAGTAGAGGTATATCCGTAGATCCCCAGAAGATCGAGGCTGTCACCAGTTGGGAGCAGCCTAAGTCAGTTCAGGAGGTGCACAGTTTTCTCGGATTGGCTGGTTATTATCGCCAATTTGTTGAGGGGTTTTCTAGTATCGCTTCACCGTTGACACGTTTGACCAGAAAAGGCATAAAATTTATTTGGACAGAAGCTTGCGAGACTAGCTTTCAGGAGCTCAAGCGGCGATTGGTGTCTGCGCCTGTATTGGTGTTACCTTTAGGCGAGGACGAATTTGTACTCTACAATGACGCTTCACATCAAGGTTTGGGTGCAGTTTTGATGCAGCATGGACGGGTGGTCTCTTATGCTTCTCGTCAGCTTAAGGAGCATGAGAAGAATTATCCAATTCATGACTTAGAGTTTGCAGCCATTATTTTTGCCCTGAAGATATGGAGACATCATCTCTACGGCGTCACGTTTGAGATTTTCACGGATCACAAGAGCCTCAAGTATTTGTTCTCTCAGAAGGAGCTAAATCTTCGTCAGAGAAGATGGATGGAGTTCCTGAATGATTATGACTGTACTATTAGCTACCATCCAGGGAAAGCTAATGTAGTTGCAGATTCACTTAGCAGAAAATCCCGTAGTGTTTTGGCTTGTCACCGGGCGATGGTCACCGATTTAGTTCAGAGCTTCTCAGAGTTGGGACTGGAGGAGCAGGGTCAGACAGAGAAAGGGTTGTTGGTGACTATGGTTGCTCAGTCTTCGATCAGGACGAAGATCAGAGAGGCTCAGGCTAGTGATCAGCATCTGCAGTTCTTAGGCAGCCGGATAGCCTCCGAGTAGCAGACTGACTTTACACATGATGACGAGGCTATTCTATATTTCCAAGGGAGATTGTGTGTACCTAAGTCACATCCGGTCATGGAGGAGTTGCTTCAGGAGGCTCATCGATCTCGGTTTGCTATTCATCCTGGCGGAACCCGTATGTACCGAGATTTGAGACGTTCCTATTGGTGGAACGGTATGAAGAAAGACATCGCGGATTTTGTTGTTAGATGTCTAGTGTGCCAGCAGGTGAAGACCGAGCATCAGAGACCTGCTGGATTACTACAGAAGATCCCTATTCCTGAGTGGAAATGGGAGCACATCACGATGGATTTTGTCGTTGGACTACCGAGGTCTCATAGAAGACACGATGCGATTTGGGTGATCGTTGATCGATTAACCAAATCTGCTCATTTCTTGGGGATTCAGAGGACAGATTCTTTGGACAAGCTGGCAGAGTTGTATTGTCGTGAGATTATCAGATTACATGGTGTTCCTCTGAGCATCATATCAGATAGAGACCCGCGTTTCACTTCGCGGTTTTGGTAGAGTTTGTAGCAGGCCATGGGTACCGAGCTTCGATTCAGCACAGCCTTTTATCCGCAGACGGACGGACAGTCTGAGCGTACCATTCAGACACTGGAAGATCTGTTGAGATCTTACGTTATGGACTTTGGAGGCAACTGGGAGGATCACCTGCATTTGGTTGAGTTTGCCTATAATAATAGCTATCATTCGGCTATTCATATGGCACCTTTCAAGGCATTGTATGGTAGAGCTTGCAGGACACCCACCCTTTGGGAGGAGGTTGGGGAATCTCAGTTGCTAGGTCCTCAGAGTATTCAGCATGACGCAGAGCTAGTCATGCTATCAGACGTAGGCTGTCAGAGGCTCAGGATCGTCAGAAGAGTTATGCAGATCGGAGACGCAGACCCTTGGAGTTCTCCGTGAGCGACCATGTATTCTTACGAGTATCACCCACGAAAGGGGTGAAGCGGTTTGGGTTGAGAGGTAAGCTAGCTCCCCGCTATATTGGACCTTTCCAGATTTTGGAGCGGATTGGAGTCGTCGCTTATCGTTTGGCGTTACCACCGTCATTGGCTGGAATTCACGATGTGTTCCATGTTTCCATGCTGAGGAAATATGTACCGGATCCTACACATGTGTTATCGGAGGTGTCGGTCACACTACAGCCAGACACGACTTATGAGGAGGTGCCTATGCGGATTCTGGACCGCAAAGAGCATCGGTTGAGGAACAAGACAGTTCGATTGGTTAAAGTTGGTTGGCAGCACCACTCTGATGAGGAAGCTACTTGGGAGCTCGAGGATACGATCAGAGCTCACCTCTGTGTGTTTGCTGGCAGAAACCTCAACTCCAAACTTCCATCAAATGCCTAAGATCTGACTCCCCCTTTGAAATCACGCAAGGAGAAAGAAGGCAAATGCTGGAAACCGAGTCACTCAGACAAAGAAGAAGAAATTCTGCCATGTCAAAATCACGAATCAACCCTAACCCCTTCACACCTCAAACCAAGGCCCGGAAAGAAAACCTTACCTCGATCTGCCCTAGATGGAGAAGAGGGAAACCCGAAACCTCGATCAGACTCAGTGGGGAAGAGGTAGCCACATTCCGGTGTCGCGTGGACGCCGCACGGAACCGATCGCCGACGCTCCGATCGAACGAGAAACAGAAGGAATAAGAAAAGGGATTGGGATCCACTCTAGTTCGCGTTCCCGATTGGCCGCGGAACCCAACCCTTAAATGGAAATCCATTTTTCAATTTGCCCCTTCCTATTTCAAATTTCGTCCAGAAGCTCGAAATTTAGGAAAATTTACATTTTCACCCTTAAAGTTTCCTAAATGTTAACAAAGGATCTACACCACGCACACAAGCTTCACTATGAACTTCTCCTTCAAGGTGGAGAAACCATCACAAGATGTTCTCTTCCTCTTGTACAAGATGGAAATTAGAGTAGGAGGAAGAGAATGAGACTTTGAGCACTTAGAATAGGATCTTACACTTAAGAACCGCGCCCTATTCTGCTCCAAAGTCTCTCCTTAAATAGAGGAGAGAGCAGTTCCTTACATAGCTCAACCCTCGACGCCAGTCGACTGATGCCTAGCTAGTGGCTAGCCAACGGCTATATTTTTGAACAGATCAGTCGACTGGTGCCTGGACCAGTCGACTGATCTTTCTGTGAGTTTCAATTATGAGCTAGCAGTCGACTGGCCCTTCCCGCAATCGACTGTCCAGCTTACATTTTCACTCAAACTCACTCCAAAGTCCATCCTTTGCGTATGCCTTGAAGTCCACTCCCTTGGCTCGCCTATTGAAGTTCTCTTCCCTTGGCTTTCGCCCCTCGGATGCGCGCCGTGGGCTTGCCTCCTTGCCATCCTTCGGGTATGCCTTTGAGTATACTTCCCCGACTTTCCCTCGGAGTCCTCTTCCTTTGGCTCTCATCCCTCGGATGCATACTTCATGTGTGATTCACCAAGTCCTGCATGACTCAAATACACATATCAAACCAACATGACAACTTAACTTAATCATATTGACACACACATCAAAATCCATGATCTACTCGATCACACTTGGGTCGATTGCACCAACAATCTCCCCCTTTTTGATGTGTGACAATATGTTTAAGTTAGGTACAATAATAACAATTGAAAATTAAAGACATAGTAAATTAAAAAGCATAAACATGCATCCTCCCCTTAACCTATGCCCTCCTCATAATTTTCAATTTTCCACAAGTTAAGTTATAAAACTAACTTAAACCTCCCAATTCTCCCCCTTTGACACCATCAAAAGGATTGCTTCAAGCAATATTAACCATTGGCAACAAATATGAATACGTTTCTTTTTCTAAAACACCCCCAGAAACCAAAAACCAGAAGGACCAGTCGACTGAGACAGTTATCAGTCGACTGGTACCTTTGTTTTGCTAATTTATAGAAAGTTCAATCGACTGCTCCTAGGGGCAGTCGACTAATACATTTCAGTCTGAACATTGCAGCTTTTGAGCTGAAATTCAGAAATGCATTATAAATTCCACACAATTCGAAAAATCATGAAACTTTGCAAACATGTTTCTTATAATGTATTCTAATAGAGAAAAATATATTTCCATGGAAAATCTAAACATGTTTACTTTTTGACCAAAACTCAAATTCTTTGAAAACATCCAACTTTGTACCAAACTTTCATCCTAGTTTTGAAATTATGCATTTCACAAACTTATTGTTGGGACCGGGTGCATGTTGACATGGATGCGGGTTCGTAATTTCAAAATTAATTACGTGCGGCGGAAGGTTTAGCATAAAAAATTTCTCTAATTATTTAACCACACATCTAAGCATGCAATTTTATCTTGTGTAGACATGATCATATATTTAAAATTTTGCAGAAACATAAACTAATTTTCGTATTACCTCGCGTAACTCGAAGGAAGGGATGAGATCCAACCGTAAGCGTCCCTTGGAAGCTCCGCCTCTATTCGCGTCCACGCCGAGTATCTTCGGGATGACTTCGCAAAGCCACGAGTTTTGTGTTCTCGAGAACTACTAGATTCTCCGAGAACGCAACAAGAAAAACCAAGAGAGAAGTCAGAAGACTAACCACAAAAGGATGGCCGGAATCAAAATTCCGGCGAAGCAAAAGAAGAGGCTTGCGGCAAAAAGATCCTTGCGGCAAACTCTAATTCCGGCAGCACCTTCTTCCGGCCAAGAGATGGCCGGAGCTTCCTTCTCCGGCAGCAAGTGGTGGTCGGCAGGGAAAGGGAAGGGGCGGCCGACTAGTGCTCCTTCTTGGGGCTGGTTGGCGCACGGCAAGAAGGGGAGAAGAGAAGGAGTGAAAGAGAGGGAGAGAGCCTATGCCTTCATCTCTTCTATTCACACCAAAGCCTTGCCTTGGGTCCTTTATATAGTGGCCTCTCAACCATCAAGCCTCTCAAATATAGAACAACTTATTCCATCATGCCAAGTTTGATTTTATATCATGGTTAAAATCATATTTTAATTCATGATAAAAATCAATCAAGTCTCTTCTCTCCTATGGAATAAATTTCCTTATCATGGTAAATCAATCCATGATTGATTTTATAAAATAAACCAATCCATGGTTCATTTAAATTTCCATGAAAAATAAACCAAACCTTGGTTTATTATATAAAAATTTATATCATCCATAATTTTATAAAACAAACCACACTTGGTTTATTTTATAAATTGAACCAAAACTTTGGTTCTCTCCCTTTGTTGTGGCCGGCCAAGCAAAGAGGATGGAGGCCCTCTTTGGTCGGCCCATCCAAGCCAAGCCCCAATGAATTAAACTTATTTAATTCATCTATTAAGTCTTCAAAAGACTTTAGCCATTTTACGCTTCTGATGCGTCTCTGAAAAAAATTCAGATTCGACTTATCGTTTGGCTCAACCAAACCTAATCTCTCTTGATTGGAAAATCCAATTTTTAACTCATTTTAAATCCCTCGGATTACTCGTAGTGCGTGTGACTAAATAGACTTTCGATTTATATTGGCCATCTATAATTAATCAATTAATTATAGAACGATCATGAGTGACACCTAGTAGTACATCATGATCCCCAATTAATCGAAAGATCAACGGTTGACCTCAGAAATAATTCTGAAACCCTTCAGCAGCTATAATGAATCATGCCCCATTCCCTTCACCATCTTATACCCACTTGGTTCAGGACATGGTCTATGTGTGTCAGTCCCCACTAGGTTGACTACGTCACACCTAGCCCAAGTAACGTTTTCTCGTCCTACGGATTCTAATTACTCTCATGTATTTAAGAGATTCATACTCTGAACATGTCATGCTCTGGCCAGAGGCTTCGAGTAACAATCCGACGATAGGCCTCGGGTATACATCTCCTCGCAAGGAGTGATGAATCCTTTGTAGGCTGTTCAAACATCTTCGGGCACTTCGGCTTATACCCAATCATCCTGGGTCCACACCTCCTTGGAGATGCTTGCTTAAGATGTCAAAGTATAAGTCTCCATGACCAAGATGACTTGAACACCGCAAGTCAAAGGAACATCGCACTTAAGCTGCAGTAAGAACTTCACTGACATATCTATATGTAGACTTCCATATGAAGTTTTACAGCCAGTCACTCTAATGAACTAGTTCCCTTAACTAGCATTCATGTTTATCTCCGGACATCTCAATATCACCAGCCAGTGAGAATCAGCTGATTAGAGAATAACCCATGCTAGTCTCAATAGAATTGATAGTGTCCGTATTTATCAATTCATCGACTAGGGACAATTTCAATACTTCACAATTGCACATGTAGAGATAATCACTAGTTGTGAATTCATCACAAATTCTCTCATACTGTGAATTGTATTGCGGATATTCAGTAAATGAGTTTAAGATCTCAATCAAATACACAAACATGTATACTCAAATAGTGAATATTCATTTATTAAAATAAATGATTACAATCATAAGGCGATTGCCTTAGGACACTTCTCTCATATCACTAACACTTATGTTATAGCAAATAAAACATAAAAATATTTTCAAATTATTTGAAATGTCCAACTATGATCTATGAGTAAAATGTCCATTAATTAAACATTTGCTTTCCCCATAGTTGGTCTATTTTTAATAATGTGATACTTCCAACAACTCAACATATGCCATAAGCATAAGAGAATTATTTGTATCATCCTAACATCTCATGCACTTCCTTATTATTGCATTACCCCAAGGCCAAATTTACACTTCTATAAAACGGTCTGGAATTGGAGGCTTGGTAAATATGATCCCTAGAATTGGAGGCAAGTCCTCTTCTTAGATATGTGAATTCCGCTTCGGGTAGAGGCTTGCCACATGATATGTAAATTGGATTCAACATAATGTAATTCAATGTCACCCCTTGCCACATGATCCCTAGAATTGGAGGCAAAGCAGGTGAACAAACACACAAAACGGTCTGGAAAGCTGCTCCTGGGCGCCTAAATGGATACAGGTGCCCCAAGCATTCAGGCGCCCTGGATACCAGGCGCCTAGATGAATCAGGTGCCCAATAAGCTCTTGGGCACCCAAGACAAGCCAACTTATCAGCTTCGTGAAGTTTGCGTTCCGAATGAAATTTTGACTGCCAATGAGGCGCCCCAGAGGTGTTGGGCGCTCGAGAAGAAGCTATATAAAGGGGTTCCACCCCTCAACTCATAATATCATCTGCGACATCATTCTAAGCATTCCGAGTGACGATAAAGTGCTAGAGACGAAGCTCTGCGACCATGGAGGCTCCAGGAGGAAGTGCGCTGCACTTCGGGTTCCAGATCTGCCGGGTCTTCGATTTTTGTTTGGTTTATGTTTACTTTATGCATTTAATTTTCATTATCTTTTGGTTGTAAAGGTTGCACTGTAAGACGGGTTTCTCCACCTCCGGAAAGGAGACCATTAGTGGGCGGGTGCTTCTTGTGCTTAGGCCTTGAATGTACTGACCCTGGGGGGTTGGGAACCAAGTAAAACCTACGTGCACTCTGAGTTGTTTAGTTTTTCGTTCTTTCTATTTTCCGTTGCTACTAACTCTCTGACTAGAACGAAAGAATGAACATCAAAGTTTACGACGAAGGTTCACGAAAGTTTTAACGAGTCGATTTTCACCCCCCCTCTCTATCGACGGCACCGGTCTTACATTTTGTCCTAAAGTGATTCACCGGATTTTTTGTCAAATTAATAGTGCTCACATTATCACATAAGACTTTGACCTTGGAGTAATGAAGCTCATAATCCTCTAAGGTATGCATGATCCAAAGTAATTTAGTTACACAACCATCCATTGCTACATATTCGGCCTCGATTGTTGACAAGGCAACACATGGTTGTTTTCTACTACTCCAACTAACTAGGGATGATCCAAGAAATTGACACCCACCACTAGTACTCTTTCTATCTAATTTGCAATCCGCATAATCGGAGTCGGTGTACCCAAATAAATCAATATCTGGAGTTCTAAGGTACCAAAGATCGACATTAAGAGTGCCCTTAATATACCTTAAAATCCTTTTTACTACTACTAAGTGAGACTCTTTGGCACAAGATTGATACCTTGCACACATGCCTACCACAAATAGTATATCCGGTCTACTAGCGGTGAGATACAACAAACTACCAATCATGCTCCTATATTGTTTTGGATTAACTACCTTTCCCTCATGATCACTATCCATCTTGACATTTGTTCCAATTGGGGTAGATGCTACTTTAGCATTTTTCAATCCAAATTTCTTGATAATTTCTCTAGCATACTTTGTTTGATAAACATAAGTTTCTTCATTTGTTTGCTTGACTTGCAATCCTAAAAAGAAAGTCAACTCTCCAACAAGACTCATTTCAAACTCATTTTCCATGTGCTTGATAAATTCATGAAGGAACTCATTATTTGTTGACCCAAAATGATGTCATCAACATAAACTTGGGCTACAAAAATGTTCTTATCCTTAGACTTAAGAAATAGAGTTGGATCAATTGTTCCCCTTCTAAACCCCTTGGAAACTAAGAATGATGAAAGTCATTCATACTAAGCTCGGGGAGCTTGTTTCAATCCATATAAGGCATTCCTCAATTTATAAATATGATTAGGGTAGTGTATGTTTTCAAAACTAGATGGTTGTTCTACATACACTTCCTCCTTAATAAACTCATTAAGAAATGTCGATTTCACATCCATTTAATGAAGTTTAAAACCCATGTGGGCGGCATATCCTAACAAAATCCGGATGGACTCAAATCTAGCTACGGGAGCATAAGTTTTATGATAGTCAAGTCTCTCAACTTGGTTGAACCCCCTAGCTACCAATCTAGCCTTGTTCCTAGCAACTCTCCCTTGATCATCTAATTTCTTCCTAAAGACACATCCTGTTGTGACAATTGTACTATCATTGGGCCTTGGAACTAATTCTCATACTTTAGTTTTTTCCAAATTGGTTTAACTTTTCTTGCATTGCTAGAATCCAATCCGCATCAACTAAGGTTTCATCAATTGACTTTGGCTCTAGTTGTGATATTAAAGCAATTTGACTAGTATGTTCTCTAAAATATGCTCTGGTTGAACCCCCTAGCTACCAATCTAGCCTTGTTCCTAGTAACTCTCCCTTGATCATCTAATTTGTTCCTAAAGACACATCTTGTTGTGACAATTGTACTATCATTGGGCCTTGGAACCAATTCCCATACTTTAGTTTTTTCCAAATTTGTTTAACTTTTCTTGCATTGCTAGAATCCAATCCGCATCAACTAAGATTTCATCAATTGACTTTGGCTCTAGTTGTGATATTAAAGCAATTTGAATAGTATGTTCTCTAAAATATGATCTAGTCCTTACTCCTTGTTCAACATCTCTAACTATTTGGTTGATAGGATGATCTTGATGATGCCTTAAGGTCCTAGAGATTGTAGGCTCATCTACTTCATGATCATTAGTGCATTTTTCATCATCCGATGCATTTCTTCCTCCCTCTTGATCAATATCCCCTAAATGTAAGTCTTGGATTGCTTGGGGAAGATTTTGATTTACTCCTATATCCTTGTCAATGGAGGATTTCCTAGGGTAAGTGCTAGTAGACTCATCAAAATTTACATTGGATGATTCCTCAATCAATTTAGTCCTCTTGTTATATACTCTATACCCTCTACTAGTAGATGAGTACCCAACTAAAATCCATCATTCGCCTTAGACTCAAATTTCCTTAAGTCTTCCTTAGTATTTAAAATATAGACCTTGCAACCAAACACTCTAAAATAATAAATTTGAGGAATTTTCCCATTCCACAATTCAAAAGGTGTCTTTCCTAAAAATCTATGAATTAAAACACGATTTTGGATATAACAAGCGGTATTTACGACTTCCGCCCAAAAATAGCTAGGTAAAGAATAAGCATTAAGCATAGTCCTAGCCGCTTCTTGCAAAGCCCGATTCCTTCTTTCTACACCCGCATTTTGTTGTGGTGTTCTTGGACATGAAAATTCATGTTTGTACCCATTTTCTAGACAAAAGCTAGAGAAGTTTGAATTTTAAACTCTCCACCATGATCATTCCTAATTCGGTTGATTTTGAGATATTTCTCATTTTCAAACCTTTTGCTAAATCCTACAAATATCTCTAAAGTTTCATCCTTATGTCTCATGAAATAAACCAAAGTATATCTAGAAAAATCATCAACAATTACTACGCAATATTTATTTCCTATTAATGAAGGAGTACTATGACAATCAAATAAATCTAAATGCAATAATTCCAATAGTAGAGAAGTACTAGTTAGAGTTTTACCTTTATGTGATGACTTGGATTGCTTACCCTCTTGACATGCATCACACATTTTATTCTTGGCATACTTGATCATTGGTAGTCCTTTTACCAACTCCATTTTGGCCACTCTTGCTATGTTCTTCATGTTGATGTGTCCAAGCCTTCTATGCCATAGTCATCCTTCTTTTTCTTTTGATATGAGATACTTAGTAGAAATGTTAGAAGCATAGGAGAGACTAAGATAATAAAGATTTGCTTCCCTATATCCTTCCAACATAACATTTTTTGAGCTATTGTGCCTAACCAAACATTTATTAGCATGAAACTCAACTCTATACCCGACATCACATAATTGACTAACACTAAGCATGTTGAATTCCATGTCCTTAATTAGATGCACTTTATGGATAGTGATTGTAGGTGATACCTCAATGGTGCCTCTACCTATAATCTTGAGCTTTCCACTATTCTTAAAAGACACTGTTCCTTCTTTTAAGTAGCTAATTGTGGAGAACATGCTCACATCACCGGTCATGTGTCTTGAGCAACCGCTATCCACAATCCACTTGTTTGAATTCTTTTTCTCTTCTACCTCACTTACCGAGATGTCCGAATCCGAGGATTGACCTCCCCCTTCACTTGAGCACCCTTCTTTATCATTACTTGAGCTCTTCTCATCTTCGGATGATTTGCATTCTATGTTGTCAACTCCCATTAGCCCAAAGTGAGACACGTGGTGTTCTTCTTCTTCCGATGATGAAGGATCATCCCATGTCGCCTTTAGACTTGTAGCCTTCTTGCCTTTTTCTTTTGTTTTCTTCTTTTCATCCTTCTTCTTTTCTTCCTTTTTCTTCAAAAGTGGACACTCATCCTCATGTGCCCTTCTTCATGGGAATTGTAGCATATGATGACCTTCTTTGTCTTATTCTTACTTCTTGAGTTTTTCCTACTATAGGATTTGTTAGAAAAACTTTTAAATACTTTCCTCATCTTCCTTACCATATACGCCTCTTGATCACTATCCATTGAAGCGCTTGATTCTTCCGAATTGGATGATAAGTATGAGACCTTCTTTTGTCCTTCTTCTTTCTTCTTTCTTTTTCTACAATAAGAGTTATATCCTTTTCTTTAGTAGACACATTATCTTGCTTATGAAGCTCAAATTCACAAAATAAATCATCAAGCTTTACTAAAGAAAGATCCCTAGAGACTTTATAGGCATCAACCATTGAGGCCCATAGAGTGGTTCTAGGGAAAGATTGAAGCACATACCTTACTAGATCCCTATTTTCCAATTTCTCACCAATCACATGAAGCTCATTGATGATTTCTTTTAACTCTATCATGCAATTGACTTACAGTTTCGTTTGTCTTCATGGTGAGGGATTAGAGTTGCGCCACCAAGAGATCTTTCTTGACTCTTCTTGACTCATTAGATCCCTCATTTATCTCAATGAGCTTTTCCCAAAGCTCTTTTGCAGTCTTGAATGATCATATTTTGTTTAATTGCTCCTTTGAAAGACCACATTGTAGAGTTGTTATGGACTTTGCATTTGCTTGCCCCTTCTTCATAACTTCTTTCGACCAATTCTTCATAGGAAGAGGTTCTCCCCTCTCGTTTATTGGCATTTCAAATTCATTTACAATACTAAACCAATTCTCAATATCATTCATTAGATAATATTCGATCCTACCTTTCCAATATGCAAAGTCGTTGTCATCGAAGAATGGTGGTCGTGCAGTGCTATATCCCTCTTGGAACGCCATCTTAATGTTCCCATTGAGGGTGAGTTCTTTCGAAACGAACCGTGCACTGATACCACTTGTTGGGAACTTGGCATCTAGCTAGAGGGGGTGAATAACAACTTTTCGATTTTGTCTACAAGAATGTTAGCAAAAACACGAACAAAATCAAAAGAAACAAGAAATAATGCTAACTCCCTGATTTACTTGGTATCCACCTCGAAGAGGTGACTAATCCAAAGATATTCATTTCCATTCGACTAATCCAAGAGGTGACTAGTCACTTGATATTCATTTCCATTCGACTGATACTGATATCAGTCGAATGAGTTCATAATCAAATGACTGATGATAGTTGTTTTTAGTCATTTTAATGACCAAGTTTACCTATGAATCTTACATCCTCATGTCCTTATTATCTCATGCTAGATGAACCTCCTGTTCACTAGATTTTCATGAAGGGGATTTGAAAGGGTCAATTACCTTATGAGTCATATGTAGTGGAGTAGGATTTGGTATTTTGAATCATGTTATATTACAGTATAGCATTTTTAAAATAGAGCCGGATTACCTTTCTCGGCGTGCGTGTGCAACTTGCATGGGTATGGGAGATGCCCGTGCAAGACAGGCACACATGACGAACAGGAACTTGATATGTTGCGTGATAATTTTGGGCTCGACTATATGAGGTGCCTCATCGATTCAATACGCCTTGAATCAATTTGAGGTGTCGCCTCAATCGATTAAGGTAGCAATTGAGTACCGCCTCAATCGATTAAGGTAGCCTCAATTGATTAAGGCATGTCGCAACACTTCGAATCGATTTGAGATATTGATCGGATTCAGACCCCTTTGGGTTTAGTTTTTCCCAGGTTATAGTATGGGTTTGAGGTAGGCGGTCGGTAGCCAGGCAGGCAATCAGTGGGCGCAGCGAGTGTGAGGGTACAAGTCAGGTAATGAAGGCCCATTATATATATACATACATACATACATACATACATATATATATAGAGAGAGAGAGAGAGAAAAAAAAAACAAAGAGAAAGAAAAGATATGCTACAGATCGTCGGTTGCATGCCTATGCACATTGCCACACGAGGCACCTCCAATATATCGGAGGTGCCTTCATAATTTTTTTTAAAAAATAGTGATCAAGGCGCCTGGATCAAATCTAGGCGTCTCGATTTGTTTGTTTTTAAAAATTAATATTTCGTTACATAAATCCTAAATACATAAAATATACTGTGAGTATCTAAAATTTTTTATCTTCACATTATAACCCAAGAGGGAAGTTTGAACCCTAGAGGAAAAATCTCATTAACTTAATCCCACTATAACTCAACCCATAAATCCTAAAATTTTAAACACTAAATACATATAATATACCCTGTGAGCATTTAAAATTTTTTATTTTAAATATTATAACCCATGAGGGAAACCTGAATCCTAGAGAAAAAGTTTTTTGGTTTAAACCCAATATAACTTAACTCCTAAATCTTAAACCTTAAATACATATAATATATCAAAAAAAATTAAAATAAAAAAACAAAAAAATGTTCAAAGCCAAGGGCCCAAATTGAATCTAGGCACCCGACTTTGAATCTAGGTGCCCGGATTAAATTCAGTCACCTCTGGTCCACATAGGAGAGTAATTTTTGGTCTACAACATAGGATTTATATTTATGAGAATGACTCTGCTACAGGCCATCTATCGCGTGCTCATGCGTGACCTCAGCTGGGGTGCCTGGATTGATGTCCAGACTCCTTGATTAATTTTTTTTTTCAAAAATCAATTCTAGGCACCTCGAATAATTTTATTTTATTTTTTAAAAATCATAATTTTCTAATATAAATCCTAAATATATTATTATACTCAAGCGGGAAAATTGAACCTTGAAAATAAAATTTTATTTGCTTAAACCCACTATAACTCAGTGTCTAAATCATAAAATCTTAAACACTAAACACATATAATATATCTCGTGAGCATCTTGGGTAAAATCTTAATCCAAGAGGGAAGCCTAAACCCTAGAAAAAATCTTATTGGCTTAAACACACTATAACTCAACTTCTAAATGTTAAAATCTTAAACTCAAAATACATAAAATATACCCAAAAAAATAGTTACTACGCTGAATTCAATTTAGGTGCCCCTGAATCTATGCCTAGGGCTTCGGTCCGCAGGAGATAAAAACGTATACGGATAACTCTTTTTGGATTTTAAATGACCGTAATTGTGAGTAGTAAAAAAATGATGAAATTCTAATAAATTGACAAAAAGAAGATTATTAACTATATAATTAATAAATTATTCGTATGGCATAAAAGATTATTTATGTAGTCACTTATTAATATGTAAGAATGTGTAAGATTGTCTTTACAAGTGTGGGGCAACGGTAAAATATTTATAAGACAAATAAGAAAATCAAAGCCCAAATTCTTACATTAGGAATAATTCTTAACATATATAGTTGTGCTTTTGAGTGTTGCATATCCTTTCATGTCAGCATATCTTTGCCTCATCCCAATCCGGGAGAAACATCCATCGTCCATGCAAGACCAACATTACGATGTAAATCTATACCATAAATAAGTTTTAATTAAAAAAACAAGGAAAAGGTTCCCATACAAGTAAATACTAACGAACTCAAAGCACTTTCCGAACTAGAATTCATGTAGCCAGCAAATAATTTGTCCAGAAAAAAATGTTAATATATAACATCATGTAGAGTGAATAAAAAATTATGAAATAATGCTTCAAATGATAATGATAATTTTGAAGGATTGTGAACTAATACCTGAATTAATAACACACAATAATTACATTTAAGATTAAACTCCAATTAAATAATCTAATGTATGATGCATTAAGAGGTTTAGGATATTCACTATAAAAAAACATAGATTTAGGATCGAATTTTAGTGACGAAAATAATTTATTGTAAATTAGAAATAAAATTAGCTGTAAAACAACAACGAAATTAGCAATTCCAAATCAATTTTCGTCACAAAATTAGCAATATAAAATTTTTGTTGCCAAATTCGTGGGTATAATATTATTGTCGCAAAAATTTGTTGCAAATTAGCGACGAATTTTGTGACAAATATTGGATTCATAAAAAAAATTGGCTCGATCCTGATTAGTAAATTTTTGACAAATTGTAAATTCGATGCTAAATTTGTTACAAAGTCAGATTTGGTCGCTAAATTTAGAGTAACTTTGGGATCCAAATATTAAATTTAGCGACGATTTTCAAATTCATTGTTGATTCACAATTGAATCCTCCATTTGTTGCTCATTTAGCGATGAATAAAGCGCTGAATTTAAGGATCTAAAAATCCCTCCTAACCTTAAAAATGCTATCTCTCCCGCACGCACACAAAAAACAACAATGGTGATCTCCGATTCTCTGCAACTCGTGAAGCCTGCGACCCGTCGAAGGTAATCCCTTCTCCCTTCCCCTCCCATGTACCTCCAATGCAGGTAGGCGAGGCCGCCCTAAAAATTTTGCCCAGCTAACATGGTATCGGACCTACTGAAATTGTAACGTTATTTGCCCACCACACTAACCTCGGGGCTAGGGTGCAGTGGATGGACGACTAGTTGTCACCTAGGCACTCGCAATTTGATCCCCAACTACGACTTATTTTACAGAAATTTTTCCTCCAAATGGGTCACACAATCATGGGATGTTGAGCTTATGGATGGCCGCAATGATCACTTCCCGATTTATCCTAGTGGCGAGTGAAAAATTTTCGTGAGGTCAAATTGATCACCTCAAGTTTGACTATTACATGGTATATCATGATTCATCACC
Source organism: Boesenbergia rotunda (assembly GCA_024364735.1). Lineage (NCBI taxonomy): Eukaryota > Viridiplantae > Streptophyta > Magnoliopsida > Zingiberales > Zingiberaceae > Boesenbergia > Boesenbergia rotunda. The sequence continues at coordinate 166,347 of JAGFNQ010006710.1, read as the reverse complement.
ATACGCACTACCCAATCCTTATTCAACCTCGTTGGCTTGGGATTCTTCTTCTGGGTGATTTTCTTCCTAGCATCATCACCAAGCTGGACTGCAAACCTTCTTCGCCACATGCAGGAGTTATGTTTCCCATTACTATTTTTCACCAATCTTAATTGCCTTTGCAATTATTGATCTTCATTATATGATTATTCTACTCAGGATTTCTTTGATGATTGATTCCTTTATTGTTGATTTTTTTTCCCGCTCTTGAAGACTGTTAGATTGTATATATTTTAATTATTTATTTATAGTTATTAGAGCATTTTATACTTTTTCCTTTTTAGTTTAGGGTTTAGGGTTTCTTAACCCATCTATATAAGGCTTTGTATTTTTTCTTTCTAAAATACTTTTGGATTTATCAAGACGATTATTTTTCTTTTCTCAATTTCTACATGGTATCAGAGCAAAGTTCTTCATGGCTTTGATTATTCGATTGGAGGACTATTAATTTGATCCATAGCTTTCGCGGATCAAACTGTAGATGTTACAATCTGGTGAAAATTTTTCTGGTGCGTTCGTACAATTTTTTCGTTCTAAACATTGGTTGGGTTTTTTTTTGTTCTCGTATCGACTTGTTTTTGTTTACTATTTGGTTATTCGTGAGCACTACTTGTTCTATCACCATGAGTGGTTGTATAGATGATTCACTTCAATCGATTAGTGTTCAATTGGATAGAAAAAATTATTCGTATTGGGGATATGTTATGAAAAATTTCTTGTGTGAAAAATCTATGTGGGGATGTTAGCATTTAGGAAAAACTTGAGGGCTTCTGTGAGAATTACCGAATGGGGAGGGCCATCCTGCAAAGTTACCAAATTTGAGGGTGTATATGAGATCCTCCACAGTTGGAGGGTTTAATCGTAAAGTGACCAACCTTAAAGGTCTCCCTCCGCTGGTGAGCGAATCTCGATCCCAAATCCCGTGACCTAAATCTAGAGTTCGTCGAAGCTCCGTCCTTCCTCTTCTTCTCCGCCGGAAATCGTCGCCGAGGGTGAAGCCCTACCTCCGGTTTCACTGTGCCTTCTTGATCGGTGTTCGAGTTTCTCCGACGAGGAGTCATCTTCCTTCCATCGCGGTCGATCGAGGTAAGGTCTTTCCTCCCGGGTCTTGATTTGAGGTGTGGAGGTGCTAGGGTTGATTCGCGATTTTGGGATGGCAGATCTCTCTTCTTCCTTGTCCGAGTGATTCGGTTTCCAGCAAGTTATCTTCTTCTTCCTTGCGCGTTTCAGGGAGGGAAGCTGGATCTTGGGCAATTGATTGTGGTTCGGGGCTGAGACGTTCTGCCAGTAACACGTGGAGGTGAGTTGTTCTATGGATGGTTGTTTTTTCTTTTGATCTCGTTGATTTTGATCTTGCGTGATCTCGCCGTGAGTTGTGGATTGGGATCGAGGGATTTGAGTGTTCTGTGTTGTTTATGTCTCTGTTCTTGGCCGTGTGCCTTTGTTCCTGTGGTGATGTTAATACTGCTGTTAATTAGGGTTGGATGTTGTATTTGTTCCTTTATTCTTGATCCCTGCCCTGCTCCCCGATTGGTGTTTGATGCAAACTAGGTTTGGAAGTTATGAGTTCTGTGTGGTGATAGTAATTGGAGATTGAATTTGTTCTTGGATGTTTTGAATCAGATTTGTTTTTGAGTTTATTCCTTTTTATTTTGTTCCTGAGATCTTGAGTTGCCATGAGGTTTTGTGATGAGGGTTCGATTGGGATTATTCTGTGAGTGTTGTTGCCGTGAGATTCCAAAGGAGGAGGGGTTATTTGATTAGAATAGAGTATGGTGTTTATCTTGGTAAACTAATAATTAGGATTTGTTCTTAAATTAAGTGGTGAATAACTTAACTTGGTTAGTATGTTATGATTAGCTAAAATTGATTTTTGGATGCAGGGCTTGACTTGGTTCACGCGACGTGGATATTATTTTAGATGGGGGTTCTCTTCACTTTCGGATTTCTGTTTTGAGGCGGGTACTTCTGACTTATCTTCTAGATTAGTCATAGTTTATATGCTTGATATGCTTTGTTTAGCAATAGGGTAATAGATCATTATATGTCTCTTCTATTTGCTTTGCTGATATTGTTTATGTTATATCTGGCATGTGATACCTATACCTTTAGGACTTAGGCTATGGTGCATTATCTACGATCCTTGCATATCATGTTGATATAGGTGGGCTAGATAGTGGATGTTGTTTGACCAGTGTCATGCATCGTCGTACACTGTGCATCACTGTCGATCAGGGGCCCCTTGTGGGTGAGTCAGGTCGACAGTCATACTAACCTACCCATACGACCACTCATGGGTTAGTGGTTGGAGTATGAGTAGTGTGCTCTATGCTGCTCCGCTCATGCACTCATGGGTTAGTGAATCGAAGCGTGGTAGCAAGCAGGGGTCCCTCCTTCATATACCAGGAGATGAGAGAGAGAGGTCTCTCCCCCATTTATATACATGGGGTAGGGGTAACACTCAGATAAAGATATCCTCTAGAGACGGCCTGGGGTAGATAGAGATATCACCTAGATAGGTCATGGAGTAGGGGTGTTACACCGGCAACATTCCGTCTACTCGATCGCTTAGGAGCAGTGATGGCAGAGTACGGACGGCAGTCACGGCCCTACGTCGGAGGGTGGCCTCCGCTCAGCTTCCTCCCGTACATAGGTGTCGATGTCTAACTGACGACAGGTGTGACCATGTCATTGCACCATGTGCATACGCATAAATTTTGCATTTGCTCGTGCTTGTTATACTTGGATGCTGCATATGATTGACATGCATATACAGGAGACCTTTATGTCTGGTTTTGGCGACCCCGCTACATTGGTATGATGTTTTCTATTCCTTCTTTCAGTTGTACTTATTATTGCTGTACATGTGATATTTCGATAGCCTGTTACTATTATTGCTAGCTTAGACTATCTTGCATATCTGATGAGATATCCGTTGAGTACTGTGAACTCACCCCGTTAGCTCCCTGTTTTTATTTTTGGTTGATTGTCTGGAGAGCCCGGCAGCCTGTTCCAGTTCGCATATTTTTCGAGACGATTTCGAGATTTTTCTTCTATTTTAATGGTGGTACATGTTGGTACCAATTTTCTATTCTTTTTTACTTTACATTTTCGCTGTTGTATTTGTGTTCGGTTGTGTGAGTCTATACGGCAGTATAGTTGTACTTTTGTGTGCCATGGAGGCCTTTAATTGATTTTGTTTTGTCGTAAGTCGTACCGGTATATAGCTTTTGTCGTCGTTTTCGTTTTTGTTTGTTTCAAATAGTTATTCCAGCCCTATAGGCTATGGTACAATCGGCTGAGGTAGTCGTAGAAGTTAGGTTTTTGAATTGTTCACCGGGTCGAGGGAGTGGCAGTTCGGTCAGTATCGGACAGGCGGCTCCTCGGGGCGTGACAGGGGATATATTTTAGGTGTCGGAAATCAACTTATGGATAACAATACTGCTGATTATGCAAAGTCGATGGATATTTGGGAGACCGATAATGCGAAGATTATTATGTGGATCAATAATTCTGTTATACACTCTATTGGTGGTCAGTTGGCTAAGTACAAAACTGCTAAAGTGGTTTAGGATCATCTAGCAAGGTTATACACACAGTCTAACTTTACCAAACAATATCAATTAGGAGCAGATATCCGTGCACTTCGACAGCAAGATATGAGTATCCAAGACTTTTATTCTGCCATGTTAGAACTATGGGATCAGTTGGCAGTCTATGAATCCTCAGAATTACAAGTATTTTCAGCTTATATCACTCGTAGAGAAGAACAACATCTGGTCTAATTTTTAATGGCTCTTTGTGATAATTTTGAAAGATTGCATGGAACAATTTTACATCGCAATCCTCTCCCTTCCGTAGATTCTGTGGTACATGAATTGCTTGCAGAGGGGATTCGCCTTAAGTCTCATGTTGATAAAAGAACTATTGCACCATCTATGCCATCAGTTTTTGCAGCACCACGGCGGCCTCCACCTTATAATCAAAATAGACCGACTTCGAAAGTTTCTAATGATGAATGTACTTATTGCAAAAATAAAGGACTCTAAAAATCTCAGTATCCATTATTATTGAACAAAGGTAAATGACCCACTCCAGCAGTAGTATCAGCAACGATGACCTCAACAGCCACCATTGCTACATCAAAATGTTTTATAAAAATCTGATAATCGACTACCTCAGTCTAGTAATGCAGTGACTACCCTCACTTTAGATCCATATATGCTTGAGCAGTTTCAACAGTTTTTTGCTTCACAATCCTCTGACATGTTTGCTTCTTCTCATATAGGTTTGTCATCCTCTGGTACATCAGGTATATCTTCTTCCTTGTGGATCTTAGATTATGGAGTCTCTCATCATATGCCACCTATCTTATTGTCTTTTATCTCTTTGTCTCCTAACTTATCTTTATCAATTGTGACTGCTAATGGTACTTCAATGCCATTAGTAGGTGTTGGTTCTATTATTACAACTTGCTTGTCTCTTCCTAATGTCTATTATATTCATAGTCTTACACGTAATCTTATTTTTGTTAGTCAATTATGTGAGTCTGGATATGAAATTTTTTTCTCTTCATCCAATTGTTATGTGCAGGAACCGCAATCCTAGAAGGTGATTGGGATAGGCTATAGGAAAGGGGGACTCTATATCTTGGATCAACTCCGAGTACTAGGTGTTGCATCTTTTGGTGTCGATCTGTCATCGTTTCGGTTTAGTATTTATGGCATACTCATCTAGGTTATGTTTCAGTGTCTCATTTATAATTTTTAGCTTCATCTGGAGTATTAGGACCTTTAAAAAGTCATAATATTTCTAATTATAGTGGTTGTAAACTGACAAAATTCTCTGCGTTACCTTTCAATAAAAGTCTATCTTTTTCTCCTAATCCTTTTGATCTTGTACATTCTAATATATGGGGGCCTTCTCCTATTGCTACAAAATAGGGATCAAGATATTATGTTTCGTTTATTTATAATTCCACTCATTATGCTTGGGTTTATCTTATGAAACATAAATCTGATTATCTTGCCATCTTCAATGACTTTAAAGCACTTGTCAAAACTCAACATTCAGCTGTTATCAAGTGTTTTCGTTGTGATTTAGGGGGTGAGTGTACTTCAAATGGTTTTTCTCATTTACTTGCAACAGAAGGTACTATACATCAAATCTTGTGTCGAGAAACACCTGAATAGAATGGGGTTACGGAGAGAAAGCATAGACATCTTGTTGAGACATCCCACTTATTCTTATTGTCTCCAGATAATCCTAATGTCTTTTGGGGAGAAGCAGTTCTTACTACTACTCATGTAATTAATAGGATTCCAACTTCTCATAATTCAAGTTTATCTCCTTTTCAAAAATTGTATGGTCGTGGTCCCGAATATTCATCTTTACGTATTTTTGGTTGTACCTATTGTGTTCTACAACCACACGCTGAGGGTGATAAGTTATCCTCTATGTCTGCTTTGTGTGTTTTCTTGGTTGTGGTGTTGGTAAAAAGGGATATCATTGTTTTGATCCAGTCAGTAAAAAATTATGTCTCTTGTCATGTTGTGTTTCTTGAGCATATTTTTTTCTTCTCTATACCTCCTCTATCACATGATATAACACATACAGATCTTATTCATATTGATCACTTCAATATCGACATCGATGAAACCTCTCCCACAGCTCCTCATGATAGCTCCGATGAATCTGGTATTCTTGAGACATCTCCTCCTCCCCCTCGTACGACTATTCCATCACCTGGTGAGATTTTAGATAATCCTATTCGTCGATTTACACATCCTCGTAAGTCTACTAAACTACCTGATTTTGCTTATTCTTGATATTCTAGTTCTTTTGTTTCTTTTGTCACCTCTATTTATCGTCATTCTAAGCCTTTGACCTATAGAGAAGCTATTGATAACCCACTTTGGCAGAATGTTATGGACTAAGAATTAATTGCTCTATATCATACACAGACTTGGGTTCTAGTACCTCTGCTACTAGGAAAATGCGTCATTGGTTCTCATTGGGTTTATAAGATCAAAACTAAATCTGATGGTTCTATCGAATGATATAAAGCTCGTCTTGTTATTAAATATTACTCTCTGGAGTATGACATGGATTATGAGGAAACATTTGCCCCTGTTACTAAAATGACCACCGTTCGTATCTTAGTTGTCGTTGCCTCTATTAGTCAATGGAAAATTTCTCAGATGGATGTCAAGAATGTCTTCTTAAATGGTGATCTTCAAGAAGAAGTGTATATGATACTTCCTCCTGGAGTTACTCACCAATCTGGTGAAGTTTGCAGGATTTGCAAAGCTCTCTATGGACTCAAACAAGCACCTCGAGCTTGGTTTGCGAAGTTTTCCACGGTGATTACCTCTCTTGATTTTCATCCCAGTAATCATGATTCGACTTTATTTGTCAAGTATACACATGCAGGTCGTATACTTTTATCTTTATATGTTGATGACATGATAATTACTGGTGTTAATTTTGATGGAATTGAATCTTTGAAGTTTGAATGAACTTTTTCCTTGATATGAAAGACTTGAGTTTACTGCGCTATTTTCTAGGGATCGAGATCACCTCTTCTCCAAAAGGTTATCTGTTGTCTCAGTAAAAATATATAGCTGATCAATTTGAGCATACACATTTCACTAACAACTGCTGGGATATACCCGAGGTATGGCTTGGCGGGTTTCCTAAGCAACCATGGGGTCGAACATGAGAGACCTCTCTATGTCTACGGATTAAAAATTTAATCCGAATAGAGATTCGTCTCCCAAATGACCGTCTCATCGTCGTGTCAATTGATTCAAGTGACAACTTAGCCAAGCTTAAGAGCAAGGCCTTGTAACTTTCCGAATCAGTTGCCTGCGGAATAGACGACGAATGGATCGACAATTTTTGTGTTTATTATCGAGGTCCATGACACAATTAATTATCAGTATTAATTAACAACTAATTAAACCATGACAATTAATTAAGAGCATACATGTAATAATAAAAATAACAAAGAACAACGAAGGAGCCAAAGAAGAGATATACCTCGTCTTTTACCTCGCAGTCTTCTACCATATGACCCTCTCCTCTTGGACGTCATGTGGGCGATGAGCTACCAAGACGCAGAGTCACCAAGGCTTCCAATTAATTACCTTTCTTCAATCTTCTTCCAAACACCAACATAAACCATAGGGTCTAGGGTTTCCTTGTTCCGACCCTCCTCTCTTCACCTCCAGCTTGCGCCGCTGGCAGCCACCACCGCCCAATGAGCTCCGGCCACAAGAGAGCTGAGGTGTAGGATGATAGGAAGATGAAGAAGAGGAAGAGAAAGGGAGAACTAATCTCCTCTTCCTCCCACACACACCCACAACCACCACCTTCTTCCTCCTCAAGCCCGCCGGCGACCAATCAAGGAGAATTCCTTGATTCCGGTCGCCGACCACCTCCACTCATAGCTATAACCTGCTCCTCCCTTGAAGAGGACACCAGCTACTCGAGAGGAGGCGATGGAAGAGGAAGATGATGGAGAAAAACAAAGCCCATGCTCTCCACCTTTTTCTTCCTTGTTCAGGCGGCAAAACAGCACCAACAACAACTTTTCTCCTTTGCTCCACCGGTTCCAGCTATCTCAGAGATTGCTCCGGCCAAAGGAGAGAAGAGAGGAAGATGAAACTAGAGGAGTTGAGGTCTTTACCCTCCCCTTCTTCCCTTTTGTTGTCGCTGGCTCCAATAGGGTTGCCGCAACCCTAAGAGAGAGAGAGAGAGAGAGGTTTTGGGTTTTGGTTTTTGGATGAATAATTATGGATTAATTTCTTGATTAATTAGCCTTGGTTTCATGACTCATATGAGGTATATATAGGGCAATGGTAGGGACCATGAGGAGGAGTTTGGCCTTGGCCCGCTAATGGATCCAAATCCGTCCATTAATGGAGATCCATTCCACTAAAGGATCCCATTGAACTTCCTCACCAACCCCCATATTTTCATATGGGCTCCACCTATTATGAGTCATCCATCTCCCCGTGTTTAATATATTGAATGTCCGATGATTAATTTAAATTACTGACAATTTAATTAATCATCCTCTTGATCCTTGACTAGTATCACTCAACCTTTTTATCATGTTGGACCATAGTCCACTTGCAAGATTTAACATGATGAACCTTATGAGCTCATCAAGGGGGCATTATCATCCAGACTCACCAGGACATAGATTTCGTCAATAATCAATGGCACACCATGTAGATAATATTATTTCCCAACTTACCGGGCCTATCGATCTAGCAGAATAGATCTCGCCCATTGGTAAATCAAAGAAATAATAATTAAATACATGCGCCCGTTATTATTTCGAGATTTAGAGATTGTACTTCATAATATAAAATCGAGGTCTAATCTAATTTATCAAGTCAGTATAAAATTGGATGACTTCTCTTTTGGTCCTACTCAATGCACACAATGTGCACTACTGTAATTCTATGGTTAAGACAAACCATACCTAATTACACTACAATCATCCCGATGGTTTACCCTATTCCATCTCGGTTGTGAGCCTCTTTCTTATACTTTTACAAGGAACTAATAACATGATCTTCTGTGCGTCACTACGCATCATGTTATCTACAATGCAAGGTATGAGACATTTTGTGCATATACTAATATAAATATGCATCGTGTGATTTTGCGATTCTCTTTTAAAATGTAGAAGTTCTTAACCAAAAGCATGGCTTTTAGTATACATCTTAACAATCTCCCACTTATACTAAAAGGTTTGCTGTCCTCAAAATGTCATACATCTGACCACTTGATCCTTCACATGCCTAAAAGCTCTCGCTACCAAGGTCTAAGTGAAAAGATCTTCCTAGGTCATCCTCTGATGTAATCTAGCAACAACAGCTATTCCTCACCAGGGTGGTACTTGCGCTCTATGTGTTTACTCGCCTTATGGACTCGTGATTCCTTCGAGTTTATAACTGCACCATTTTTATCACAACAAAATGTGATAGCCCTTAACAAACCAGAAATCACATCGAAGTCCATCTTGAGGTTCTTGAACCATGTAGCTTTCTTGGCTGCCTCAGAGGCTGCCAAGAACCCAGCTTTTCATGGTGGAGTCCGCCATGCAGCTGCTGCGCAACACTCCTCCAAACTTTGGTTCCACCTCTTAAAGTAAACACAAAACCCCGAGGAATACTTATATTTGCCCCTATCTGATTGGAATTCTGTATCCATATAACCCACAGGAGATTGGTCTGCCCGGTAAACCAGCATATAATCCTTAGTCCTTCTCAGGCACTAATATATGCTTTTACCGCAATCCAATTTCCTTGACCTGGGTTACTCCGATATCTGTTAACCATGCCCAGCACAACAGATATCTGGTCTCGTTTTTAGCACACATGAGGCTTCCTATAGCCAATGCTAAGGGAACCGCCATTACCTACTCTATCTTCTTTGATTGTTCTAAACATATCTCCTTAGATAGAGTAGCTCCACAGCTGAAAAGTACAAAACTTTTCTTGGAGGTTTCCATGCTAAAACGAGATAGGACAATGTCTTGTATGAATCTTGGGATAAGCACATCATCCTTGTCTAGAGATCCCTTAGATCTTTGATCCCCAAGATGTGTCTTACTACTCCCAAGTCCTTCATAATTGTTTGGACAACCATACCCTTACGTCTGATAGTATTTCGTTATTATTGTCAATCAACAAAATATTATCTACGTATAGTACAAGAATACCACTTCGTATCCGTCACATTACTTATATACACAAATTTCATCCGTCCTTTGTACAAATCCATATGACTGGATTTATCTCTTCAAAGCGGATGATCCTCGTCATAGGTCCAGGATCCGGTTCATGTTCACCAAGGACCAAGTCCAAAGACTCTCCTAGAACATGAATCCTTTAGGTTGACTAACAATCCTCCCACTATGATAAGGAATCCCCTGTGTATCTTCTGTGACACGAGGTGCAGTGACTTGTGGTATTCCCTCTTGTATAGTTGGTACTAAGGTCAGAATGTCCCCTTCTCAGTTACTCAAGAATAATTCTACATATGGGTATGTGGTTTATTACATAGTCTTTTTCTAAGAATCAGACATTCATACCAACGAATATCCTCTGATCCTTAGGACTATTAAACCACCTTTTGTTCCCTTAGGATAGTCTACGAACAGGTGCACTAGATTCCAACTTATCAGTATCTCACTTCAGCACATGTGCTGAACCACCCAAACCTGAACATGTCTTAGACTAGGCTTTCGCCCAGTCTACATTCCTATGGGTTTAGAGACTACTGACCTAGATAGTATCATGTACATACACTGTCGTTTCCAGAGCATATCCCAGAACAAATCTTGCTTAATCTCAGAGTAGCTTATCATTATCCTAACCATTATCTTAAGAGACCTTTTTCCTTCTCAGTGCTGCACCATTCTGTTGGGGCACACCAGGTGCAGTGAATTGGGATTGATTCCCAATCTCTGATAAGTAAGTCCTACAACTATCCCAAGAGGTACTTGCCACTACGATCTAATCGTAATGTCGCCATACTTTTACCATGATGTTTCTCCGCATCAGTCTTGAATTCTCTGATCTAATCAAAGATTCAGACTTGCGGTACATCAAGTAAATGTACTTTGACCTTTGAATAAATGTCTATAAAATAAACAAAGTATTCAAAGCTACCTCTATTCTGGATAGTCTAAGGACCTATACTTATCAAGATGAACCATCTCCAACATACCTTTGGCTCTATGCCCCTTGGCTTGGAAAAGCCTCTTGGTCTTTTCACCTTCCAAGTAAGATTTAAAGATTTTGAGGAAGTCTAATCTTCCACTACCAATGAACCCAAGGGCTCATTGGCTATCAACCTTTGAATCCTACTATAGGTTAATAAGACCAAGCCTTAGATGCCAAAGATATGTTTGGTTCTTCTAGGAAGGAACTTTTCCTTATCTTGGTTAGATGATAAGCTTTTAAACATCTAATTGCATCATGGAGTTTTTGGTTTTAAAATGAGCCAATTGCCTACCTATATACTTTAATAGATAATCCTTCTATTCCACTTTTAATAAAAAGCAATAGAATATCTTATTCCAGAAACTGAACAAATGTTCTTTCCAAAAATTAAGTACATAAAAGCAATCTCTCTTTAAAACCAAAATTTATCATCCTATCTAAAAGACATAAATAAATAACTCCCACTCCAAAAGTCATCTCTGTAGTCTATCCCGTATAGATGGTAATCTCCTCCTCAGCTAGTCGTCGGGTTTCCTGGAACCCCTGCAAAGAGATGCAGACATGATTAGTGATATCCGTATCTACACACCAGGTACCGGTAGATATCACCGCTAAACATGTTACAATGACAAAAGAAAGAAATATACCTGAATTATTACTCTGACGGTGGGGGCAGCCCGCCTTCCAATGTCCAGACTGCTTACACACGAAACACTTGTCTTTCGGCTTCTTCATATAACTTTGAGGTCCCTGTAATCCTGCTACTTTCTTTGCCCCAGCTTGTTTCTTCTTCTTCTTTTCTTTCGGTTTAAAAGTAGAAACCCCTTGAGCAATGAAAGCCTGTGAACTCTGAAGAGAAAACCCCTCTACCGCCTCGAGTTCTGTCAGAAGTTCTGCCCACGAATATAAATGTTTGTCCATATTGTAGCTTAGGAGAAACTTCTCAAAACTATTTGGTAGGGATTGGAGGATGAGATCGACCTGGGTTTTCCCATCGATTTGTGCTTCAAGGATTTCTATCTCTTTCAGCCAAGCCATCATCTTGAGAACATGTTCCCTTATGGGCATTCCCTCAATCATGGTGGTTGTTGTCATGTTCTTCATGACTTCTTGCCTAGCATCCCTATTATGGTGTCCGAAGAGTTCATCGAGCTTGGATGTTTTATCACTAGTAATGGAAGAAGCTTGATGTTGATGACTCTGAGTCATGTCATCTGCTTCTAACCACTGCCTAAAATATTCCATCTCCTCTTCACCATTAATATCGCTAGGTTTTTCAGCACAGAACTCGACAAGATCACATTTGGATTCCTCAGCAGTTTTGACAAAGTCCAGGTTTAATTCACAATCATTATTATTAGGAGAATTAAGTTCGTTTTCTATTTGAATTAAATCAAGTGGGTCTAGGTCCATTTTAAAATACCTGAGAATCACAACAATCACACATTTTAGATTTCGAAAATAAATTGATTCCTCAAAATAATAAATTTTCAAAATCAACCAACACCTCAAAACACCGAGAATTTCGTATGTCACGTTAGTGTTAACGTATACAAACTCTACATTTGTGAGAGGAGGTTTTACCCATTAATTTTATTATCTTGTCAACCTAACTTTTTGACAAATAAAATTAATAGTTGGTCCTCTTTGACCCTACAAATAATAGCAGTGACCCCGTTGGGGAGGATACTAATATTTGCATCTAAGTGTTCACCATTACACGACACTAAGAAAATTATTTTCGATTATGTGTCTTTCGTTGGGGAAAATCACACGCTCTTCAATAACTCTCTATAATCTTTTCTGACCCAGTGATCCGCAGAATAAGTTTATCCGTTGTGGAGGATGGCACTCAGAGCTGACGCACGGGCTTGTTCGCATCACTTGTCAGATTGTAATGGAGGCCACGGGACCCTTAGGGCCCTCTCCCACATAGTTATTTATGTTGAGGATTTTCATGCACACAGACACTACAAGCACATAAACCAACATAATAAAGAAAAATCCTAGATTTTCTAACTATCATGGCCTTGGTCTCCAATGCGCCTCCAGTCGTGTCTTCACCTCGTCCACTCCTCCCTATCCAAGTGCAAGCCTCCATGAAGGGATCTCCGAGCCGAGATGACTAGCTAAATATTTACATCTATTGATCCTATATTCCACGAAGGAGTGTACATGAAATTTAGATTGAAAGTAAATAAAACCTCGGCTAAACAGGTGTCGTATTTAATTACAAAAATTAAATACCTAATTTAGCCTCGTCCACCCCGAGGATTTAATTAATTACAAAATTACACAATCAATCACATAACACAATTATTTAAGCCATGATAAGTTGGAATCTAGTGCTTGCAATAAAAAGTTAGCCTACGCACATCCACATATCATCCAGCAAAAATAACATACATGATAATGTGTAAAAATTAACAGAATCCTAAACACACAAAATCAGAAACCTTGCTCTAATACCAATTGCTAGGATATACCCGAGGTATGGCTTGGCGGGTTTCCTAAGTAATCACGGGGTCGAACATGAGAGACCTCTCTATGTCTATGGATTAAAAATTTAATCCGAATAGAGACTCGTCTCCCAAATGACCGTCTCATCGTTGTGTCAATTGATTCAAGTGACAACTTAGCCAAGCTTAAGAGCAAGGCCTTGTAACTTTCCGAATCAGTTGACCGCGGAATAGACGACGAATGGATCGCCGATTTTTGAGTTTATTATCGGGGTCCATGACACAATTAATTATCAATATTAATTAACAACTAATTAAACCATGACAATTAATTAAGAGCATACATGCAATAATAAAAATAACAAAGAACAACGAAGGAGCCAAAGAAGAATATATCTCGTCTTTTACCTCGTAGTCTTCTACCGTATGATCCTCTCCTCTTGGACGTCATGTGGGCGACGAGCTACCAAGACGCGGAGTCACCAAGGCTTCCAATTAATCACCTTTCTTTAATCTTCTTCAAGCACCAACACAAACCCTAGGATCTAGAGTTTCCTTGCGCCGGCCCTCCTCTCTTCACCTCGACCTTGCGTCGCCGGCAGCCACCATCGCCCAATGAGCTCCGGCCACAAGAGAGCTGAGGTGTACGATGATAGGAAGATGAAGAAGATGAAGAGAAATGGAGAACTAATCTCCTCTTCCTCCCACACACACCCACAGCCACCACCTTCTTCCTCCTCAAGCCCGCCGGCGACCAATCAAGGAGAATTCCTTGATTCCGGTAGCCGACCACCTCCACTCACAGCCGTAACCTGCTCCTCCCTTGAAGAAGACACCATCTGCTGGAGAGGAGGTGATGGAAGAGAAAGATGATGGAGAAAAACAAAGCCCAAGCTCTCTTCCTTCTTCTTCCTTGTTCCGGCGGCAAAACACCACCACCAACAACTTTTCTCCTTTGCTCCGTCAGTTCCAGCTATCTCAGAGATTGCTCCGGCCAAAGGAGAGAAGAGAGGAAGAAGAAACTGGAGGAGTTGAGCTCTTTACCCTCCCCTTCTTCTCTTTTGTTGCCGCCAGCTCTAATGGGGTTGTCGCAACCCAAAGAGACAGAAAGAGGGAGAGAGATTTTGGGTTTTGGTTTTTGGATGAATAATTGTGGATTAATTTCTTGATTAATTAGCCTTGGTTTCATAACTCCTATGGAGTATATATAGGGCTATGGTAGGGACCATGAGGAGGAGTTAGGTCTTGGCCCGCTAATGGATCCAAATCCGATCCATTAATGGAGATCCATTCCACTAAAGGATCTCATTGAACTTCCTCACCAACCCCCATATTTTCATATGGGCTCCACCTATTATGAGTCGTCCATCTCCCCGTGTTTAATATATTGAATGCCCAACGATTAATTTAAATTATTGACAATTTAATTAATCATCCTCTTGATCCTTGACTAGTACCACTCAACCTTTTCATCATGTTGGACCATAGTCCACTTGCAAAAGTTAACATGATGAACCTTATGAGTTCATCAAGGGGGCATCATCATCCCGACTCACCAGGACACGGATTCCGTCAATAATCAATGGCACACCATGTAGATAATATTATTTCCCAACTTATCGGGCCTATCGATCTAGCAAAATAGATCTCGCCCATTGGTAAATCAAAGAAATAATAATTAAATACACGTGCCCGTAATTATTTCAGGATTTAGAGATTGTACTCCATAATATAAAACCGAGGTCTAATCCAATTTATCATGTTAGTATAAAATTGGAAGACCTTTCTTTTGATTCTACTCAATGCACACAAAGTGCACTAGTGTAATTATATGGTTAAGACAAACTGCACACCTAATTACACTACAACCATCCCTATGTTTTGCCCAATTCCATCTCGGTTGTGAGCCTCTTTCTTATACTTCTACAAGGAACTGATAACATAATCTTCTGTGCGTCACCACGCACCATGTTATCTACAATGCAAAGTATGAGACATTTTGTGCATATACTAATATAAATATGCATCGTGTGATTTTGTGATTCTCTTTTAAAATGTAGATGTTCTTAACCAAAAGCAAGGATTTTAGTATACATCCTAACAACAACAAGGTAGTTGATACTCCCCTTGAGACTAATGCTCAGTATTCTCTGTCAGATAGTTCTACTTTTCTAGATCCTAACCTCTATCGTACAATTGTAGAAGCTTGGTTTATCTCACTTTGACTCGTCCTGATAGTGCGTGTGAAGTGCAAGTGGTTAGTCAGTTTGTCACCACAACTACCATAGTTCATTAGGCTGTTATTCTTCATATTCTCCGGTATCTTCGGGGAACTCAGTTTTAGAGTCATTATTCCCTTCTACTTCCTCAGTAGAGTTTTGTGTATACTCTGATGCTGATTGGGCAGGTGACTCTACAGATTGTAAGTCCACCATCGATTTTTATATTTTTCTTGGAGATTCACTTATCTCTTGGAAGAGTAAGAAGCAAGATGTTATTTCCTGATCTTCCATAAAAGCTGAGTATCGTGCCATGGCTTCCACCACTTGTGAGATTATTTGGCTACGTTGCTTGTTTGCAAATATGAGAATTTTTCTTCGGCAACCTACTGCTTTTCATTATGATAATCAGAGTACCATTCAAATTACCTATAATACAATTTTTTATGAGAGAACAAAGTATATTGAGATTGATTATCATTTCACTCATCATCATCAATAACTTGGCACTATCACGCTGCCTTTTGTTCCTTCCTCGCTGCAGATAGCTGATATGTTTATCAAGGCTCAATCCGCTTCACGTTTTTATTTTTTGTTTGACAAACTCTCAATACTTCTAGTTGTAATATCGTGAGTTTGAGAGGAAATGTTAGATTGTATATATTTTAATTATTTGTTTATGGCTTTTAGGGCATTTTTAGTCTTTTTCATTTTTAGTTTAGGGTTTAATGTTTCTTAACCCATCAATACAAGGCTTTGTATTCTTTCTTTTTAAAACATTTTTGGATTTATCAAGACGACTATTTTTCTTTTCTAAATTTCTACACTATCTGGTCTTACTAATTGATTCCATGCTTAAAGTTTGATTGTGAGGTTTTGCATATACTATAGATGATTGATATGCATGAATAATAAATTAATATGTAAATACTTACAATTGTATGATGTCTTACTAACCTGTTCTTAATTTTCGTCTTGTAGATGATCCTCGTGATTATCATCAGAAAAGCGATTACTAAATATTAAAAAACCCTTCTTTAGTTCACAAACCAAATCCCTTAGTCCTTATGGGATGGACTGATGATTAGTACGTGGGTGTTGCCTCCATGAGGTCTAGGAGTTAAAACCTAACAAAGTCAGTATACCTGCCCTCCTCACGTACTAGCCACAATATCCGAGCTAGTAGCCCCTGTGATTTATCTCCTCCGTGTTGACCTTGGGATGGGTTGGTGGGGGGGGGGGGGGCTAGGGGCGAGCGAATCACCTTTTGCCACGACAAACCAAATCCCTTATTATCAAACTGCCTAACCCTTATATCATTATACTTGGACTTATATATATAATATATGAGAAGTACCCCCAACCAAAAATGTGGGCTGCCAAAGGCATGCACCACTTGGGCAACGTGGACATGCCACTTCCCCACTATCAGTATCTCCCACTCGTCCAAATCAAGTCATAAAGACCGAATAAAAATTAAGTCAAAATTAAGTCACAAAGATCATATAAGAACATTCACTTCATACTTATGGAAATATAGTTCGTGCAATAATAAACATATTAGCAATCAAAGCTAAGAAAGTAGTCATACTTTACATAGATTCTCAAATACAATTTGAGACATCAATATCTAGCATTTATTTTAAATTAAATCATTTATATTAATATAAATATCTTTAATCCATCATAATTAATGACTATTATTTTGAAAGCATGTTCAATATCTCCAATCATTATAATTATTCATAATCACATTTTATATACTCAACAAAAAAATATAATTAGTTGACCAGTAAATAACTGTCAAAGATATAAATCTATTTTAATCTTCATTTTCTAGCTCGAATACATTCATTTTAATCAGTCACTTTCATAGTATGTTTCATAAATCGAATCATCCATATTCAATAGGATATATGCTAAAGTAGCAAAACTTAATTATACCTTATTTACTTATTCATCGCAGGGAGAGGTCTCGTCACTGCCAAGTCCCAAAAATACAACCATGTCAAGAAAAAGACTTCGCAAAAATAAAAAAAACTGTAAAATACGGATTGACCTCGTAAAACAACGTCGTAAACCCACAGACACCAAAACATCGCAAAACATGACTCTGATACTAAAAATTGTCATGCCCCCAAAGGCACATGTTTACTCGAAAATCGGGTAACATCTCCCCTATACGGCGGACAAGTTGGGACATATAATACATCACTCCACATAAATATAGCTCAGCCACACACGGCTAGCATCACAGTAGTAAGAAAATCCACAACCACGCAGTTAATAGCTTTGAACAAATTTAAAATAGTAGGGAGTCCGAATACCAAAAGATACGTACATAGCAAACCAACAAGATATCAATAAAAGTTTGCTAATAAAAGTCTGCTAGGACGATACCGGATAAATAAATAAAATATGAAACTCACAAAGTGCAAAAAATAAAGCAACTGCGATAGTAAAATCAAATACGGAAACAAACTCGATACCGTGGGACTGGCAACTAGATCCTCTCCTGGCTCCAAGTAATGCAACTACTTGCTACCTGAAACAAAAATAGGAAGCAGGGGTGATGAGTCCGAGCGGACTCTGTGGGTATATGAATAGACAATATCTTGGCATCATAAAGATATAAGAAACAGTAGATACAACAGTGTACAGTCTCTAGAAAAATAGAGGAACAACCAAATATGTATAAAACAACACAAAACCTACGAGATAGCATAGTATCAGAATAGAACATGCATGTCAACCAAATGCAGCAACCATAGCTCATATAAATGCAACAAACACAAGAAAATGCATAAATGCAATAGATGCACATGATGCAAAGACATGTGTCACCCCTGACGCCAGTCAAGCCGCCAACACATCACATCTGTGTGGCCGAGTGGGTAGGGCTGTGACAACTGTACGCACTCCAACGAATACCACAGATATATGTGGTTGAGTGGACAAGATGCTGGGGAGCCAACTACTCCAAAACCCTAATATATAGGGAGAGCTATTAACAGCTCTAATATTCCTCAGAAACAACGGTGAGGGTGTCAACTCCATGCCTACAACTCCAACATCCACTGTACATGAGTGGTCGAGTGTGGCATAATAGGACGGTTGCTTCCACTCTAGCAACTACCACAACAAGTGGTTGAGTGGCAAAACAACTAGATGACTGACGATGGCTTAACCATATGGAAGCCCAATAGTCGTCAGTATGCAACGGTGCAAATATGGTGCATGATATAAATGCACAAACAACCAAATAATAATGAACAACCGAATAACAATGATGCAACAACAAAAAAAATAATAAACCAGAAACCAACGAATATGCAACTAAACTACTAGGTAAGGTGTCTCTAATGCAACCATCCTAGTGGTGTTTAATGAACAACTAAGTACTCGTGTACAAACGGTACTTTATAGAATGGAAAATCAACGAGGGACTATATAGATATAAATTTTTTGATTTAAACTCGAAGGTCAAACAAGAATGTATCAACGGCGATATTAAAATAACCAACGGCAAGGATCAAGGTCAAGCAGACCTATTCAGACATAATAAGTCATGCATTTAAGGTAAAAGAACTACAAGAACAAAAAGGAGAAGTACCTGCCTTTTATGTAGAATGTGCCCAAAATAACCTCTTCACGATCAACCATGCATACCCAAATCAAGGTCCTGTATCAATAAGAGAGTTTAGTTATTTATACAAACAACATTAAGCTAAACTCAATACCGAACATCATTAGGTTTGTTCCAATTATTTTATTTGTTAGTTATCCTTAGCTAATGAGCAACCATAGCTAATAAACATCCCTACAAAATTTCACAACAACACCATAGGATTACACATAACCAGGAAAACCCAAATTCAACACTCAAAATAGTATTAGTTTCCAACAAATGTAATCCCACTACACCATTAATACTTGAACCCAAGAGTACAACATGTATACTGCACGCACCACCTCCTAAAACAGGATTACACACCCAAAACAGGTTGAACTCCATCGGAACCATTAGGTAATCCCAAAGCAGAACAATCTTGGCACTCATCCAAATCAAATTCCAATAGCCTACCCACCTAATTTAAACATTAACAGAACACGAATTGTACATACCAACATCAAACATCCCATAATCTACTTGCCAAGCTTTTACCTTAGTTGATTACTACCCTAAAACTCTGCTCAGACTTGCTGGAACGAAATCAGCAGATGGTCCCAACACCAATCTACCACAGAACCCTCACGTATCACCAAACAAGGTTAAAAGATACCACCTTTACAACTACCAAAATGAAACCAAAACAAGCAAACATCACCAAACCCCGATTAAATTAAAAGAAACTACTCTAAATTATATCTATAAACCCAACACACTTTTCTTCAAGGCTCAACCGATACTTACCAAAACCAAAGTCGGCCGGCGAGCAACCCCGCAGCAGGTCGACGCTGAACAACTCAAGAAGAAGTGGTGAATTTGCGAGATCAGGGGTCGACGGCTCCCTTCGCGTGAATAGGGCAACTCGGCTAGGGCTTGCGACGCAAGTTTGCTTGAGTACAACGACGTGGGGGAACCAGTGTTAACGTCGAAACAAGAGAAGGAGAAGAGAAAGTCGAAGAAGAAGACCTAGAAGAAAGGTTAGGGCGGCGGCGTTCGATGCGACGCTCGCTCGCTGCGGCGTCAGGGCAGAGAAGAAAGGGATCGGGGGAAACTGAAATGGGGAGAAGGGTTAATGAGGAAAACTTAGGGCTTTTAATTAGTTTTTGACATTTTGCACAAAACCCCCTCTAGTTTGAATAATTACAACTACACCCCTATGTTTCAAACTTTTCCTTTTTAACCCCTTAAATTTCGGTATTTAACAAAATTTGTAGACAAGAACCCAATCAAAGAAGAGAGAGCGAGCTTTTAGTTTGAGTATTTGTTATTTTTGCTACTTTATGATAATACTAGGAATTACATTAATCTATTGAAATAAATTTTCATTAAGGTGAGCTTGGGATTCATATGCTTACTAAAAGTTTGAATAAATGTCTCGTAAAATTGTAATATAAGCAAAAGTGTATGTAATACTTCTTTGAATCATTTGCTAAATTCTTAGACAAACTATGCCTCCTAAGTACATTTCCGAGTCTCGAAAAAGAAAAAGAGAGCTCAAGATTAATGAAATAATTCAAAGTCAAACTGGAAATATCAATAAATACTTTGTTTCAAATAAAAATTGCAAAAGTTGGAAACATAATTGATAATTCAATTAGTGGAGAATAAGATAATTAATTGGATAAGAATGAGATTGACACCGAAGAATTTCTTAAATCTATCAATGTGGATGAATTGAATGATAATGAGAAAGATGATGAGTATGTTCAACTTGAGAATTTACTCTGCCAGGGAAGTGGGACAACATTGATCAGAAAGTTAGAGAGTTTATAGTGTGAAAAGGTCGGAAGAGAGATGTATGCAATGTGTTTCCTAATGATAACACTAACAAACATTTCAATGTGTCACATTATAAGCAAATTTCACCAAACGAGGAGAAAAGTGATAGAAGATAACTATTATATTTAGATTCTCCTCAAAAGAATTTTTATTTTTATTTTTGTTTTTGTTGTATGTTATTCAATTAGAAGAAAGTAACCAATACTAGATATGATCACATAGCTAATGAATGATACAATAATTGACATAATTTGAGTCATTGTCTTACAAATCATGGAGTGAATAAAGAGTAAATGGAGGATGAATTGACTTGAATTGGAAAATGATTGAGAACAAATAAAGTGTTTGATGTAGGTGTGTACAAGTACAATTTAGTAAAGAAAGAAAACATTCAAAAAAAGTGATACAGAGGATAATCGTAGTTGTTCAACGACTGGCAAAAAATAACATAGCATTTCGAGGAAGCCGTGAAAAGCTTTATGTTTAAAACAATGGTATAGTCCTACAAATGATTGAATTGATTACATAGTTTGATCTAGAAATGAAAGAGAACATCTGGAAGAGTAAAGTTCATGAGACTTATACTACATATCTTGATTGCAAAATTCAAAATGAGTTGATACAATTGTTGGCAAGTGCGGTAAGAAAAATAATACTTGCAAATAGTACAACAACAATAAACAAGCTTTATCCCACTAGGTGAGGTCGGCTATAAGAATCCTTCTATGCTATTGTGCTCTGTCCCCTATTATATCATCTTCTATATTTTAAATAAATTTTATCTTATTTTATTATTATTAACTAAGTCTTTTTTTAGCCTTCCATTCTCTCGTTTGTTGTGTCTATGAGGGTGAATAGATCCACCAAAATGATATATCTAATTCATAGCAAACTGCTCGTGGTAAAGATATTACAAATCTATTGATAACTGACCACTTGCTAAAAGTGAGTTGGGGGTAGTGACCCATGTGAAATTTGAAGACCCTGTCCCCTTGCTAGGGTCATGGAAGGACACGAGTATAATTACACATCCTTCAACCTTTGCTTGCCTTACATTGGAGACTAGAGGAGCCAAACTCCTAGAGGGATGGGGTTAGTGACGATAGTCAGAGAGGATGTTAGTCTACATGCGACATGCAGGCACCTACTGTTGGGACCGGGTGCATGTTGACATGGATGCGGGTTCGTAATTTTAAAATTAATTACGTGCAGTGGAAGGTTTAGCATAAATAATTTCTCAAATTATTTAACCACACATCTAAGCATGCAACCTTATGTTATGTAGACATGATCATACATTTAAAATTTTGCAGAAAGTAAACTAATTTACTTATTACCTCGCGTAACTCGAAGGAAGGGACGAGATCCAACCGTAAGCGTCCCTTAGAAGCTCCGCCTCTATTCGCGTCCACGCCGAGTTTTCTTCGGGATGACTTCGCAAAGCCACGAGTTTCGTGCTGACAAGAACTATTAGATTCTCCAAAGGCACGACAAGAATACCAAGAGAGAGATGGGAAGACTAACCACTAAACGAAGAACGGAATCAAGATTCCGGGAAGGAAGGAGTTGCGCCCGCTTTTTCTTCTTCTTACGGCAGCTGTTTGGTGGCCAAGGGTGGCTGAAGCTCACGGCAGCAAGGGCCTCCTTTAGGGCCGGCGGCACTAGAGAAGGGAGAGGGAGAGAAGGAGAGAGAGAGAGGGCTTATCCCTAGATCACTTAGATTGATTTCCAAGCTTTGCCTTGGTTCCTTTATATAGTGGTCTCTCAACCGCCAAGTCTCCTTTTTATGAAATAAATTTTCATATGAAATTTATCATATAAATTTTTCTATGATTTATTCCATCATTCCAAGTTTTTATCATAATTTAATTTATAATAAAAATAACCATGTCTCCCTTTTTATTAGGGAATAAATTTTCACAAGAAATTTATTATATAAATTTTTCTTATAATGGAAAAATCAATTCATAATTGATTTTATAAAATAAAATAAACTATTCAAAATTTATTTTAATTTCCATGAAAATAATAAACCAAATTTCGATTTATAAAAATTTATATATTATCCATAATTTTATAAAACAAACCACGCTCGGTTTATTTTATAATCTGAACCAAACAATTTGGTTCCCCCTTTTAATGTGGCCGGCCAAACAAAGAGGGTAGGGACCCTCTTTGGCCGGCCAAACCCAAGCCAAGATCACATGAATTAAACTCATTTAATTCGTCCAATAAGCCTTCAAAAGACTTAGCCATTTTATGCTTCCGATGCGTCTCTGAAAAATTCAGATTCGACTTATCTCTCTTGATCGGAAAATCTAATTTTCAACTCATTTTAAATCCCTCGGATTACTCGTAGTGCGTGTGACTAAATAGGCTTTCGATTTATGTTGGCCGTCTATAATTAACCAATTATAGAACGATCATGAGTGGCACCTAGTAGTACATCACCTACAAGAGGTGACTGTTTGACATTGATAATAGAGTCCGATTGATACTTGATCCCCGTGATTTATAGTATGATATATTGCATAAATGAATTTTTTAAGAAAATAAAGAAAAGGATTCCCCTATAAACAAATACTAATCAATTCAAACCTCTTTCCAAACTAGAATCATTTAGGCAACAAATGATTCGTTAAAAAAAAAGTTATTTTAACATTATGAAGAGTGAAAAAAATGAACTAAGTCGCCACAATATAATATATCATTATCAAAGAAACAAATTTTTAGCATTTCTATTCGTCAAGAAATAAAATCAAATATTTTGAACACTTTGTACTCCAAGTCTAGATTGCAATTTTTTCATAAAGACTTAATAATTAATAAGATCAACGTAACCATATATTCAGTATCAATTTTTAAATGAAGGCATCATTCAATGTCATCTATAGCCATTTCTATGTACATTAACAGCTTTCCAAGATCTGTCACGCCCCCAGAGGCAAATGCTTACTCGAAAATCAGACAGCAACTCCCCTGTACAGCGGACAAGTTGGGACATATAATACATAAATCACAATCATAAAAGATGGCTCAACCATCATAACAAGAAATAAAAACACAACCATGCAGTTTTATATTAATATGAACAATAAAGATATAATAACATAAACATAGCAAAACCTTTAACGACTTTTAGCAGAAATAAAGCTGAAAGAAAGTCCAAATATAAAGGAAACTCAACATGAGTCCAAAACGAACATACCTCTACTACGATGAATATCGGACTAATAAAACAAATCCGGTCTTGGAAATGAAAATATAGAAACAACGAAAATGCAGAAATAAAGTACTGCGATAATAACTCAAATATGGAAACAAATTCGACAATATGGGACTGACAATTGGATCCTCTCCTGGCTCCAAGTAGTGCAATTACCTGCTACCTGAAACAAAAAAATAGGAAGCAAAAAATAGGAAGCAGGGGTGGTGAGTCCGGGCGGACTCAACGGGTATATTAATAGACTAGCTACGGTGCATTTTGTAGGAATATTTCCTCCAAATGGGGCGCGAACCTTGGGACGCTGGGTTTCTAGACTGCCCACCGCGAGCGCTTCCCGATTTATCCTGGTGAACGGTGGGAAACTTCAATGGGGCCGGGCCGGTCACCCCAGGTTCAATTTGTCTGCTGCCTGGTTCATCATTTTTTTTAATAAGAAACAACATAATTCAACAGAGTACAGTCTCTAATAAATAGAGGACACCAAAGCCTGTATAAAACAACGTGAAAACATGCAACATAGCATAGCATCAAACAAACATGCATGTCAACCATATGCAGCAACTATAGCTCATATAAATGCAACAAACACAAGAAAATGCATAAATGTAATAAATGCATATGATGCAATGACATGTGCCACCCCTGACGCCAGTCAAATTGCCAACACATCACATCTGTGTGGCCGAGTGGGTAGGGTTGTAACAACTATTCGCACTCCAACGAATACCACTGATAGATGTCGTTGAGTGAACAGGATGCTGGGGAGCCAACTACTCCAAAACCCCAATATATATAGGGGGAGCTATCAACAGCTTTGATATCCCTCGGAAACAACGGTGAGAGTGTCAACTGTTTGCCTACAACTCCAACATCCACTGTATATGAGTGGTTGAGTGTGGCGTAATAGGATGGTTGCTCCCACTCTAGCAACTACCACAACAAGTGGTTGAGTGACAAAGCAACTAGATGACTGACGATGACTTAACCATATGGAAGCCTAACAGTCGTTAGTATGTAACGGTGCAGGTATGATGCATGATACCAATAAGTCCAAACAACCGAATAACAACGAACAACCAAATAACAACGATGTAACAACAAAAGCAACAAACCAGAAACCAACGAATATGCAACTAAACTACTAGGTAGGGTGTCTCTAATACCAACCATCTTAGTGGTGTTTAATGAACAACTAAGTACACGCGTACGAGCGGTACTTTACAGAAAGGAAAATCAACGAGAGACTGTATGGATACAAATTTTCGATTTAAACTCGAAGGTCAACCAAGAAAAGTATTAACAGGTGATATAAAATAACAACAACAATGAACAAGGTCAAGCAGACCTATTTAGACCTAACAAGCCATGCATAAAAGATAAACGAACTACAAGATCACAAAGGAGAAGTACCCGCCTTTTATGTAGAAGTTCGTAAACGAGAAGAGGACCTTCCACAATCAACCGAACAAGTCTAAATCATGGTCCTGTATAAATATGAAATTTAGCTATTAATAGAATTATATAATTAGCTAAACTGCAATTAAATAAAAATTTATGATAAATCCTCATTACTACATCCATTTAATTAAATCTTAAATGACAGTTGATTTCCTCTAACCCAAGTCATTAATGTTAGGTCATTAGGTTAAATCCCAATTTAACCCAAGGGACATCCATAACTACAAATTTAACCCAAACAACAATACACCAAATGAACCTCGCGGTGGATAAATCCCAAATTGAATCTAACTCATTTTAGCATCAAGTTGACTAATTAAGAACCAACGCAACTCAAACCATTCCACATATGGCACCAAAACAATCAGATCAATCCTCTAAAGCAAAACCAACATCCACATGCAAAACCTTACTCAGGGCAGTAGCATCTCAACCCAACCGTAGTTCAAAACCAAACTTACCATTCCATAGCATATCTATTGACTTAAAGAGATCAACACAATTCAAGCTCATTCACCCCAACCCCACGATTGCTCACGACAACACCTTTTTTTTCCAGCAACAACTAATGCCCCATAACTACAAACACTCACGACAAATATCACAGATTCAACCTTAACCAAACAACCAACTTTTAATCCCTTACCTTGGTTAGTGGTCGGCGCAAGAAATAGGGGCGGTGAGGTCATGCGGTGGCTGCGGTTTTCTAGTGGTGGCCAAGGGAGGAAATTTGTCAACGCGTGCTCTCACGAGAACAACGTTTTTGAAGGAAGATGAGCTGCAACCTAGGGTTTCCGCTAGGGCAACGGCGCGGCAACGGCGCGATGAGAGACTCAACTAGGGTTCCACGCAAGGGAAGACGTCAGCCGGCTTGTTCGCGCAAGGAGAAGAGGAAGGAGAAGGAGATGAAGAGAGGCGCGGCTGCGTTCGATGGGGTGCTCGCTATGGTGTCGGGGCAGAGACGAAGACGAAGGGGGAAACTGCTTAGTCAGGGAAATAGAAATGGAATAGGAAAAATAAATTAAGTGAGGAAATTTTTGAGTTTTTATCTGTTTTGGCTTTTTGCAAAAAGGCCCCTCTAATTTGATTAATTCCAACAAGTTGCTTAATTTTCGAATTTTACCCTTTTTGCCCCTTACATTTCAGTATTTAACATTCTCCCCCACTAACAAAAAATTTAGTCCCCAAATTTCGCTAGTAAACTATAACAAATACTAGTTAACCACAACAGGTATTAGTCAACTCCAATAGGTATCAACCCCTCAAATATAATATAAATACTGAACATGTAGCGACCCGACTTCTCTCTACCTTAGACGGATCGTTACTTCTGTCTACTTCTCGACTCTAATGCACGACTAAAAGAAATGCGGAAATCTTTTTTTTTCTTTTTATTTTCTTTCTCTTTTTTTTTTAAATACCAAACAGACTCGAAAAATTCCATAAAAATATTCTAAAAATTCCTAAAAATATCTAGAATATTTCTAAAACATTTCTAATTACTTTCAAGGACTTTATGAACTAAAAATGGGAATTTTGGGGCGTTACAATCCCCCATACCTTATGAAAAGTTCGTCCTCGAACTTAGAATAATTCTGGATATCTCTCTCTCATGCTGTCCTCACGTTCCCAAGTAGCCTCTTCATGCTTTTGATTCTGCCAGATAACCTTCACTAGTGGCACTTCTTTGTTTCTTAATCTCTTAACTGCTTTGTCCACTATCTGTGTCGGTCTGCTCTCATAACTAAGATCTTCTTGGATCTGTACTGACTAAGGCTGAATCACTTGGCTAGGGTCGTGAATACACTTCTTTAGCATAGAGACATGAAAGGTACTGTGGATAGCTGACATATCCTCTGGTAGGTCCAGCTCATATGCTACCTTACCAACCCTCTTTATGATCTTGTAGGGTCCTATGTAGCGAGGACTTAGCTTGCCCTTCTTGCCAAATCTCACCACTCCCTTCATGGGAGCGACCTTGAGAAATACTGAATCTCCAACTTGGAATTCAAGTGGCCTATGGCGTGTGTCAGCATAACTTTTCTGTCTACTCTGGGCAGTCTCAATCCTCTGGCGGATCGTCTGGATAGCCTGAGCGGTCTCATCTATAAGCTCAGTCTGGCTGCCTAGTCCTGACTCCATCTCTTTCTTCTCACCCGCTTCTTGCCAACATATGGGTGATCTACATTTCCTGCCATACAATGCCTCATAAGGTGCCATCCTGATGGTGGCCTGATAGCTATTGTTGTAGGCAAACTCAGCTAAGCATAGAAATTTGCACCAACTGCCTTTAAAGTCCAATGCACAAGCCCTGAGCATGTCTTCTAAAATCTGATTTACTCTCTCTGTTTGTCCATCTGTCTGGGGATGGAAAGCTGTGCTGAACTGAAGTCTAGTGCCTAGGGCGTCCTGAACACACTTCCAAAAATGGGAGGTGAATCGCCCATCTCTGTCAGACACGATCGACCTCGAAACTCCGTGAAGCCTGATCACTTCTTTCACGTACAGCTGTGCCAACTGCTCTACCGAATGCGATAACTTGATGGCTAGGAAGTGGGCAGACTTGGTCAACCTATCCACTATCACCCAGATTGCATCATGTCCATGGGTGGTTCTTGGAAGACCTGTGATAAAGTCCATGGATATTTCTTCCCACTTCCACTCTGGAATGGGAAGTGGCTGTAGAACTCCTCCTGGTCTCTGGTGCTCTGCTTTGACTCTCTGGCAGGTCAAGCAGGTACTGATATATCTGGCCACGTCTCGCTTGAGTCCAGACCACCAGAATCCTTTCTTTAAATCTTGATACATCTTAGTAGAACCAGGATGCATAGAGTACGGGGTACTGTGGGCTTCTTCTAAAATATTCTTTCTTAGTTCCTCATCATTGGGGACGCAAAGGCGGTCTCCAAAACAGAGGATGCCACTATCTGATACTCGAAACTCTGAATTTTCTGCCTCTTGGATCCCCTGCTTGATCTTCTGGATTTCTGAGTCTTGACTTTGCTTTCTTTGTATATCCACAAGCAAGGTTGACTCTAGAGTCAATGCAGAAAGTTGCCCAATTATTACCTCGACTCCAAAATCCTTTATTTCTTTCTGAAGTGGTAGGGACAGTGATGAAAGGGACATCAGTGCTGCACAGGATTTTCTGCTCAGTGCATCTGCCACTTTATTAGCTTTACCTGGGTGGTAGAGGATTTCACAGTCATAATCTTTGACCAACTCTAGCCACCTGCGCTGCCTCATATTCAGGTCCTTCTGAGTGAAGAAGTACTTCAAACTCTGATGGTCTGTGAAGATCCTGCACTGCACTCCATACAGGTAGTGTCTCCAAAGCTTCAGTGCAAAAACCACAGCTGCTAGCTCAAGGTCGTGGGTAGGGTAATTCTTCTCATAGTCCTTGAGCTGTCTGGAGGCATATGCTATTACTTTACCATCTTGCATGAGGACAGCTCCAAGGCCCATCTTGG
The DNA here is from genome assembly GCA_024364735.1 of Boesenbergia rotunda. Classification (NCBI taxonomy): domain Eukaryota; kingdom Viridiplantae; phylum Streptophyta; class Magnoliopsida; order Zingiberales; family Zingiberaceae; genus Boesenbergia; species Boesenbergia rotunda. The sequence goes on along the minus strand of JAGFNQ010006710.1, from coordinate 137,282 downwards.
ATGCATCACTGTAGATGTCAAAGGCCTTGTCACTCTCTGGAACAGTCAGGATGGGAGCACTGGTCAGTCTCTTCTTCAGCTCTAGAAAACTGTGCTCGCATTTATCTGACCATTCAAACTTCTTGTTCTTTCTGGTCAAGGCTGTGAGTGGAGAGGCTATCCTGGAAAAGTCCTCCACAAATTTTCTGTAATATCCTGCCAGACCTAAGAAGCTTCTGATCTCACTGGCATTCTTGGGTCTACACCAGTTGCTGACTGCTTCTATCTTGGCTGGATCAACTTGAATGCCTTCTTTGGATACAATGTGACCTAGGAAAGTCACCTGATCTAGCCAAAACTCACACTTTGAGAATTTTGCATAAAGCTTCTCCTGCTGAAGGATCTGCAGCACTATCCTCAAGTGTGTAGCATGGTCCTCTGGAGTCTGTGAATATATGAGAATATCATCAATAAATACAATGACGAATTTATCGAGATACTCCCTGAAGATGTGGTTCATCAGCTCCATGAAGACTGCTGGAGCATTGGTTACTCCAAGAGGCATTACTACAAATTCGTAGTGGCCGTATCTTGTCCTGAAGGCCGTCCTGGGGATGTCACTTTCTTTAACCTTTAGCTGATGATACCCAGAACGCAGATCTATCTTCGAGAACACTGTAGCCCCTTTGAGTTGATCAAATAAATCATCTATTCTAGGAAGGGGGTACTTGTTCTTGATGGTCACCTTGTTCAGAGCTCTGTAGTCTATGCACAGACGCATAGACCCATCCTTCTTCTTGACGAAAAGTACAGGAGCTCCCCAGGGTGAATGACTCGGGCGAATGAAGCCCTTGTCTAGTAGCTCCTGGAGTTGCTCTTGTAATTCCTTCAACTCTGCTGGAGACATACGATATGGGGCCTTCGAGACCGGACCGGTACCGGGCACTAGCTCGATCTCAAATTCCACTTCTCTGTTGGGAGGTAGTCCAGGTAATTCTTCTGGGAACACTTCTGGATATTCGCAGACTACCCGTACATCCTCCTGCTTGAGTTCCTCCCTTGCTTCTGATTCCACTATGTGTGCAAGAAAACCAGCACACCCTTGCTCTAGCATCTGGTGGGCTGCCAAGGCTGAGAGAAATTTCTGAGTCTTCCTCCTTGGGGCTCCTTGAAACTCGAATGGTGGTTCTCCTTCTGGGCTGAAAACCACCTTCCTTCTACGGCAGTCCACTGAAGCGCTGTACTTACTGAGGAAATCCATGCCCAGTATGATGTCGAAGTCCTGCATCGCAAGGACTATCAGATCGACATATAGCTCTCGGTCTGAAATCTTGATTGGCACAGCCCGGAGCCTCTGGGTGGACTCCATGATTTCCCCTGAAGGGAGAGTTGTCAGGAATCTGGACTCCCAACTCTCTGTAGGCACCTGTAACTTACTAGCAAAAGGTACTGATACGAAAGAATGGGTCGCCCCAGTGTCAAACAGTGTAGTAGCTAAATGCTGTAAAATAACTATTTGACCTGTTACGACCGTGGAGGCACTGGCAGCTTCTTCCTTCGTGAGGGAAAAGACTCTGGCATTAGTTGGAACTGGTGCTGCTTCCAATCCTCCCTGACTGATCTGAGGTCCCTCCAGCATAGTAGGCATGTAATGTAACTGAGGCTGGCCTCCATATTGAACGAACTGCTGAGGAAGTACCTTGAACTTGTTTGGGCAGTCTTTGGATCTGTGTCCCTCTTGTCCACATGAATAGCATCCAGTTACACCCAAAAGGCATGCTCCTGGATGGTTCCTCCCACACTTAGGACAAGGTGGATACCTAGCTTGCTTATTCTCTGGTTTTCCTTTCTGGCTGCCAGCCACTGCTTCCTTTTGTGGTTCTTGTTCTTCCAGTTCTGGCTATTTGGCTGAGGCTTCTGGCCTCCTATTGTCTTGTTCTCAATCAGGACTGGCTTCTGCTGTGCTTGCTGTGCCTTGATGCTATTCAGGTAGTGTTCTGAGATTAGCGCACTACTGACTAACTCCTCGCTGGTCTGGGGTCGGTGCATTCCGCTGTTCACGTTGAGTGCTATCTCAGGGTTCAGCATGCGGAGCATCAGTCTGACTCGCTCCTTCTCTGTGCTGACTAGCTCTGGGCAGAGGCGAGCTAGTCTGTTGAACTTTGCGACTGCTTCTCCCACTGGTAGGCTACCCTGTCTGAACTCCATGAAGTCCTCGAAGTGCTTGTTGGTAACCTTCATATGGAAAAATTCCTCATAGAACTCGTGCTCAAAATCTGCCCAGCTCATCTGGTTGACTATCTTCTTACTCTTGACTCGCTCCCACCACTTACGAGCATCTCCAGTTAGGCAGAAGGAGGCACATTTGACCTTCTCGACCTCTGGCCAGTCAAGAAGCTCCATCGTGCTCTCTAAAGTCTTGAACCAAGCCTGGGCATCCCAGGGCTCAGTCGTGCCTGAGAAGCTTTCGGGTTTCAGCCGCTGCCACTGGACGAGGTATGCTTCTTGTCTTCGGTTCACCGCAGGGGTCTCCTGTGGGACTGGTGGAACTTCAGCCACTACTGGAGTTCCCACTCCTGCCGTGGGTGGTGTAGGGGGCACTGGGTGCTGATTCGCCAACAGTGTGGCGATGGTCTTCTGTTGTTCTGTAATCTGAGCTTGCATTTGAGCAATGACTGCCATCAGGTTTGGCTGTTCTGTGCCAGGCTCACTGTTATCTTGAACTGGAGTTCTGTTATTAGCATTAGGAGCTCGGCCTCTTCTTGCCATCTAATAATGCATAAAGGAACAAGAAATCACTACTACATCTCTAGGTATAAACTTGTCTTCTTACTTAGAAATCTAATATCCATTCTAGGGATTAAACATGATTCCGTGATACTAAGGGATTAAACATGCTTCCTTGTTCTATGCACATGTGAGTAAGTACTTAAGCATTTCTCTATACTGCAATTAAGTAAAGGAGCAATAGAAAAACTGAAACTTAAAACTTTCTTACTTGAAGACGGCAAGGTTGATGCTGATGTGTGTGTGATGCTGGAGAATGGGAACTGCTCTGATACCAACTGTAGCGACCCGACTTCTCTCTACCTTAGACGGATCGTTACTTCTGTCTACTTCTCGACTCTAATGCACGACTAAAAGAAATGCGGAAATCTTTTTTTTTCTTTTTATTTTCTTTCTCTTTTTTTTTTAAATACCAAACGGACTCGAAAAATTCCATAAAAATATTCTAAAAATTCCTAAAAATATCTAGAATATTTCTAAAACATTTCTAATTACTTTCAAGGACTTTATGAACTAAAAATGGGAATTTTGGGGCGTTACAGAACAAAAACCAACCATACACACCTCAAGTAAATAGGTGAGGGTAGCGAACTCTGATCGTATCCTCACGCTCCCCAGTAGCTTCCTCATCAGAATGGTGCTGCCAACCAACTTTGACCAACCGAACTGTCTTGTTCCTCAACCGATGCACCTTGCGGTCCAGAATACCCATAGGTACCTCCTCGTAGGTTGCGTCTGGCTGAAGTGTGACTGGCACCTCCGATAAAACATGTGCATGATCTGGTACATATTTCCTCAACATGGAAACATAAAACACATCTTGAACACCAACCAAAGACGGTGGTAATGCCAGACAATAAGCTACCGCTACAATCCGCTCCAGAATCTGAAATGGTCTAATGTAGTGTGGAGCTAGCTTACCTCGTAACCCAAATCGCTTCACCCCTTTCGTGGGTGATACTTGTAAGAACACATGATGGCTCACGAAGAACTTCAAAGGTCTGCGTCTCCGATCTACATAACTTTTGTGGTGATCCTGAGCCTTTGACAACTTGCGTCTGATAGTACGGACTAGTTCTGCATCACGCTAAATACTCTGAGGTCCTAGCAACTGAAATTCCCCAACCTCTTCCCAGAGGGTGGGTGTCCTGCAAGCCCTACCATACAACCCGTCGAAGGGTGTCGTTTGAATAGCCGAATGATAGCTATTATTGTCGGCAAACTCAACCAAGTGCAGGTAATCTTCCCAATTGCCTCCAAAGTCCATAATGCAAGATCTCAACAAATCCTGTATCGTCTGAATAGTACGCTCTAATTATCCGTCCATCTGCGGATGAAAGGCTGCTGAATCGAAGCTCGGTACCCATAGCCTGCTGTAAACTCTGCCAAAACCGCGAAGTGAAATGCGGGTCTCTATTTGATATAATGCTTAGAGGGACATCGTGTAGTCTGATAATCTCACAGCAATACAACTCTACTAGCTAGTCCAGTGAATCTGTCCTCTGAATCCCCAAGAAATGATCGGATTTGGTTAATTGATCAACGATCACCCAAATCTCTTTATGTCTTCTTCGAGACCTCGGTAATCCCACAACGAAATCTATAGTAATGTGCTCCAATTTCCACTCGGGAATAGGGATCTTCTGAAGTAATCCAGTAGGTCTCTGATGCTCGGCCTTCACCTACTGGTACACTAGACATCTAGCAACAAAATCCGCAATGTCTTTCTTCATACCGTTCTACCAGTAGGAACGTCTCAAATCTCGGTACATACATGTTCCGCCTGGATGTATAGCAAACCGAGATCGATGAGCCTCCTGAAGCAACTCCTCCATGACCGAATGTGACTTAGAGATGCACAATCTCCCTTGGAAATATAGAATACCCTCGTCATCTCGTGTAACGTCAGTCTGCTGCTATGAGGCTATCCGGCTGCCTAGAAACTGCAGATGTTGATCACTAGCATGAGCTTCTCTGATCCTCGTCCTGATCGAAACTGAGCAACCATAGTCACCAATAACCCTTTCTCTATCTGACCATGCTCCTCTAGTCCCAATTCTGAGAAGCTCTCAACTAAGTCTGTGACCATAACTCGGTGACAAACCAAAACACTCCGAGATTTTCTACTTAGTGCATCTACAACCACATTAGCTTTTCCTGGATGGTAGCTAATAGTACAGTCATAATCCTTTAAGAATTCCATCCATCGCCTCTGACGAAGATTCAACTCCTTCTGAGTGAATAAATACTTGAGGCTCTTGTGATTCGTGAAAATCTCAAACGTGATGCCATAGAGATGGTATCTCCATATCTTCAGGGCAAAAATAATGGTTGCAAGCTCTAAGTCGTGAACTGGATAGTTTTTCTCATGCTCCTTCAACTAACGAGAAGCGTAATAGACTACCCGTCCATGCTGCATCAAAACTGCGCCCAAACCCTGATGTGATGCGTCACTGTAGAGTACAAAACCGTCTTCTCCATAAGGTAATACCAAAACAGGCACAAACACCAACCACCGCTTGAGCTCCTGAAAATTGATCTCACAAGCCTCTTTCCATATAAATTTCACGCCTTTCCTGGTCAGACATGTCAACGGTGAAGCAATGCTGGAAAACCCCTGAACAAATCGTCGATGATAACCAGCCAATTCGAGAAAACTGCGCACCTTTTGAACTGATTTAGGCTATTCCCAATTGGTGACAGCCTCGATCTTCTGGGGATCTACGGAGATACCTCTACTGGAAACAACATGTCCAAGAAAACCAACAGAAGACAACTAGAAAGCACACTTGCTAAACTTCGCATACAACTACTCCCGTCAGAGCGTCTCCAGGACGATGCGAAGGTGGCGCGCATGTTCCTCCTCGGAACGGGAGTAAATCAGGATGTTGTCAATGAAAACAATAACGAACTGATCCAAATACTCCATAAAACCCCGATTCATTAAATTCATAAATACTGCAGGAGCATTGGTAAGCCCCAATGGATTTACCAAAAACTCGTAATGTCCATACCGGGTGCGGAAAGATGTCTTCTGGATATCTAAATCTCTGATTCTCAACTGGAGATATCCTGATCGCAAATTAATTTTAAAATACACTGAGGTATCCTTCAACTGATCAAACAAGTCTTCAATACGAGGCAGGGGATATTTGTTCTTAATAGTCACTTCATTCAACTGCCTGTAATCGATGCATAACCTCATAGAACCATCCTTCTTCTTTATGAATAATACTGGTGAACCCCATGGAGATATGATAGGACGAATGAATCCCCTGTCAAGCAACTCCTAAAGCTGGACCTTTAGCTCGTCCAACTCCTTAGGCGCCATACGATACGGAGCATTTGATGCTGGTGCAGTCCCCGGAATCAACTCAATCATAAACTCAACTTACCTTCTGGGAGGCAAACCAGAAAGCACCTCTGGAAATACATCCGAAAATTCTCGGACCATTGGAACATCCGAGAGCTGAGGACTACTACTGTCATCAGTGCTGATCAATGACAATAGAAAACCCTGACATCCGTGTGATATAAGCTTCTGGGCCTGAAGTGCAGAGAAAATAGAAATCCCATCATCTCTGGTGCAATGAATTCCCACGTGGGTTGGTTCGGAGGATGAAACGTGACCACCCTCGCTTGGCAATCGACTGTGGCATGATAGACCGCCAATGAGTCCATGCCTAGAATAATGTCAAACTCTACCATCTCGAGAACTGACAGATCCACGGTGAGAGTATAATCGCCGAAATCCAATGGACATGCCTTGACTTCCTACGTGATATTCAATACCTCACCGGATGGCAGGGACACTGACAGACGTTGTGATCTAGGGGTAGACAACCTACTAATCTTTCTTATAAACAACCGTGATATCAAAGAACTAGAACTACCAGTATCAACAAGCAATTCAGCAGGAAATTCATAAACTGAAATCATATCACGAAAAACCGATCCATCGACCCGCTGTGCCTCCACACTGGTGACTGCATAAACTGACCTGTCTCTGGAGTTGGAGGTGGCAACGCAAATCTGCTGAGGCTGGGATGATGAAGGTCCGACAGTCTGCTGAGGCAGATATCCAGAAGGCCCAACCGATTGCTGAGACTGATAACCCAAAGCTCCAGCCGACTGCTGATGCTGATAGACTACAGGCTGGTATGCTGGGTATGGCTGCTAATAGTACGCGTCCCAGAATACTGAGACGCCGCTGGTGAGGGGTACTCATGCCCAGGCATACAATAAATCTGAACTGGTGGAGGAACTGCCTGCTGACATCCTATCTACTGCTGACGGGACGACGTATGAGTCTGATGACCGCCTTGATGTGGCCTCTGCTATCCCGATCGGCCTCCCTCGAGAGTAACTGCTACTAACTTATACTGAGTCTTCAAAGGACAATCTCGACTCTCATGACCCGGAAGCTTACAATAATAATAGATGGGGTGCTCTAGGGGACAATCTGGTCTACTGTGGTCCCTAGATCCACACTAAAAACAATGAGCCCCACCAGTAGCAGACCTTTGGGTCTGCTGAGAACCCTGTTACGATCCTGCTAAAATCCGTCCAGACTTCTGGGGTCGAGATTGAGGCTCAGAAGTCTCCTACGTACTTTGACTCTTGCTACTGCGCTACTGTCCAACAGTCTGCTATTTCTGTGTCCCTGCTGAACCCTGAGTTGTCTGCTTTCCTTTCTTTTTATCACCATGCAACTGATGCTAAATCATCTCGATGTGTAGAGCTCAGTCCAAAGCCTCACGATAAGAAGTAGGAGTCCATCCAGACATACGTAACTGGATATATCCAACTAAGCCCAGTGTGATTTGTGTCATCCGCTCATCCTCTGTA
>JAGFNQ010006710.1:64588-123848 GCA_024364735.1 Boesenbergia rotunda | reverse complement strand
GGTTAGCGAGGATAGCCAGAGAGGATGTTAGTCTACTTGCGACATGCAGACACTTACAGGAGGTGATTGTTTGACATTGATAATAGAGTCCGATTGATGCTTGATCTCCGTGATTTATAGTATGATTTATTGCATAAATGATTTTTTTAAGAAAATAAAGAAAATGTTCCCTTATAAACAAATACTAATCAATTCAAACCTCTTTCCAAATTAGAATTCATTTAGGCAACAAATGATTCGTTTAGAAAAAAAGTTAATATATAACATTATCAAGAGTAAATAAATGAAATAAGTCGCCACAATATAATATACCATTATCAAAGAAACAAATTTTTAGCATTTCTATTCGTCAAGAAATAAAGACCAAATTTTTGCACTTTCATTTCCAAGTTAGATCTATCATGCCGTGTGTAACATGTTTTTGAGTATCGTTCTGAATTTGAACAGAGTATATATGATCCAGAACACAATAGGGGATGATTTAGGCAAAGCAAAACAACAAGTTGATGATCCAAAGAATGACAATCCAGATGCAAAGAATTTAATATAATATACTTGACAATTGTTGTGCTTAATGCAGTTCGATCGACAGATGAACGAGGGTGAACTCGCTGGTAAAAAATCCTCGCCTGGGTCTAACTGAGCAAATATCCCAAAGCAAGAAGTCGTAGGGCGTCAACCTGAAAAAATACAAAAGATACGATGAAGCAATGGACAATATCTTGTGTACAAAATAAGCTAATGCCGAACCACTGAGATAAACCATGAACTCTAGATAGATCAATGCAGAACCCAAAAGCCACCGTACTATGCAGTTCGAGGTCAAAGAGTGCTCCCATGTGTTCTGGACGATGGATGAGTTGTGGATTCACACGAGAAGCGATTTGGTAGAACACCTGCCATGTTAATAAACTATCGGAGCCGGATTGATGTCGAGAGCCCACTGCTCGCTCAACTTGGACGCCAGAGGCCACCCGCTCCAATCCTCCATAAAGCCCACGACAATGCTTGCTAAGGTGCTTCACATCGAACACCCTCTCGCCGAAGAAGAAGCGAACAAGGTACAAGAACTCAGGAACGGTCTTTGGTAACTTGCATTCGCGTGTCAGCATCTTCACTAGGAACGCGAAGTCGTAGGCGCCTTGGAAGGTAACCCAGGAGACGGGAGAATTAAACTGTCCAAAGGAAAGCAAGCCGGAGGTGGCCAAGTGCGCGGCGAATCTGCAAGAGTCGATGCCCCATATTTGATTCTTTTGGAAGTCGATGCCATTAGCCTTGAGCAGCTCGACGGAGGAAGGGGCGTAACGGTCTCGGTTGATGTCGAAGTCGCGGAAATTAAATTCCCACACGTAACGCACATAAGTGCCGTCGCTGTAGAGGGCACATGGGAGGTTGCCGGCGGCGTCAGAGAGGGTGAGACCAACCTGGACGATGCGGAGGGAGTCGACGTTGGCGCGGATCAAGTCGTAGCGTTGGGGTAGGGTGAGAGTGCAGTAGGGAGCTTTGGAAGTGACGACGACGCCAGGATACTCGGTGTCCAATGCTACGATGGGGTGGAATGGGAGGGCAGAGCGGATAAAGGCGAACTCCTCGTCGAGGTTATGAGCCCACACGGAGCGAACCTCGACTCTGCTGGCGGCGAAAGAGGAAATTAGCATATCGTTGTTGACAATTGCAGCAGCCATGAGGTTGATCGACTGTGTGAGAAATATTAATTACGAAAGTGGAAGGAGAAGAGGAGATGTTAGATTTGGAGTGGAAATTGAAGGGAAATAAGAGGTGTTTAAATAGAGCAGCAAATCTAAGAGAGAAAATCGCCAGATAATAAACAGATTAAACAGAATTACTTGCTGCGAAGCGAATTAGTAGGTTATATGGAATTAATTGATGATGCTAAACGAACTTAATCAGGACTTTAAGTCATGAACAAATCCAACTGCAATTTAGCGAGCTCATTTAATTAGTGGTTTTGCATTAATTAATTAATTCAAGTTGTTGCCATTGAATCATTCTTTTTCTTTTCATTTTCTTTAACTAAATTTTACGTGTAATTTCGTCATTAATTTGCCTTTTGTGAAATTTCGACTCATTTGTTTGGGTTTAAAAAACAAATGTTTGCAGCACCGCTCATGTCTAATAATATAAAAGTATACGCAAGAAAATAAATTGGAAATCAAATCCGATATATGATGTTGAAATCCGTGGATTAATTGGATAAATCACATGTTAAATTTAAAGTTAATTATTAAACTAAAACTATTGATTTTACTTCTAAACTGCCATAGTAGCTTGGAAGGTTTAGGCAAGAAAATATTGAATCAGATAACAAATGAATTTAGAGTCACTGATTCGGTCTCATAAAATTTTTTCATCGGTCATTAGGATAAATCGATTTACAGCGGACAATCTAGAAACTCAGCATCCCAAGATTCACACCTCATTTAGAGAAAAAAGTCTTATAAAATATCTCATAATTAGAGATTGAGTGATAGATATTTAGGATGACGATTAGTTATTCTACTGTTGCACAACCCATGGGTCAGTCCTATAAAATTATTAACTTTCTCCTTCGTATGACCTTTGAGAGGTGGATAAACTATTTTACAAAAAAAAAACTTTTAAATATGATAAGAAATAAGTGTATAAAAAAGTTTTGCAAGTGTTTGGAACCTAAAAGTAAAAAAATTTAAGTTTAAAATATAAATTGAAGAAAATAATTAAATATAAATTTTCAAGATAGAAAATAAGAGAGAAATTAATATTAATGGACTCTACCTTTCTAGTCAATTGTTCTCCATATGAATCAAATCTTCAGTGCGAAGTCTTGAAAAAAAATTTTTAGTAGGTTGGTAGAATTTTTCATTTTGAGTGTTGATTGGATTTTCTTTTATTTTGGTATCAACTTGATTTTGTTCACTATTTAATTATTCATGAGCACTATTCATTCTGTCACCATAAGTGATCGTACAAATAATTCCTTTTAATCGATTAGTGCACAATTAGATGTTACGAAAAATTTCTTGCAGGGAAAGTCTATATGATATGAGGATATGCTTGAGGTGTGAGAATTAAATCTACAGACAACAACGCTACTGATTATGCAAGTCGTTGGATGTTTGAGAGGTCGATAATGCGAAGATTATTAGTATGTGGATCAAAATTATGTTACACATTACATTGGTATTCAATTGGCTAAGTACAAGACTACCAGAGAGGTTTAGGATCATCTAACAAGGTTATACAAGCAGTATACCTTTGCCAAACAATATTAATTGGAAGCAGATATCTGTACACTTCAACAACAAAATATGGACGCCCAAGACTTTTATTTTGCCATGACAGAATAGTCGGACTAGTTGACACTTACAGAATCCTCATAATTGTAAGCAATATATATAGTTTTTCATGAGAGAACGAAGACTATATTGATATTCATTGTTATCTCACTCATTATCATTTACAACTTGACATTATCACGCTGCCTTTTGTTCCTTTCTCACTACAGATGGCTGATATGTTTACTAACGCTCATTTCGCTTCACGTTTCCATTTTTTGTGTAACAAACTCTCAATGCTTCTAGCTGTAACATCATGAATTTGATGGGGAATATTAGATTGTATATATTTATTAGAATTATTTGTTTATAATCTTTAGTGTAATTTAGTTTTTTTTCTTTTTAATTTAGAGTTTATGATTTCTTAATCTAACTAAATAAGACTTTCTACTTTATGTTTCTATAACACTTTTATTAAATTTATCAAGATGACTATTTTTTTCTCTTCTCAATTTCTACAACATCCATTCAATGGACAACCTAAAAACCAAACCTTTTTATTTATGAAAAAATAATCTAAAGTCAATTCATTAGATAAATTGACAATTTATGACTCTCAATCAACTAAGTCATTAACAATGAGTATAAAATATATACAACGTCGTATTTGAGATTTTGGTGACTTGAGTCGAGCATAAAAAAGGACCCCATTACAAATTCTTACTGTTATTTTAGTTAAAAAATCATCTACACTTTAAAATATGATCCTCCTTTTGATCGTGTGATCAAAATTTTTTAGCGAATCTATAAACTATATAATAAAATAAAGAGTTAATAACATCAATATTGCAAAATATAATAAAAAAATAAATATTACTATTAATACAATAAGTCTTTCTTCGATTTTAGCTAAAAAATATAATGTATATTATTATCGTTTTTGTCCGTCTATAACATGTAATGTAAAATATGAAGTTAAATAATATTTAATATCATAAAATATAATCGAATAAAAAAGGATAAATATTATCAATAATCATTTAAACCATTCTTGTTATTTTGGATTAAAAAAATATCAATTAAGCTTGTATAATCAAGATATTCAACTATTTTTTTCAATAGACAACATCTCCAATTCATTTAATTTTTTTAACATGGTTGATCGAATATATATTTTAATCAACTTCAACATGGAAAAGCACCTTTCTATAGATGTCACTGTAACTGGTATAGTCTACAAAATTCTATAGGCAACATGAGTATTTGAATAATAGTCATCTATATTTTTGAAATAATTTATAACATCTAAGACTCCTTTTGCTTCTACTGGTAAAGATTACTTCAATATTGATAATTTCATATACAGATTATATCCATTTTTGACTTGCCATTATATCTCAAATCCGATTCTTGACTGCCTATGTTCAATTGTCTGTTATCCAAAGCTTCTTTGAATTTTTTTTATAAGATTTTATTAGATTATCATCATTAGCAAACTTCAATCTCTCTCAATTGAACAAAAAGAAGAAGAAGAATAGAGCGAAGGGAAGAAGGAAGAAAATAAAGGGAGAAGGAAAAAAGGAGAAAATGATATCGTGAGGTGGTGGGTTACTGCGTGGGCAGAGAAAAAAAAGAGGAAAGACAATTATTTCAAAAATTCCCTAATTCATTTTAAATCAATTGAACTGATTTAACTTATGAACTTGGTTCGGTCATATCTTAGCCAAATTAAGTTCAAATCAACCATAGTTTGAACCATTATAATCCTTATTTCATACCTATTCGATGGATTCAAATCGAACACAACCCAATTTCAATTCTACATTTGCATTTCAGGTACAATGATTCAATCCATTTATTTAATTTACTATCTAATATTTAACAAAGCCTACAACAAATTGAGAATTCTAAACCTATCTAGTTTTTGGGCCCTTCTAGAAAGTGGGCTTGAGGCGAGCGCCTCCTGGGCCTCACCTCACGTATGGCCCTGGATATATATTTCTTGATCGAGACTTCACCAAAGTGAAAGAACTATCCAACACTCTAAATATAGGTCATCAAAGAGTCTCACAACTCATTTGTCAAAAACACTTACCTTCGAAATTTTTCATGTCAGGTCTCCATCAATCTTGATTTAATGTATTAGGACTTTTTGTATAGATGCCATCATCTATTGACTTTCACAAAGTATTTGAACCTTAGATTTCCTTCATCTTCCAATATCGTTTGAACTTTCCTTTGATTTGCTAGCCCATGTTGAACTTCTAGCATGTTAAATCAATCTTGACTCAATTGGACTTCATCCATTACACTTACAATGTTGATGTGAAGTAACCCACTCACTTGACACATTGCATTAGTAGACACAATATTTGTCAAAATTAAATTATTTATCAAATATATCGAAACCATATGATTACACTCAACCACTTAGAATATGATTGCACCCAAATTATCTAGGTAAATCAACTGATTTTATAATCGAGTTGGCTGATATGGAGTGAGTCAAGTGGATGTACTTTTGAGTCAAGCGAAGAAGAAATAGTCATTGTCAATAAAGTTTTAAGCATTTAAATAGATTGATTATAGAAATTTGAATTGACTGAAGTGTCATAAACTACAACTACAAATGGAGGAGTGAAGTTTCTTCGAACAACATCACATTCACGTCAACTTTGGTAGTTCTATTTGTTAGGACTTTGTGAGTTAGAAGGTGGAATCTTTGAAGCGACATAAGCACAATGCTAACTCAAATTGTTTTACTTGGTATCCATCTTCTTGAGGTGACTAATCCAATGGTCTACTCCTAACTATCCACTTCCAGTAAACCATCTCCTTCTCAGATCAAATCCAATGATAGAGAATCCTTCTTACAATAGGATTACAACAATATTACAAGAGTAATAGCATAAAAGTAAAGAAGTGTTGGCAGTCAGTCGACTGGGGGAGGGGGTGAATAGCCTTACAATAAAAATTGGATCATTTCTCGTTATTAACAAAGATAGAGATTAGTTACAAAACAAAAAAATCATAAATCAAATTAATAACATAAAAAGAAAAGAGGCACACGAAGATGTACTTGGTTTGCAACCTGAGTGGTTGTTAATCCAAGGTAAATTAAATGCACAACCCTAGAATAACTCCTTATCGGCGGAGAAGCCTCTTACACACTTTAGAACTTAAAGAAGACAAAAGAAAACTAACACAAAAGTTGTTACAGCTCAAATGATTCATTTCCTCTGAGTTACGGGGTCTATTTACAGCTCCTGAAAAAATTATCGAAATGTTGACATGACACTTCTCGAGGGCCCGAGTGCATACAGGCACCTGAACTTGGGTCAGTGCTTATCCACGTCGCAATGGTCGTAGAACGGCTAATACTTGATAAGATTTTGACTCAAGCACTTGAGTTAATACTGGCGACCTTGTATGCGGGTGGCCGAGTTGACTTAGGCGTCTATATCCCCGGGCGCTCGAGTTGACTTGGGTGTTTGAGTTGGGTTGGGTATGGTCAACGTTTGGTTGTCCAGTCTTCTGGGTGATTTCCGGCCTTCCAGAGTTGGGCTCACCCGTAACCCGTCTCCGGTCTTCACCTAGAACTAACATCTTCCCCAGCTGCTCATCTCTCGGACGTCGTACGCGCCCTTCTCAATCCACCAGTGTATTCTTCTGTAGCTTTCGTGTCTCTCGAATGTGCCAGCCCATCGGCTCTCTTCTCGTGCTATCCTTCTCATCTACTGTGTCTTCCACTCGACTTCCTATGCTCCTAAGCTCCCACACACTTAGATACAGGGATCAAAACTAATAGGATCTAATTTGACTCAGTTGACCACATCAAAATCTTTCCTGGAGTACTTGTAATCTTCCCATTTTTGATGTGCATCAACTTAAGTTAAGTTAGGGTTAAATATTGTTAAATATCAAAAATTTAAGGGGCTCAAATGGTAAATTTTGAAAATTAGGGAGCGGTTAGTAATATGTGAACTTAGAGGGATTTATTGCAAAAAGACAAAAAATCATTATAAACCATAAAAAAAAACTTCTCCCGAAAATGCTCCTTCCCCGTTTCCTCCTCGCCCCGACGTCGCACACACGTTCCCTGTTGGTTTCGCCCGACACCACCGCCCTTTTGTCGGTGCAAGTTCTCCTTTGCGAGGTGTCTGCCTCGACCGACGGTGAGATTCCTTCTTCCCCGCCTTGCTGTTTTGTTTCTCCCCGCTGTCGCTCATCTGCTTCCTCTTCTGCTATTTCCTCTTCTTCGTCTTCCTCGGTGCGCACAAACCCTCACGTGCCTCCTTCATCCCTCAATCGAGCAAACACCCACTGCTCTATGTCGATCATAATTTTCGTCGGACCTTGATCTGAGCAGTGCTATCACATCTCAGGCAAGAGGTTGTTTAGTTTTCATTCTGTAGGTAATTCGATAATAGTGTTGCTCTTCTAGAGGATAATGATATTGATTGTGGTCTAATTGCGTGCATAGTTATTGGTGTTAATAGAGAGCTGCCCTTAAGCTTGGGCTCATTTAGGATAATTGGTTAAGGTTTATCACCAAGTTTGTCAGTAAGTTGTAGCAAATGGTATCTTAGCATTCACGCAAGTATTGTATGTCGATTACTGTGTTAAAATCTTAGATCAAAGCACAAGCCTCATTTTTACAGATAGCACTCATTTTTGATCCACTATCTTCATTAATTAACGTAAAATAGGTTTTATAGACTTCCAGTAACATCCTTCCTTTTATTCATGTTATCTTCATGGTTCGAGTCAACTAGTGCCTTTATGGACGTTGTGCTTAAATGTTGATATATACAGTTTGGTTGTAAAATTGTTGTCATTACATCATTCAAGGATACTTGCTATAATGAAATTTTGCCAAGAAATCAGAAATGGGATTTGTGCCATTTGATGTTGTTGTCGACTGTTAAGGGTGGTATTCCTATTTAAAGTGACTTGTCTCTTATTGTTTAAGTTGACTACTATGTAGAGGTGTGCATTACTTAATTAATTAAGTAATGACCTTGTTGAAAGAGTTTTGATTTGTAATTTATAGGTTGGCTTGATTGGGTCAGATTGGGCTCTTACCTTGAGTTTGGTTAGGCATTGGATTGATATTGAGGTATCTACTTTTGGGTTAAAAAGGAAATCCATAGTTGTTTTCTTAGAGTTTTATTTAAATAGATGTTATAATTAGGCTTTATTCTAATCATGTTTATTATCTTGTTTGGCTAAATTAATAATTTTATAAATAACTAAACTTAGTCCTTGATACAGGACATTGATCTGTTGCGTGTGTTGATCATGGAGGTTCATTTGGATACATCCTATATAAAAGGCGGGTACTTCTCCTATGTATTCTTATAGCTCATTTACCTTAAATGCATGACTTTTTATGTCTGAGTAGGTTTGCTTGACCTTATTCTTTGTTGTTGGTTATTTATATCGCTCGTTGATACCGTTCTTGCTTCGTCCTTGAGTTTAATTGAAAGTTTTGTATCCGTACAGTTTCTCGATGATTTTCTATCCTATAAAGTAGCACTCGTACGTGAGTACTTAGATGTTCATTAAACACCACTAGGATGGCTGACATTAGAGATACCCTACCTAGTAGTTTAGTTGCATGTTCATTAGTTTCTGGTTGGTTTATGGTATTTGTTGCTTTTATCGTTGCATTGTTGTTATTCAGTTGTTTGTGCATTTGTATCATGCACCATATCTACACCGTTGCCTACTGACGACTATTGGGCTTCCATATGGTTAAGCCGTCGTCAGTCATTTAGTTGCTTCATCACTTAACCACTCGTCGTGGTAGTTGCTAGAGTGCGAGTAACTATCCTGTTACGCCACACTAGACCACTCATGTACAGTGGATGTTGGAGTTATAAGCAAGCAGTGACACCCTCACCATTGTTTCCAAGGGATATCAGAGCTGTTAGTGGCTCCCCCTTTATCTTGGGGTTTTGGAGTAGTTCTCCTCAGCATCCTGTCCACTCAACCACATATATCAGTGGTATTCGTTGAAGTACGTACAGTTATCACAACCCTACCCACTCGGCCTCACAGATGTGATGTGTTGGTGGCTTGACTGGCATCAGGGGTAACACATGTCATTGCATTATATGCATCTATTGCATGTATGCATTTTCTTGTATTTGTTACATTTATATGAGCTATATGAGCTATGATTGCTGCATCTAGTTGACATGCATGTATATTTGATACTGTTATATCGTATGTTATCACGTTGTTTTATACATGCATAGATGTCCTCTATTTTCTAAAGACTGTACACCATTGTATTTGTTGATATATATGTCTTTTGATGTCATGAATTTGCCTACTCATATACCCACAGAGTCCACCCGGACTCACCACTACCACCATCTATTTTTGTTTTAGGTAGCAGGTAGATGCGCTAATTTAGGGTCAGGAGAGGATCCAGTTGTTAGTCCCACGGTGTCGAGTAGTATTGGAGTTTGTTTCCATTTTTAGTTTATATCGCAATTACTTTATTTCTGCGTTTCTATTATTTTTACAATTTATTGCATGAACTGGTATTTGTTTTATTAGTCTGATATTGTCGTAGTAGAGGTATGTTCGTTTTTGGACATACTGGAGTTTTCCTTTGTATACGGACTTTCTGCTAGTTTTATTTCTGTTAAAAGACATTAAAGGTTTTGTGATGTTTAAGTTTAATTTATGTTTATCATTCTTATTGATATAAACTACGTGGTTGTGTATTTATATTTCATTTATGATGGCTGAGCCATCTTATGTGATGTGAATGATGTATATTTGTCCCAACTTGTCGCCGTACAGGTGAGATGCTACCCGATTTTCGAGCAAGCATGAGCCTTTGGGGGTGTGACAAATTTTTGGTATCAGAGCGAGGTTTTGCGATATTTTGGTGTCTGTGGGTTTACGAAGTTGTTTTACCAGGTCTATCTGTAGTTTACATATTTGTATATTTTTTTGCGGAGTTTTTTTCCTTGACATGGTTGGGTATGGTTGTTCTTTGGGACTTGACAACGATGAGATCTCTCCCGGCAACAAGAAGTAAGTTGGTTTTAAATTTTGATAAAATTATATCTAAGAAATGCGTGTTGGTTTTGTTAACAAGTATGCCTCGTCGTATTGAGTTGTCTCCACCCCATGCACGTGGTCGTGGATGACGATCACGAGGGAGGCCAGAGGAGGCCGAGAGAGACATGAGTCAGGAGGTTGAGAGGTTAACCAGGGTGGAACCGACTAGTCAGGGACCAGCTCACCAGGACCTTTTGGGTGAGTTGAGACCTCCACCACTGAAAGTACCTCCTGTATATCCGACAGCAGTTCCAGTGGTACCCTCTGAGGCAGGTCCATCAGTGCCACCAGTGGCAGTTCCTGGAGTGCCATCGATGGTACCCCCTGCCCAAGTGGGTTGGATTCTGTACAGAGCTCGAATTTCGTTATTGGTAGCATTTGTGAAGGGTCATTTCATATTGTTCCATGGAGAACCAGATCTGTATGCTGCTCGTGCCTGGTTAGAGACATTGGAGGGCACCTTCAGCTATATGACCCTCACAGACATAGAGAAGGTGGAGTTGGCTACTTATCACCTTCGAGATCAGGCCGTCACTTGGTGGAATATGTTGGTGCAAGATGCATCAATGATATCTTCCTCTAAGTGTTTCGATGTTTAACAATATACTTAAGTTAGTAACAATATGTGTTAGACAAGGTAAGGGTTAGTCAAAGTGATCAAGGGTTAAACCAAATAGGACCTTATGTTTGGTAGGGTTAACCCAGGTTTGATTAGGTTGACAAAGGTTTAGTCAAACAGGATCTGATGTTTGGCAGGGTGAACCAGAACTCAGGGTTGGTTAAGGTGACCAAGGGTTAGCCAAACAGGACCTGATGTTTGGCAGGGTGATCAAACCTAGATTTAATCTTGTTAATATACTTTGGTTTGATCAGTTAGAACAAGGGTTAGCTAAGCAGGATCTAATATTTAGCAGAAAACCCAGGGTTGGTCAATTAGACCAAGAAGTGAGCCAAACAGGACTTGATGTTTGGTAGAAGAGAAGTCTAGTCAGGATTAATATGACTAGCAAATGAAGTCCTTATCAAGGTAAAGGAAAGTCCTAATTAAACTAGGCATGAAGTCTTGACCTGCAGGGTTGAGCACTAAGTCCTGGCCGAGGGTTGAGCACCTAAGACCTGACCGAGGGTTGGGCATGAAGTCCTGGTTCGAGGAATTGGGCACTAAGTCCTGGCCGAGGGTTGGGCACCTAAAACCTAACTGAGGGTTGGGCACCGAAGTCCTAGTTAGAGGAATTGGGCACTAAGTCCTGGCTGAGGGTTGGGCACTGAAGTCCTGGCTCGAGGAATTAGGAACAAAATCTTGGTACGAGGGATCAAGCAACTTAGCTGAGCGATGACTAAGGACAGAAGTAGAGACAGGTCGAGGTTCGGACGTCTCGAGATCCGGGAGTCTCGGAGGCTAAGTAAAAAATCCAACCGGAAATCCCGGTTGGCAAAAGTAACTTCTCCAGGGTGGAGTAGGTTAAGGTGTATACCTAGGGAAAGGGAACATTAGGCGTCGGTTCGACCTAGGGTTTCGAGAGAAATCCAAAGTCAGAACCAAGCTTTAAGGCTAAGATTATCTGTATATTTGTCTTGTGTTTGATTGTCTTGCAGGTACCTGGGTTGGAGTCAAGACAGAAGAGCAAACGCAGGGGAAATGACACCTGGGAGGAGCATCCAGGGCGCCCCCCATACTTTAGGGCGCCCTCAAGGCCATCCCAAGTGCCTTAGATGGTCCCAGGCGCCCTGGATGGCTGGGTTTATCCCTGCGCAAAGACCGCGATTACAGATCAGATTTGACCGCCTATAGGGTGCCTCAGAGGCCTCTAGGGCGCCCTGGATGATACTATAAAAGGGGCTTTGCTCCCTCAACTCAGAACAACAATTCCAACATCTTCTAAGGCATTTTGAGTGAAGAAAAAGCACTAGAGACGAAGCTCTGCGACCAAGGAGGATCCAGGAGGAAGTGCGCTACACTTCGGACTTCCGGATTGGCCGGACCTTCGACTTTCTTTTTGGTTTGCTTTTATTTTATGCACTTAATTTACATATTCTTTGGTTGTAAACTTGAATTGTAAGATGGGTATTCTCCGTCTCCGGAAATTTTGGAAAGGAGACCAATAGTGGACTCACGCCGAGTACATAGGCCTTGAACGTACTGACCCAGGAGGGTCGGGAACCAAGTAAATAAATCCCGCGAGTCTCTGTTTGTTTCTTTCTTTTCTATTTTCCACTGGGCACTAACTCTTTGACTAGAATGAACGAACGACGAGTTTTCCGAAAGATTTTTTGAGTCGATATTCACCCCCCCTCTATCGACGGCATCGATCCTACAGATAAGGTTGAGTGGTACTACTCATGGAGTTAGATTTTAATTAATTAAATTGTCAGTAATTTAATTAATTAACGGACACTTGAGATCTTAAAAACGGGGATATTCTGTACACATAATAGGTGGAGCCCATATTTAAATATGGGGGTTGGTGAGGTAGATCAATGGTGATCTTTTAGTGGATTGGATCATCATTAATGGATCGGGCTTTGATCCATTGGGTGGCCAAGACCCAACTCCTCCTCATGGTCCCTATTGTAACCTATATATACCTCATGGTGTCATGAGACCAAGGCATTCAATTAACCCAAGAGCCTCTCTCTATTCTCTCCTCTCACAACCTCTCTCCTAGGGTTTTCGGCGCACAAAGGAAGAAGTGGAGGTGGTAGCAAGGAAGAAGAAAAGGAAGAGCTTTTCTCATCCTTTTCTCTTCTTCACTTGGTCTTCTCCATCCTTGGGCGTGCACTGAAAGGTAGGGAGAGGACTGTGGTGGCCGACGATCACAAAGAAAAGGAAGAATTCCTTTCTTTGGCCGGCAGCAAGGAAGAGAAGATAGACTAGGGTTGCGGCTTGGTTTTGTTGTATTGGAGGGAATTGTTTCTCTTCTTCATCATCCTCTCCTTCTTCCTTTCTTCTTGCCTTGGTGGCTGGCGCAATCTAGGAGGAGAAGACCCGCTTTTGGTGGCCGGCGGCAACAACCCTAGTGGCTTGGGTTTCGGCGCAAGGAAGAGGGAAGAGAAAGGAGGCTTTGTTTGGTCTTGGTGACTTCGGTTCTTGGAAGATCGTCGCCCACTCGACGTCCAAGAAGAGGTTGGGTCATACAATAGAAGATCGTGAGGTAAACGAGAGGTTTATCTTCTTGTTTTGGTTCCTTTCATTTGATCTTGTTTAATTAATTATTGTATGATTAATTATTGTCATGGACCCCCGATGATAAACACAAAAACTGGCGATCCACTCATCGTCTATTCCGTGGCTAATTGGATGGTGAGTTTTATTGCTAGAACAATATGTTTGTTCAAGCGGTCGCTCGAATCGATTAGCACGATGATGAGTCGGTTGTTTGGAAAATTGTTCTCCATTCGGATTGAAAAATTTTAATCCGGGGACATGGAGAGGTTTCCCATGCGCGACCAGGAATCCAACACCTTTCAGGCGCCTGAGTGCCGACGTGGCTCCTCCACTCGACACTCGCCATGCAAGCTTGACCGTTGGGCAAGCTCAGCCACCCGCTGCCAGCTCCCAGGTGCATGAGTCCCATTTAGGCGCCCTAGTCCAACTGGTTCAACTTCTCAGTTGCAACAAGGGTTAGTTCCATACAATAACACAAATATCATAGATGCAAGTATGGATTCACAGTGAGTGCTATCTTGGTCCTGACTTTTAGGTTTCACCTGAAACCCTAGGTCAGACCGACGCCTACTGTTCCCTCCAAGGAACACGTCCTCACCTACTCCTCTTAGAAGATTGTACCTGCTACCACCCGAAACCTCCGGTTAGACTTTTGCTCAGCCTCCGAGAACCCAAAACTCGATGACATTCGACCTCGACTTGTCTCGACTCCTGTCCATAATCCCCGCTTAGCAAAGTCTTCAGCTCGATCCCCCGAACTAAGACTTAGTGCTCGGCTTCACTCACCAAGTTTTCGTTGCCCGATCCCCAACCAGGACTTCGTTCTCAACCCTGCAGGTCAAGACTTCTTGCCTAGCTTACCTAGGACTTTACTGCAAGCTTCACAACTTCATCAGTACACACAAACTAGCTTAACT
Organism: Boesenbergia rotunda; assembly: GCA_024364735.1. Classification (NCBI taxonomy): domain Eukaryota; kingdom Viridiplantae; phylum Streptophyta; class Magnoliopsida; order Zingiberales; family Zingiberaceae; genus Boesenbergia; species Boesenbergia rotunda. Next base: position 109,407 of record JAGFNQ010006710.1, on the reverse strand, counting down.
CGAACCCTTTGCCACTTATCAAAACAAGGTTCGATCTAGTACTTCCGGCACCAACAGGCTTCTCCCAATTGATTACCTAATCGATTGGAAAAGGCTAGATCGATTACTCAATTGATTCACCATAGATTACTTACGACTCCAAATTGATTGGGCACCTTCCCACTTGATTCACAGACTTTCTGTTTTGTGAGAAAAAAGCTCCCAATTGATCACTTGATTGATTGGTGATGTACCAATTGATTATCGAACATATAGTCAACCTTGACCTTCCAGGACTTCTTCACCAATGGTTTGGTTAACCCTTGATCAATTTCAACTTTCCTTTGTCTAGTTCCTAACTAGGGCTTCTCTTGTGTTAAGTGTTTAGCTCCTAGCTAATCCGCATTGGTCTTAACCTTGTTCCTAACTAAGTTTGCCTAGTTCTACTAGGACATCACTCGTGTCATGTGTTTAGCTTCCAACTAACCCATCTTGATATTAACTTAGTTCCTAACTAGGTTTACCTAGTCCCACTAGGACTTCACTTGTGCCAAGTGTATACCTCTCAGCTAACCCACTTTGGACTTAACCTACTTCCCGATTAGGTTTGCCTAATTCTACTAGGACTTCACTTGTGTCATGTATTTAGCTCTCAGCTAACCCACTTTGGACTTAACTTAGTTCCCAACTAGGTTTGTCTTGTCCCACTAGGACTTCCCTTTACATAACTTCAAGTTAGGACTTTGCTAATCAAATCTCCGGTCAACCTTGACCTACTTAATTCATTTCTCATATATTGTCAAATATTTGATCAACCTTGACTTATTTGACCTCTGTTCACATATTGTCCAAACATCCAAACTCAAAGTCGAGCCATCCCGATCTTAGTCAAACTAATAGAAGATTGCACCAGCAGTCTCTTTTAACCTCATCCACACATCGAAGAAGATCTTGAATTTTTTTTATCCTTTCTAGAGATTATAAGGTCTTTTTCCTGACAGTATATACGGAGTTATTTTTTAGGGCAATGCTATGAAGTATTAGGGGGCTGGTGTGAGGTTGATGACAATATTTTCAAGTTGTTGAGTTGGTGGAGCAATTTTTGACAGTAGATATACTTCTGACTCTGTTAGAATCAGGTAAATCAGTACTTGATTTGGAGACAAATAGTCTATTATCCTTTTGACATTACTGAAGTGAGAGGGAGATTTTGTCCATCTCAACAACCTGGGAAGCACATACAGATGTTGTGGATTGATGATAGTTAGATTCTCATACACCCACACCTACAACATGATCATAATATGTAAACAAAATAGTAAACAATAATACTATGAAAAACATTCTAATTTACAACCAATAAAGTTGGAAAACCTTTTGGCATGGGTTTGGTCGTCATACAAATGTTCTGTGGTTTTGGCCCCAATGTTAATGCCAACTCTATTAAAGGAACCATGTAACTGTAGAGAGCATGACACCAGTTATACCTAGTTAGGTTGTCAAAATTATCTAGGCAGTCTATTAGTGACAGCACATGTAACCTAGGAATGCTACTAGTGTTGGTGCAATCGCCTTTGAGTCAAGGTTGACCAGTTTGACTGAGCTCAAGTGGGTTCGAGTTTGAATTTTGATGTTTGACAAGATATATGTAATAAGTCAAGTGGGTCAAGGTTGACTGGAGACTTGACTGGTGAAGTCCTAGTGGGACTAGCCAGACCTAATTGGGAACTAGGTGAAGTCCAAGTGGATGTGGGAGATAGCACATTGGTAAGGTGGAAGTCTACCAAGAGACTAGACCTAACTGCGGTTAGGCAAGGAGAAGGCCTAGTTGGGAATTAGGTGAAGTCTAAGGTGGGTTAGCTGGGAGCTAAGCACTTGGCACGAGAGTTCCAAGTTGGGAACTAGGTAACAGAAAGTCCTAACAGGTCACAATTGACCGAAGATTGGGCAAAGGAAATCCTAGACTTGGATTAGAAAAGTTAGGGCATGGGCAATCGATTAGGCAATTGATTGGCCCAATCCAATCGATTAGGTGATCGATTGGAGCACTACTTCTCGCAAGAAATAGAATGACCCGTAATCGATTCGGTGATCAATTAAGGGCAACATCAATCAATTAGTTGGGGTTTTTGTCTTGAGAACAAAAGCAGCCCTAATCGATCAGGTGATCGATTAGGGATGCCTTAATCGATTGGCAATTTGATAAGGTTGTGTTGCTCGAGAGCACAGAAACATGATGAATCAATTAGGCAATCGATTGGCCAATCGATTAAGCTTCATAAAGACGTTGAATGGCTAGATCTAACGTGATAATCGATTGGTAACCCTTGGTCACAGATATATAGGGTTTTTATATAGGTTGAAGTAGCAGTTCTTCCTCTCCTCCTTCACAAATTCTTGTGTGCTTCTTGGGGACAAATGATGTTGTATTTTCAAGCATGAAGGAGTGATCTGAAGCTAGAAGAAAGCAAAAAAAAAAAAGCAAAGAGAGCTCATTATTGTAAATCTTGTAAGATTTTATTTGTTATTTTGCTTATTCTTTGTGTCTTCTTCTTGTGATCTTGTACAAGATTTCTCCACCTCCACAAAGGAGTCATTCATAGTGGATGAGAGAGTGAGGAAGAGTGGATCTTTGAATTAGTCATCTCAAGGAGGTGGATACTAAGTAAAATCAGGGTGTTATAATTGCTTCAAGTTTCCGCTGCAATGAATGTATAATGAGCAAAGATCAGAGCTAATCATCCCGTCTCCTCTAGCTCTCCTACCGGTTCTAACAAGTAGTATCAAAGCAAGGTTGCTCTGCTTTCGACTCATCACTGACAGAGCAAGAGCTAGAGGGAGATAAAGATCCGGGCACCTCAAGAGGGTTCAACATCAAAAATGAAGTTCGGGTACGACATTCGGGCACCTCCACTATTCGATAAAGAAAACTTCGATTTTTTGAAGACAAATCGACAATTTTTTAATGATAGAGATAGATAAATGGTTTGCTCTAATGGAGGGTTTTGAGACTCCAACAAATAGTAAGGGGAAGCTTCTCAAGAAAGACAAATGGAGTGAGGAGCAAATCAAGAGATGCAAGGCTAATGATAAGGTAATCAAATTATTGGTTAATTTATTGCCAAGCATCATTTTGAGAAAAATTGGAGAATATTAAGATGTCAAGGAGCTTTAAAGTAAATTGGCAAAGCTTCATGAAGATCCCTCCACTTTGTCGAGTCAAGACAAATCAAAAGAGGGAGATTCATAGATGGTGAGGATTCAGAGGTTGAGAGATGCTCAACATCTGAGGATAAAATTGAAGAGGTATCCACCTCAAGGATTGAGGGGGAGCATAATTCATCAATATCGGGACAAGAAGAAGCCTCTACATACGGATCAAAAGAAGAACTAGGTGCCACCTCTATACCTCATGAAGGAATAATAATTTTAATTTGTAAAAATAATGATCATATAATTTGTTTTAAGTGTACAGAAAGAGGACACTACAAAAGCAAGTGTCCAAGGTTGGCCAAGAAGAAGGGTCAAGTGGCACTCGAGATGAAAGAGAAGCAAAAGGAGGTCGGCCCTATGGTACAAAAGAATAAGAAGCACATTGTGTGCTTCTCATGTAATCAAAAGGGGCACTATTGAAGTCAATACCCAAAAGGGAAGTTTCATAGAAAAGCCTAAGGAGGAAGCTCAAATCAAGGGGGGCTTCAAAGAACAAGACTAAGGTACCACTAGTTAATGGTATTTATTCTAATCATGTTAAACTGCATGCTAAAGAAAAATTTTATCATTTTAAAGTTATTTATCATGAAAATAGGAGATATAAAAAACCTAAGGAGAACTATAGAGTCTTTCATGCTAGAATTACCATATCTAAGGATAGAAAGGTAAAAAATAAGTTAGGTAAGAAATCTAAGAATACTAGATACGTTCCTAAAAGGAAGAATGCCCAAGACTTTCATAAAAAATCTAAGGTCGAGGAAATAATGATTGAAAATCAAGTTTTGAGGTCAAAACTTGAAAAATTAGAAAAATCCCTTAAAAGAATGGAAAATTTGTTTAAGGGATCAAAAGGTCAAACCCTAGGGTTAGGAGAACAAGATCCATCTAAGGGCAAGGGAGGTTTGGGTTACAAAACTAAAGCCAAGGTCAATGGGCCCTCCTACAATAAAGTTCCATATAGTTATGGAACTAAGTCTAGGTCTAGGAGTGAAGTCAAGATCACAAGGGAAGCCATCCCTAGAGTTGACCAAGGTTAGACTAGAGTGACTAAGGCTTTGGAGAAGCCTAGGAGAGTCATTATGAAGGTATCAAGGGAAGTTATCCCTAGTGAATACCTAGAACACCCAAGAAGCACCAATAGGTTTGAGTTCCTAAAAGTGTGTTCTCTATACCCTAGATGTGTTTAAGAGTGTCAACTCTAATTGGAAGGGTAGTTAACCCAAGCTTGATAAAGTTGACACTTTAGGGCATTTTCAAAGAATTATTACCCTTGAAAATAAAGAGAAAGTTAAGATTTACTCTTGAAGAGTAAAATTGTGCCAAAATTATATTTTTGAATGATTTGAGCTCAATTAAATTGGCACAAGTGGGTTAGAAAGCAAAGAGATGTTAAGTTGAGAGTTTTGGCAATCTCTTGAAAAGTCGATCATATGGCATGACATCTCGACATCTTGCCATGTTTTGAAAAGAGATGTCATGTTGAAAAGAGATGTCAAGTTGAGAGTTTTGGCAATCTCTTGAAAAGTCGATCACATATGAGAGTTTTGACATCTTGAAAAGAGATGTCATGTTTTGAATGTCTATCACATGCCATGACATCATGTTTAAACATTCATATCTTATTATGAAAATATCATATGTCATGTCATACATGCATCATTTATCTATAATGATTTTTCTTTTGGAAAATATCTATATGTTGCATGTCATGTTCATTATCATGCATCATTTCATGATATTGAAATTAAGAACATTGACATTAATTGACATTCTAGGTAATGATCAAAGTTTATAATGTCTAGTTAGAAATGTATAAACCTTTAGTTTAGGGAGAACATAACTTTACATCTCACAAAGACCATAAGTTGACTTGTATGTGTTTGAAGACATATTAGATACAAGTGAAATGTTAGAAAGATGAGCAAAACTCAAGGTGTTGATTAAGTGCATCTCATTGAGTTTTAGGTTCATCAAAGCAAAAAATTAAGTGAACTCCAATTATTGGGAAAGCTATTATACAAGTCATGTGCATTTAGCCCAAAGAACATAGTTAAAAATTATTTTTGAAAATAATTTCAAAACTATTTTGGAAAATCTTGATGAAAGGTATCTTTTGATTGAACTCATCATTAATAAAATGGATGCAAAATCGAGTGGAAGTGTTTCAATGTCTAGGGTAATTTTGTATCAATCTCTGAAAATAGAAACTATTTTCATAGAATTTTTTTTCATGATAGTATATATCTTAAATAATATCAACACAACATTCATAATTTTTAGAATTTTATAAAATTATTTAGGAGTTTCTAAATTCGTTCTGAAATTACTTTCAGAAATCAATTGGTGAAGGTATATATCCCATATAAAATTATGTAATATTTAGGGATATCCCATATAAAATTTAGGGCAATTTTTAGAATTTTATAAAATTATTTAAGAGTTTCTATGGGATATACACCAATCGATTGAGTAATCAATTGGTGAAAGTTTTCCCTGAGCACAGAAGCTCACATAATCGATCAGTCGATCGATTAAGATAGTCATAATCGATCAGGTGATCAATTAAGGTGTAGTTTAATCGATTGGGGCACAACACTAATCGATTGACACAACTATTTTTAACTGAAATTATCTGATTCCATTCCATTAACCCAATTTTTAAGTAACCTAACAATCTCTAACCCTCTAGAATACTTTTATAAGTATATTAGGGTAATTTTCATGATGCAAACAAAAAGGGGAAAGGTTGTGGTTAAAAATATAGGGTTAAGAAGTGGTTTAGATTGAAGATTGAATTTTTTAGACCTCCTAACTTCGCTGTGAGCTTTCTTAAAAACTTAGGAACTCAAAAATTATTGTTAGTGCAATGATAGAAGTTTAGAGCATATTTTGAAGGGGAAGTCTTCCTTAATGACATGATTTATTTTCTTTTGAAAAAGACAAGGAGACAATGAGGATTGGGAATCTTCACTGTGATGGATATATGCTTAGGGTTGTGCATAGGTTATAATGAAAGGTATGAGACTTTCATTGGGTACCTTTGACCAAACTGACTTTCGAGGAGAGAGTTTTTGATACATGTGAAAGGGGGAGAAAATGTAGGTTTATGTTAAGCAAAATAGTTAGTTTAACTTAAACATATTGTCAAACATCAAAAAGGGGGAGATTGTTGATGCAATTGCCTTTGGATCAAGGTTGACCAATTTAACTAAGCTTGAGTGGGTTCAAGTTTGAGTTTTAATGTTTGACAAGATGTGTTTAATAAGTTAAGTGGGTTAAGGTTGATTGGAGACTTGACTGGTGAAGTCCTAGTGGGACTAGGTGGAAACTAAGTGAAGGCCAAGTAGATTTGGGAGATAGCACATTGGTAAGGTGAAAGTCTACCAAGAGACTAGACCTAACTGTGGTTAGACAAGGGGAAGTCCTAGTTGGACTAGGCAAACCTAGTTGGAAACTAGGTAAATTCAAAGGTAGGTTAGTTGGGAGCTACACACTTGGCACAAGAAAAGTCCTAGTTGGGAACTAGGCAATAGAAAGTCCTAACAGGTCACGATTGACCAAAGGTTGGGCAAAGGGAACACTAGACTTTGTTTAGGCTAGTTGGGCATGGACAATTGATTAAATCGATTAAGTAATTGATTGGCCCAATCCAATCGATCAGGTGATTGATTGGAGCACTGTTTCTCGTGAGAAACAGAATTGCTCGTAATCGATTCGGTGATGATTAAGGGCAACACCAATCAATCAGTTGATCGATTAGTGGGTTTTTGTTGCAAGAAAAGAAGCAGCCCTATTCGATCAGGTTATCGATTAGGAAAGCCTTAATCGATTAGGCAATCGATTAAGGCTGTGTTGCGCGAGAGCATAGAAATGTGCTGAGTCGATTAGGCAATCAATTAAGATCTTCTTAATCGATTGGTTAATCGATCAAGCTTCATAAACTAGTCATTGAAAGGCTAGATTTAACGTGGTAATCAATTGGTAACCCTAGATCGTGGGTCTATAGGGTTTTTACCCAGGTTGAAGTAGCAGTTCTTCCTCTCCTACTTCACCCATTCTTGTGCACTTCTTAGGGACAAGTGTTGTTGCATTTGTTGGAAACCGGATGGCTAGAGAGGGGGGGTGAATATAGCCAATCACTTTGACTTATACACAAATCGAATTTCTGCACTTCACTTTGTTAGTAGCACAGCGGAAGTATGAAAACAGAAAATGCAGAAACAGAAAATGAAGGGAAACAACCACAACTAGCAAGATCGCTAACAAGGAGGGTTTACAAGGTTCGGGGATAACTTGCCCCTACTCCTTGGCGTGCCCTTAAGGTGGGCGATCCCTTGATCGTCGGCAGATCAAGCCCCGGTGTCCACCGGATATAAAGCAACCTCCTTCTCGGTGGAGAAACCTCTCCACAGCGTTTCAAACAAGGATATAGATTTAAGCTTAATGAAACACAAAGAAAACTCTTACTCAGCACTTAGCAAGGACAAGAACACAGCAAGCTTATCTCGAACTCCACCCAGCGACGATCTCACGCAAGGACTCCCTCCTTCGTGTCTTCTCACTGTTGGACTCCAAGCTCCTTGTTCCTTCCTCCAAGCACTAACGTAAGAGTTGGTTGTTCCTCAGATCTCAATGACTTGCTCAAAGAATCAACAGCACACGCACACAGCAAGTCAAGTGTGGAGAACACAAAATCGCAGTAAGAACTTCAGCAAGCTCGAACACTTCAAACTCTTGAACTCTCAAACTCTGCTTCAACCGAAGTCTTCTACTCTCTTTTGTTTCTCCACCAAGCATCAGATGACACCATCCCTGCAGCTCCCAGCTGCTCATCTGCCAATGCCAGCTACCACTGAGCTATCCCTGGACTCCCTGAGCTTCCCTCAGCCAAGCTCCAGTCTCAGCACCAGTCTGCATCTCGGGCGTTGCAACCTGAGATGGAGAAACGGACAAACCTGCTCCAAGGAAAGCCTCCATTGACTTCTCCTTGAGTGTTTGAATCCTCCCCTGTCACCTGCAGCTTTATCAGAGTGTTAGAGCAGCATATCATGTATTAGACGTTAAGCGCAGAGAATCGGATACGTTCAGACGCGATCAGAGCGTCTGACAGTGCAATTTGAATTAAAGTGATCGGTCACCGGACCGATCAGAGAACCTCCTGATCGGTCACTAGACCGATCAGGCTGGGTCTAGACCGATCAGGATCCGTTCTGATCGGTCCCCAACGCTCGATTAGAAATCACGATTTCTTTGAGACTCTCCTGGATCGGTCACCAGACCGATCCCAGGTTGTGGATCGATTATCGGACCGATCCACCCCTTTATTGGGCGATTTCTGAGCTTCGCAGTCCAGACCTCCTGATCGATCACCGGACCGATCAGGAAACATCCTGATCGGTCACCAGACAGATCAGGCTGGGTCCAGACCGATCAGGCTCCGTCCTGATTGATCATAGAGAGGAACCTGCGACACTGGACCGTTCTCCCAAACGATCTGCATAGTGATCATGATCGGTCACCAAATCGATCAGGAGCAATTCAGCAAGGGAACTCAACCTCACTGTTTGCTTCCTGATCGATCACCAGACCGATCAGGAGCCAATCTGTGGGTGAAACAAATACACCCTGATCGGTCACCAGACCGATCAGTCATCGCTGGATCGGTCACCAGACCGATCCACGAAGGAGCACCGTGCCAACTCCCTGATCGGTCACCAGACCGATCCAGGGGCTCTAATCACCTTAGCCCTCCAAGCTAAGGATTTTTCACCTGACCCTCCAAGTTGGGAATTTGCACCTAACCCTCTAAGTTAGGACTTTTCACCTAGCCCTCCAAGCTAGGACTTTTCACCTAGCCCTCTAAGCTAGGACTTTTCACCTAACTCTTCCGGATTAGGACTTTTCCAAACCTAGCCCTCCAAGCTAGGACCTGACCCTCCAAGTCAGGACTTTTTCACCTAATTCTTCAAGATGGGAATTTGCACCTAACCCTCCAAGTTAGGACTTTTCACCTAGCCCTCCAAGCTAGGACTTTTCACCCACCTCTTCCGAATTAGGACTTTTCACATACCTAGCCCTCCAAGCTAGGATTTTCAACACCTAACCCTCCAGGTTAGGATTTTCCAACACCTAGCCCTCCAAGCTAGGATTTTCCATACCATGCCTGATCCCCGATCAGGACTTAATCATAATCAATAATCATCCACCTAAACTAAAATTGGTGTCAACACCAAAACAACAATCAGGGCCAGACTGCATCAACAATCTCCCCCTTTTTGTTGTTTGACAACCCGATTTAAGTTTAGGGATTCTCAATCAAGTTTTTCAAATTTAGAATCATAGCCAGATCCTCCCCCTACAACATGATCATCCCAAACTTAACCAACCAACACTCTCCCCCTTTGTCGAACACCAAAAAGGGGTCTAGAAAGGCTGTTAAGTCTAAATCATACTCCCCCTAAACCCTAGGGGTATCCCAAAACAACAACAATTCGATTGATATTTGATAGGCATATGAATACATATGACAAATAGATATAGGCATGGCAAAATAAGCATATGTATCATATGAGCATGACATCATAAGCATGAAGATAGCGATATAGAATGAAGCATTCGATCAAGAGGGTCACGGTCAGATCAAGGGGTCACGGCACAAAACAAGAGATCACGGCACAAAACATGGTTAGCTTCATAACATAATTTATGAACTGTTTTGAAAGAAAAACTGAGATCAACACTTACTTAGGTGCCATTTGTGAAGTTCTTGGAGGTTGGAAAAGCAAGCTTGCACAAAGAGAGACTCGGCGCAAGAGAAAGATCGTAAGGCCCTTCAGCGAGAAAACATCGCAGGAAGCAGGAAGAAAACAGAGCCCGGAAGAACTCCTTAGGACCGCACGCGCGCACACGCAAGGGAAGACGAAAGCACTGGGAAGGCTCTCGCACGAAGCAAAGTTGCGCGAGGAAGAGGTTTCGGCGCTAGGGTTTGGCAAGGAGAGGTTTTTCGCGAAGTTAATCGGTTGGTGGATCGGTCCACCAACCACTATTTAATGCTATGGAACGGATCACCGTTCGATCTGATAGCGCCCAGACCGATCAGGCTATAGCCTGATCGGACTGAACCGAGCCTGATCGGTCGGGTGACCAATCAGGCATGCTCCTGATCGATTGGTTGATCGATCAGGGAGAGATCAGTAGACTCGGGAGGCTTACTGTGAACCCCCTGATCGGTCTGTGGACCGGTCCCAGCAGGGTGCCAGATCGGTCTGGGGACCGATCCAGGTTGGCTCAGTAAGGTTGATCAGAATTTCGCAAAGTCACTGATGCCCCTCTGATCGGTCTGTGGACCGATCAATTCAAGAGGAAGCCAGATCGGTCTGGGGACCGATCAGCCTTATTCCTGATCGGTCCGGTGACCGATCAGGGTTCCTGAAACTCCCTGATACGATCTGCAATGTGCAGTTTCAGATTTTCAGATATTTTTCCAACGAGATCTGATGAAGTTTATCAAACTTGGACATGATCTCATGACTAAAGTTGATTCCTAAACAAGAATCAAAAGTCCTTATACGTTCAACAATCACTTTGATCCATCCAAATGGAGTCAAACTCAATCAACAATCATTCAAGCAATTTCAACTAAGTTTGTATCAAATTCAGGTTTCCAATCAAGTTGCCTTGATTGGAATGTCCAAGTATGATCATGGAGCCAAATACACATGTGTTATGCATTGGTTTTCCCCACACTTGGTCACCGAAGTGATTATTATCTCGTCAACTTAATTTCTCAAGGGATGCATTGACATTTTGAGAAATTTAGTTGATCCTAACATCTCACCCCATATCTAGCAAACAAAAACGTTTTGTTAAACCTTATAGTTTGTGTGAGATGTCCCCAAAGTTACCCAATTGTTTCCCAACAATTTCGAAATAATCATGAAGGGTTTGAAAGCATTTTGGAAATTCATGAAGCACGACACATTCCCAACTCCCGTCTTAAGAAACTAAATTCATTTACAGGAAGTGGTTTAGTGAAAATGTCAGCTAGGTTTGATTTGGGCTCTACATGTGAGAGTACAATATCTCCCCTAGCTACATGATCCCTAATGAAGTGGTGACGCACCTCAATGTGTTTGGTCCTAGAATGATGGACTGGATTCTTGGTTAGGTTAATTGTGTTAATGTTATCACATAACACTTGCACACCCTTGTAACTCAATCCATAGTCCTCTAAAGTATGTATCATCCACAACAATTGCGATACGCTCTCTCCCATGGCAATATATTCTGCCTCGGTCGTGGAGAGAGCAACACAATGTTGCTTCTGACTTGACCAACTTACTAAAGACGAACCTAAGAATTGGCAACCCCCACTTGTGTTTTTCCGGTCCAACTTACATCCAGCGTAGTCGGAATCCGTATAGCCAATTAGATCAAATGATTCAGTACGGGGGTACCAAAGACCGACTCCAATTGTGCCTTTAAGATATCTCAAAATTCTCTTAACAGCGATTAAGTGAGATTCCTTGGCACAAATTTGGTACCTTGTGCACATACCCACAGCAAATAGAATATCCGGTCGACTAGCTGTGAGGTATAGCAAACTACCTATCATGCTTCGATATTGAGTCAAATCAACGGGTTTACCACTCTCATCATTGTCTAATCTTGTGTTTGTGGCCATGGGAGTGGTTACCTCTTTTGAAACGCTCATATTGAATTTTCGAAGCATTTCTTGTGTATACTTTGATCGGTGTACATGGATATGTTGGGACCGGGTGCATGTTGACAAGGATACGGGTTCGTAAATTTTAAAATATTTACGTGCAGCGGAAGAATTAGCATAACTAATTTCTCAAATTATTTTTAACCACGTATCTAGCATGTGACCTTATGATGTGTGGACATGATCATAAATTAAAATTTTGCAGAAAGTAAACTAATTTACTCAATACCTCGCGTAACTCGAAGTAAGGGACGAGATTCAACCGTAGCGTCCCTTGGAAGCTCCGCCTCTATTCGCGTCCACGCTGAGTTCTCTTCTGGATGACTTCGCAAAGCCACGAGTTTTGTGCCGACGAGAACTACTAGATTCTCTAAAGGCACAACTAAAATAACAAGAGAGAGAGATAGAAACTAACCACCAAGTAACGGAATCAAGATTCCGTGAAGGGAGGAAGGAGTCGCGACCCGCTTCGTCTTGGTGGTGGCTCACGGCAAGGGAGGTGGTGCCGGCCCTAGAGGGAGAAAGGAGCGCCGGCCCTAGAGAGAGAAGGGGCGCCGGCCCTAGAGAGAGAAGGGGCGCCGGCCCTAGAGAGAGAGAGGGAGAGAATGAGAGAGAGAGAGAGCGTCTTAATCTCTTGATTAATTGGAATTCAAGGCTTGCCATTGGTTCCTTTATATAGTAGCCTCTCCATTGCCAAGTCTCCCTTTTAACGGAATAAATTTACATAAGAAATTTATCTTATAAATTTTCTTATGAATTATTCTGTTATGCCAAGTTTTATTATAACTAAATTTATAATAAAACAAACACATCTCCCAATTTATTATGGAATAAATTTTTTACAAGAAATTTATTATATAAATTTTTCTTATCATGGAAAAATCAATTCACAATTGATTTTATAAAATAAAATAAACCATTTAAAGTTTATTTTAATCTCCATGAAAATAAATTTATTTATATAAATTTCTTTACATAAATTTCTTTATATAAATTTATTTATCCATAATTTTATAAAACAAATCGCGCTTGATTTATTTTATAATTTAAACCAAATAAATTGGTTTTCTCTCCATGTGGTGGCCGGCAAAACCAAAGAGGGTGGGGACCCTCTTTGGCCGGCAAATCGAGCCACCTCCTCGCGAATTAAACTCATTTAATTCGCCTAATAAGCCTTCAAAAGACTTAGCCGTTTTAGGCTTCCGATGCGCCTCTGATAAATTCAGATTCGACTTATTTCTCTTGATCGAAAAATTCAATTTCTAACTCGTTTTAAATCCCTCGGATTACTCGTTGTGCGTGTGACTAAATAGGCTTTCGATTTATGTTGGCCGTCTATAATTAACCAATTATAGAACGATCATGAGTGGCACCTAGTAGTACATCATGACCCCCAATTAATCGAAAGATCAACGGTTGACCTCAGAAAGAATTCTGAAACCCTTCAGCAACTATAATGAGTCATGCCTCATTCCCTTCACCATCTTATACCCACTTGGTTCAGGACATGGTCTGTGTGTGTCAGTCCCCACTAGGCTGCCTACGTCACACCTAGCCCAAGTAACGTTCTCTCGTCCTTTGGATTTCTAATTACTCTCATGTATTTAAGAGACTCATACTCTAAACATGACATGCTCTGGCCAGAGGCTTTGAGTAACAATCCAACGATAGGCCTGGGCATACATCTCCTCGCAAGGAGTGGTGAATCCTTTGTAGGCGGTTTAAACATCTTCGGACACTTCGGCTTATACCCAACCATCCTGGGTCCACACCTCCTTGGAGATGCTTGCTTAAAATGTTAAAGTATAAGTCTCCATGACCAAGATGACTTGAACACCGCAAGTCAAAGGAACATCGCACTTAAGCTGCAGTAAGAACTTCACTGACATGTCTATATATAGACTACCATGTGAAGTTTTACAGTCAGTCACTCAAATGAACTAGTTCCCTTAACTAGCATTCATGTTTATCTCCGGACATCCCAATGTCACCAGCCAGTGAGAATCAGCTGATTAGAGAATAACCCATGCTAGTCTCAACAGAATTGATAGTGTCCGTATTTATTGTAGGATCGATGCACGTGAGAGGGGGGGTGAATCACGTGACTTTTAAAAAAATTAAATCAGAGTGCTTTAAATAGCGTGCACAGCGGAAATGAAAGAAACGAAAGATGAACACAAAAACACGAACGATTTTTACTTCGTTCGGAGCCTTCGTCGACTCCTACACGAAGGCCCAGGTCCCTCGGACCTTTCCGTTGGGCAATCCACTAAAACTCTCTATCGGTCAACCCCGATAGAGCAGGCGAGTACAAATGAATTGAAAGTGTGACAACCCCACACTTTCAAGTAATTAAGTGCAACAATATATATATTGAAAAAATTAACTTTTTACCGACGTCCGGAGTAGGTCGACTCTTTCGGGGCAGCAGGACGTCGTCGGCTCGAAGTGTAGCGTTTCCGGAGCAAGGCGCGAGCGTAGAAGAACTTGAAAGCTTTTGGAAGAAGTGTGTACATTGAAGAGGGTCGAGGCCCTCTTTATATAGGGCAGGGGGCGCCCGACATGCTCGGGGCGCCCCCCACGTGGCTGTCGATCCGGCGATGCTCCGGTCAAAAGCTAATCTCGTCTACTTCGGGATTGCTTTTGACTGGGGTGCCCGACGCGCGCGGGGCGCCCGATTGACCGGTCAAAATCCCATCTTCTGGCTTCGCGAGGGTGAGCTTCGGCAGCTGGTCAGTGAGGTGGCACAGGGGGCGCCCGATTCAAGCGGGGCGCCCCGAATAGCGCTGCTGTCGGGGCGTTTACCTCTCCGCTGACTTTGGGTTGACTCTGGGGCGCCCGACACATCCGGGGCGCCCTGCTCAGCTACGGCCTCACTCCTTTGAGGCTCTCTGAGCTGCAGAAACACAGTCCTTCGGTTCTGCATCCAGGGTTAGTCCAAAACAGCAAATATAGTCCAAAACAGCAAATAATAAGATATAATTCTAAGTTAATTAGATCCTGTCTCCCAGACCAGGATCTAACCAGGACTCAACTTAGATCACCTAAATGGGTCTAAGTTGGACCGCGCCTAAAGTCCAAGATTGGACTCGTCCTCACTGGGTCGCTCCTCCAGTGACTTACCTTACTTACCCATTTTGCAGCTCTACTTGACTTCTTGACCCTACCAGGACTTCCTGCCAAGACTCAACCACCTTGGTCTTCCTGCCAAGTCTCAACCAACTTGGTCTTCAGCCAGTTGTCAGGTCCCGCGGACCCAACTGGACTTCCCGCCAGGACTCAACCATCCTGGACTTCAGCCTGGTGTCTGGTCCTAAGTCTTTCAACCCTGCACACTTGGTAAAGAGGTTAAACACATACAACCCTAACTTTAACCACTTTGTCATACATCAAAACCCGAGTTTGACCGTTAGTGCAAACTGCACCAACAATCTCCCCCTTTTTGATGTATTGACAACTCAGGTTAAAGTTAGAGAAAAACTAGCAGATACATGCAAGTAAATAAAAGATAAGCATGAAAGTACATGGTGCAAAATTAAGTAGCAAATAGAATTTTCTAAGCTTTAACCCTACTAAATATAGAATTTTCTAAGCTTTAACCCTATTCTCCCCCTTTGTCATTCATCAAAAAACATACGTATATTAAGTTACGGAGAGTAGGATCCAAAGCTAAGTGATAGGGAAAACTAGACTTAGGCAAAATAGATTAAGTAAGATAAATAACCTAAGAAAAAAAACTCCCCCTAAATCAATTAACTTGGCTTTCATTAACTTAGCTTTCAAAATTAACAAATAGTTTTCAACAACATTATTAGAAATATTTTCAAAGTTAAGCTTGACAACCTTTTTTTTTTTTAAAAGAAAATATATAAAAATTTCCCAAAATAATACATATTTTTCAAAGCCAAATAGAATATCTACTTTAACTTAGAAGAAAGAAGATATTCTAAGAATAAGCTTTAAAAGTTTCAAGACTATTATTCAATTTTTAAAACTAATTTTTCAAGAATATGCCTTAGATTCGTTTGAAAATAGTTATACTTTAAAAATAATATCATAGACTTACTCAAACTATTCTTAAAATTAATTTTCCAAGTTAGTTTGAGCTCCCTCTTAACTTGACAAGCCCTTAGAATTCCTTGTCAATTTCAAGGTAAACATTCTATTATGTCCTAGGGATATCCAAACTATAAATAAAAATATTTCAAAAGAAGTAAATCAATCAAAATATTTTGATACTTTCTAGTATAAGAACAAGCTAATAGAGGATTTTAAAAAAAACATAAGTGTTTTTATTTTAAAGTTAATTTGAAAAAGGAGATTTGCAAGACAGAATTTTTAATGCTAAATAGGAATTGCAAGGAACTGTTTATAAGCATAATAACTTTTAAGGGAGTAGAAATATATGCTAAGTGTTAAAAAAACTAGTCTTAAATTTTTTAACTTAGTTAAAAAACTATCATTTTTTTTTTGAAAATATAATAATAAAAAAAATTTTAGGGATCAATATTTATCAAAATTTTCAAATGTGTTTTGTTAAAAATGACATTTTGAAAGAGTATTTTGACCTCAGCTCCCCCTGGACCAAGTAATGATTGTGGTCCCTTTTCATATGTCTAACTCTAGTTACTGACTAACTATCTAGATGATAGTAGTGTTCACTGAGTTAGTCAATTCAAGTAATAATGTCTAGCTCAAATTTCAGTGCAAGACTACTTGACTTGATCACTGTAACGTAGGTATTTTACGCCCAGACTTACTGTGATGCACTGACTTAAGCATTCGGAAGTCCAGGCAGAGTCCTATGCATCTCACAACCGTTCTATGTTTTTGCAAACACAAACAAGGTAATCTTAATGTGTTTTGTGAGATGCGGCTACCTAAATCTATAGGTTCATGCAATTCTAGGGGTCAGAGCCTAGGCTAAGTCTGCCAGTTTTGAAAATCAGATTTTGAAAGACAATAAAAGTTTTTTTTTTTTTTGAAAACCACATTTGAAAAGTCCGTGTTTAAGTTAAGTTTTGAAATATAATAAACTTTGAAAAACAAGTTTGAAAAAGTCCATGTGAAAAAAAATTAACTTAAGCTTATTAGGTCAGTCCTAGTCTATAACACACATTCCTATTAATCTTCTCAAGTTGCTAAATTCAGATTCAGGAAGTGGTTTGGTAAATATATCAGCTAGGTTAGACTTGGATTCAACATGGTTAAGTTCAATTTCTCCTTTATTTACATGATCTCTGACAAAATGGTGTTTGATTTCTATATGTTTGGTCCTAGAGTGGTGGATTGGGTTTTTGGTTAAATTGATTGAACTTAGGTTATCTATATAAATTTTGACTTTCTTAAAATCTAAGTTAAAATCTTTTAAGGTATGCATCATCCAAAGTAGTTGGGCTACACATTCACCCATTGCTATGTACTCAGCTTCAGTGGTGGATAGGGCAACACAGTGTTGTTTTCTACTAAACCAACTAACTAGTGAGGGTCCTAGAAGTTGGCATCCGCCACTGGTACTTTTTCTGTCTAATTTACAGCCAGCATAATCTGAGTCAGAATATCCAATAAGTTCAAACTGGGCTGTTCTAGGGTACCAAATTCCTAAACTTTCTGTCCCTTTGAGATACCTAAATATCCTTTTAACTAGGGTTAGATGTGATTCTTTAGCACATGTTTGATACCTAGCACACATACTAACTGCAAAGAGAATATCAGGTCGACTTGCAGTTAGGTAAAGTAAGCTACCTATAGCACTTCTATAATACTTAAGGTCAACAGGTTTGCCATTTGTGTCACTATCTATAGTTTGATTGGTAGCCATAGGTGTCTTAATTTCTTTAGCACTATCCATTCCAAATTTTCTAAGTAATTCTTTAGTGTATTTTTGTTGATAGACAAAAGTACCCTCACTAGTCTGTTTTATTTGTAGCCCTAAAAAGAAAGTTAATTTACCTACTAAACTCATTTCAAATTCAGTTTCCATTATCTTTGTGAAATCTTGTAAAAAGTCAGAGTTGGTTGAGCCAAATACTATATCATCTACATATACTTGGGCTACAAAAATATCATTTTTTAGGGTTTTAACAAATAGTGTTGGGTCAATTTTGCCTTGGTTAAAGCCTTTAGAAACTAAGTAGTTAGACAGTCTTTCATACCAGGCCCTAGGGGCTTGCTTAAGTCCATATAAGGCTTTCTTAAGTCTAAAGACATAGTCAGGGTGTTCTAAGCTTTCAAAACCAGGAGGTTGACCTACATAAACCTCTTCTTTAATTAGGCCATTCAGGAAGGCTGACTTAACATCCATTTGATAAAGCTTAAATCCCTTATGGGCTGCATAACTTAAGAGCATTCTAATGGATTCAAGTCTGGCTACAGGGGCATAGGTTTCATCATAATCAAGACCTTCTACTTGGCTAAACCCCTTAGCTACTAGTCTAGCCTTATTCCTTATTGTTTCTCCTTGTTCGTTAAGTTTATTCCTAAAGACCCATTTAGTTTCAATAAATTTCTTGCCTTTAGGTAAGGGTACTAAGTCCCAGACTTGACTACGTTCAAATTGGGCTAACTCTTCCTGCATGGCTATGATCCAATCAGGGNTCCAGTCGACTGCTATCGGCCACAGAAACTTTCTGTGCCCGGCACCAGTCGACTGGCCTCATGGCAGTCACTGGTGCATCGAACAGAAACTTTCTGTTCGATAGGGCAGTCGACTGGTTCTGAACCAGTCGACTGGCACGCCTGAAAACCTGCATTTCAGACCTGAAAACCATTTCCAAAGCCCACAAAACATATACTTTCAAGATATAAAAATAACTCCATTTCTATACTCTATACTAGTTTTATAAACATTTTAGCAACCAAAACAACCTCATAAACTTGAAATTAGGATCTTTGCGGAAGTAAATAAGCTATCAAAATATATGAACTCTAGACTAGAGTTTGTACCAACTTTGTCTCTATGCAAGGTTTAAACAAAGTCATTCATTCTACCACTTCAAAACACCAAAACACATGTTCTACAAGACTTAGCCCACGATCTCTTCCACGGTTCCGCCGCCACTGAACATCAATGCAAGTCCCTTCGCCTCCTTAACTTATGCTTTTTCTTTACCTTTGTCTGCAATAGAAGGAAATGCAACTAATAAGCATTGCTTAGTAAGTAAATCCTAACTCACAAATCCAACGATAAGATAAACATGCTCTTTTCAAATAATGCTTGCTTCAAAACACATGCACTTTGAAATACTTACACATGGAAACTTTCATATACTTATCATGCTCAATCATGCTTGAAAACATTTACTAGCATTAAAACATTGGCAAATCTAACATGCTCATAATTTCTTTTGAGACTTGCTACTTATGCATTTCCATACTTTAAACCACTAACTTCCTTGCTCTTGCTCTTTAACATGCTTGTAACATAACAATGTTAACATACATAGCAAAACATATGCTTAAACTGAAAACACTTACATATACTCATATACTTCAAAATAATAATCAACTTTCTCAGGCCTTGACACTGTACCTGGTATCAATGTACCAATGCGCGCATCCCTAATAGGTTTCGGGGTAGCTAGCCACCGCACCCTATTAGAGCTTCTTTCTAACTTTCTGTGGGCCTCTCTTTGCCCGGTACATGTCACTTTACAAAAGTAAAATACTTTCTTACTCATAATGCTTGTATTTATCAAGCTAACTTTCTTTTTCATAAATCTTTGCACTATAAACCTTTACCTTTTCTTACTTGGAACTTTCATCGAGCACCTTGCGTGCCCTTAACCCAAAACTCTTTTTGGGACTTTTCAAGAACTTACTCTTCATACTTAGATCACATACACAAAAATCTACTCCAATTCAATTCTATGATAAAACATGTATTCTTTAGAAACTTAAAACACAAATAAAAATATTCTCAAAGCATGCACTTAGATCACAAACATGGTTCTACAACGAGAAAACATGCGAAGCTACTCTATTGCAGGTGAGTGATTTACTTACCCTTTTCTTGAAGAAAACTCACTAAGTATCTCGAAATTCCTAGCGTAGGGTTCTTTTCCTCTTCCTTTGCAAGAAAACTCACCCTTGGCCCTAGGGAAGAAGCCCTAGGTTCTACTTCAAGAGGAAGAAGAAGGAGGAAGAAAACTCTCCTTTTCTCCCTGTTTTCGCAGCCTCCCACCCTGCTCGCGCGGCCTCCTCCAAGCCCTAATGGGGTCTTAACTCAACTTAAGTGGAAGTTTAAATACCTCTTCATGAAACGGGCTAAATCAACTATAATATTATTTCGCTTCATCCTTTTTGTGCTTGATACCCTTGCCCAGCTGGTTACTTGGACGCTTAAGGCTTGCTTCTCTTGTGGTCGCGGATCAAACCCCCCCGACCCTTTATTTTTTTTTTTTATTTTAATCCGAAAAAATGCTATAAAATTCGAAAAATCCCTAATAATACCAGAAAATTATTGGGTGTTACAATCCTCCCTACCTTATAAAAAGTTCGTCCTCGAACTTAGAACAGCTCTGGATACCTTTTCCTCATGCTATCTTCTGATTCCCAAGTTGCCTCTTCATACTTCTGATTCAGCCATAAGACTTTCACTAATGGTACCACTTTGTTCCTCAGCTTCTTATCTGCTCGATCTATTATCTGAATAGGTCGACTTTCATAACTGAGATCTTCTTGCACTTGTACCATCTGTGGCTCAATCACTTGGTTGGCATCTGGGATATGCTTCTTTAGCATTGAGACATGGAACACATTGTGTATTGCTGACATCTCTGGAGGTAGCTCCAACTCATAAGCTACTTTGCCAACTCTTTTCGTCACTGGGTAGGGTCCTACGTATCGAGGACTTAGCTTGCCTTTCTTGCCAAATCTCATCACACCCTTCATAGGAGCTACTTTGAGGAAAACTGTATCCCCAACTTCAAACTCTAACGGCCTACGGCGTACATCGGCGTAACTCTTCTGCCTACTCTGAGCAGTCTCTATCCTCTGGCGGATGCTCTTTATAGCTTCTGTGGTATCATCTATAAGATCAGTCTGTGACCTCATTTCTTTCTTCTCACTACCTTCATACCAACAGAGGGGAGATCTACACTTCCTACCATAAAGAGCTTCATAGGGTGTCATACCAATAGTGACTTGGTAACTGTTGTTATAGGCAAACTCAGCTAAACATAAATACTTGCACCAACTACCCTTGAAGTCCAATGCACAAGCTCTGAGCATATCTTCTAGAACCTGATTCACTCTCTCTATCTGTCCATCAGTCTGGGGATGGAAAGCTGTGCTGAATTTTAGTTTGGTGCCTAACGCGGTCTGTACGCACTCCCAAAAGTGTGAAGTGAAACGACCATCTCTATCAGAGATAATGGTCTTCAGGACTCCGTGTAGTCGGATCACTTCCTGCACATATAATTAGGCTAACTTTTCAATTGAGTAAGACACTCTGATTGCCACAAAGTAAGCAGACTTGGTCAATCTGTCTACTATCACCCAAATAGCATCATAGCCATTAGTTGTCTTTGGTAAACCAACTATGAAATCCATGGCTATGTCTTCCCATTTTCACTCTGGAATCTGAATGGGCTGTAGGATACCTCCTGGTCTCTGGTGTTCTGCTTTAACTCTCTGACATGTCAGGCAGGTGCTGACATACTTAGCTATGTCTCTCTTCATCCCTGACCACCAAAATCTTCTTTTCAAATCCTGGTACATCTTAGTGGAACCAGGATGCATTGAGTAGCGAGTTCCATGGGCTTCTTCAAGAATCTTCTTTCTCAGCTCTTCACTATTAGGGACACATAAACGGTCACCATAATAGAGTATCCCACTGCCAGATACTCTAAACTCTTTACTTTCTCCTTCTTGTATCTCTTGCTTGATCCTGTGGATATAAGAATCCTCAGCTTGCTCTTTCTGTATATCTTCAAGCAAGGTTGACTCTAGTGTCAATAGAGCTAACTGCCCATAAATGATCTCAACTCCATAATCTACTATTTCCTTCTGTAATGGTGGCGCCAATGATGATAAGGACATCAAAGTGGCACACATCTTTCTACTTAGTGCATCTGCTACTTTATTTGCCTTACCAGGGTGGTAAAGGATCTCACAGTCATAATCCTTCACTAACTCAAGTCACCTTCGCTATCTCATATTGAGGTCTTTCTGAGTGAAGAAATATTTCAGACTCTGGTGATCTGTATAAATCTTACACTGCACTCCATACAAGTAATGCCTCCATATCTTTAGAGCAAAGACTACAACTGCCAACTCCAGATCATGAGTGGGGTAATTCTTTTCATAGTCCTTGAGTTGCCTGGAAGCATAAGCTATGACTTTGCCTTCTTGCATAAGGACTGCTCCAAGTCCTAGCTTTGATGCATCACTGTATATATCAAAGCTCCTATCACCTTCGGGTACTGTAAGGATAGGAGCGTTGGTCAGTCTCTTCTTCAACTCAAGGAATCTCTGCTCAGAGTCCTCAGTCCACTCATACTTCTACTCTTTCCGGTAAGGGCTGTAAGTGGAGAAGTTATCTTTGAAAAGTCCTCTACAAACCTTCTGTAGTACCCTGCCAAACCTAGAAAACTTCTGATCTGACTGGAATTCTTTGGTCGACTCCAGTTACTGACTGCTTCAATCTTGGCTGGGTCTACCATAATACCTTCCTTGGAAATGATGTGGCCTAGGAAGGCCACCTGGTCAAGCCAAAACTCACACTTGGAGAATTTGGCATACAACTCCTTCTGATGTAAGGTTTGCAATACCATCTTCAAATGTTCGGCATGTTCTTCCTGAGTCTTTGAATACACTAGGATATCATCAATAAAGACAATGACGAACTTGTCAAGAAAGTCCTTGAACACTCTATTCATTAGATCCATAAACGTCGCAAGGGCGTTTGTCACTCCAAAGGGCATGACCACAAACTCATAGTGTCCATATCTTGTACTGAAAGCAGTCCTTGGCACATCACTCTCCTTCACTCTAAGCTGATGGTAACCTGATCGCAGATCTATCTTGGAGAACACTGTGGCTCCCTTCAGCTGATCAAATAAATCATCTATCCTTGGCAAAGGATATCTGTTCTTGATGGTTACCTTATTCAAAGCTCGATAATCTATGCACATTCGCATAGATCCATCTTTCTTCTTGACGAACAATACAGGAGCTCCCCAAGGTGAATGACTAGGGCGGATGAAACCCTTGTCGAGCAGCTCTTGCAATTGTTCTTGCAATTCTTTCAGTTCTGCTGGCGCCATGCGATAAGGTGCCTTCGAAATTGGGTTGGTTCCTGGGGCCAACTCGATTTCAAACTCAATTTCCCGATTGGGAGGGAGTCCTGGTAACTCTTCAGGAAACACCTCAGGATAGTCACAGACTACCCGTACCTCTTTTTACTTTAACTCTTCTCTTTGCCTTGCATCTACTATATGCGCTAATAACCAGAACATCCATTATCTAACATTCTCTGAGCTTGTAAGGTAGATAAGAACCTTTTTGTCTTTCTCTTTGGGTCTCCAATAAACTCGAATGGAGGTTCTGCTTCTGGTGTGAACTTGACTTTTCTCTTGTGGCATTCATTAGAGGCACTATACTTGCTCAAGAAATCCATCCCTAAAATGATCGAAATCCTTCATCTCAAGGACTACTAAATCACTACAGAGCTCTCGGTTGGAAATTTGAATTAATACAGCTCGTAGCCACTGAGTAGATGTCATGACCTCTCCCGAAGGTAAGGTTGTTAAGAACTTCATCGTTCAACATTTCTGGTGGCCTTAATACTGTTATCAGTCCTTCCAAGGTCTGCGGCCTACTAACACCACTGGCCACCTTTAAAGCTATCTCAGGCCTTAACATCTTGAGCATTAGCTTGACTCTTTCTCTTTCAGTGCCAACTAGCTCTAGGCACAGACAAGCTAGTCAGTTGAACTTCCTCACTGCTTCATCCACGGATAGTTCTCCTTGTCCGAACTCCGTGAATTCATCATAATGCTTGTTGGTTACTCGCATATGAATGTATTCTTCAAAGAACTCGATCTCGAAGTCGGCCCATGTCATCTGGCTGACATTTCTCTTGGCCTTGACTCTCTCCCATCACATTCTAGCATCTCCGGTAAGGCAGAAGGAGGCGCACTTTATCTTCTCTACCTCAGGCCCGTCTAGTAGCTGTACCATGCTTTCTAAAGTTTTGAACCATGCTTGAGCATCCCATGGTTCGCTTGTGCTTGAGAAATTTTCTGTCTTCAGTTTCTGCCACTGAATGAGGTACGCTTCTCGCCTTACCCCCCTTGCGGGGACTACTGATGTAACCGATGGATCTTTGGTCACAACTGGTGTCGTAACATTCGACACTAGTGGGGTAGCAGGAGTGGCCTGCTGATTAGCAATCATCGTGACAATAACTTGTTGTTGCTCTACTACTTGCCTCTACAACAGAGCCACCACCTCTAAGAGATTTGGTGGTGGCATTAACTCTATTGCCCCTTGCCCTCTAGGAGTTTGCTCCTCGTTTTGGGCCTTTCTAGGGCGTCCTCTTAACATTCTCTTACATTATATCATCTAGGACGTCCTCTTGACATTCTATTACTTTATATCATAAAGAGGGTAATGGCATTTCATCAATAAGGATATTTCATTACTTTACTATCATCCTATTCATATCATCATACTCATATGACATGTCATATCACCATACTATCATCATATTCATAATAGTATTACTTATCACCATACTCATAATAGCATTTACTAATCATGCACATAATAGCATATGATAATACTAACATACTTCCTTATCATCATGCACTTACTGATACTAGCAGTCAATAATGAAAAGCATACAAAACTACAACATATGAACTTCTTACTTGGCAGGCGGCAGGATTGATGCTTGATGTCAGTGTGGCGGAAGGGTGGAAACTTTGCTCTGATACCACTCTATGACGGCCCGCCTCCTTAACTTCTCTCTCTCTTCCTTAAGGCGGGCGCCACTTTCACTTAACCTTAACTTTACCTTATTCTTAGCCTTAAGTTACAACTACTTGACTTCCCTTAACTTGCTCTGAATTTTTCCCGTTTAAAAATTTTTTTTCATTTTATTTGCTTTGCAAGGATTTGACCCCTAGACCTCTTAGTTGTAAAACTAAAACACTAACCAGCTGCTCTATACAACTTCTTTTCAATGGTACCAATCGACTGCTATATAGCTAGTCGACTGGTATCGGCCACAGAAACTTTCTGTGCCCGACACCAGTCGACTGGCCTCATGGCAGTCAACTGGTGCATCGAACAGAAACTTTCTGTTCGATAGGGCAGTCGACTGGTTCTGAACCAGTCGACTGGCACGCCTGAAACCTGCATTTACAGACCTGAAAATCATTTCCAAAGCTTCACAATTCATATACTTTCAAATATATAGATAAATAACTCCAATCTATACTCTACACTAGTTTTATAAACATTTTAGCAACCCAAAACAACCTCATAAACTTGCAATTAGGATCTTTGCGGAAGTAAATAAGCTATCAAAATATATGAACTCTAGACTAGAGTTTGCACCCAACTTTGTCTCTATGCAAAGTTTAAACAAAGTCATTCATTCTACCAATTCAAAACACCAAAACACATGTTCTACAAGACTTAACCCGACGATCTCTTCCACGGTTCCGCCGCCACTGAACATCAATGCAAGTCCCGCTCGCCTCCGCAGCTTATGCTTTTTCTTTACCTTTGTCTGCAATAGAAGGAAACGCAACTAATAAGCGATTTGCTTAGTAAGTAAATCCTAATTCACAAATCCATGCGATCAATGATAAACATGCTCTTTTCAAATAATGTTTGCTTCAAAACACATGCACTTTGAAATACTTACACATGGAAACTTTCATATACTTATCATGCTCAATCATGCTTGAAAATATTTACTAGCACTAAAACATTGGCAAATCTAACATGCTCATAATTTCTTTTGAGACTTGCTACCTGTGCATTCCCATATTTTAAACCACTAACTTCCTTGCTCTTGCTCTTTAACATGCTTGTAACCTAACAATGTCAACATACATAGCAAAACATATGCTTAAACTGAAAACACTTACATATACTCATATACTTCAAAATAATAATCAACTTTCTCAGGCCTTGACACTGTACCATGGTATCAATGTACCAATGCGTGCATCCCTAATAGGTTTTGGGGTAGCTAGCCACCGCACCCTATTAGAGCTTCTTTCTTACTTTCTGTGGGCCTCTCATTTGTCCGGTACATGTCACTTTACAAAAATAAAATACTTTCTTACTCATAATGCTTGTATTTATCAAGCTAACTTTCTTTTTAATAAATCTTGCACTATAAACCTTTACCTTTTCTTACTTGGAACTTTCATCGAGCACCTTGCATGCCCTTAACCCCAAAACTCTTTTTTGCGACCTTTCAAGAACTTACTCGTGTCATACTTAGGTCACATACACAAAAACTTCTCCAATTCATATTCTATGATAAAACATGTATTCTTTAGGAACTTAAAACACACAAATAAGAAAACCATAATCTTAAAGCATGCACTTAGATCACAAACATGGTTCTACAACGAGAAATTTATGGCGAAACTACTTCTATTGCAGGTGAGTGATCTACTTACCCTTTTCTTGAAGAAAACTTACTAAGTATCTCGAAATTCCAAGCGTAGGGTTCTTTTCCTCTTCCTTTGCAAGAAAACTCCACTTCTTGGCCCTAGGGAAGAAGCCCTAGGCTCTCCACTCAAGAGGAGGAAGAGGAAGTAAGGAAACTCCTCTCTTTTCTCTCTATTTTCGTAGCCTCCCACCCCTGTTCGCGCAGCCTCCTCCAAGCCCTAATGGGGTCTTAACGTGACTTAAGTGGAAGTTTAAATACCTCTTCATGAAACGGGCTAAATCAACTATAATATTATTTCGCTTCATCCTTTTTTGTGCTTGATACCCTTACCCAGCTGGTTGCCCGGACGCCCTTAAGGCCTTGCTTGCCTTGTGGTTGCGGGATCAAACCCCGCCCGACCCCTTATATTTTTTTCTTTTTATTTTAATCCGAAAAATTGCTATAAAATTCAGAAAAATCCCTAATAATACCAGAAAATTATTGGGTGTTACAAGATATGTCAAGCATTGGAAAATAACACTAAATCAAGCAAACAAACCAAAACAGAGTCTAGGCTTTTTGGCCTCCCAACAAAGCTGAAGACTAAAAAGAAATTGATGTGTTCTTGCATTGGTCAGAGAAAATAGAGCTCCAATTACTAAAGAAGAATTATGTGGTGGCATTAAAAGAACCTGAAGAATGTGCAGCAAGATTGAGGAGTAGAGTTTCCCATCTTGCAGAAATATTAAAAAAAATATCACCCTGAAAGCTCGCCTAGCAAAGCTTACCCGCTCAGAGAAGTCGGAGAAGACGATGAGAGTGACGTAAGTGTTGCACATAAAAGTGTTGGATTTGTGCTCTAAGAGCAAGACAAATTATATTATGTCATTTATTTCCTAATATGAATTATTCATTTGATATGCACATATATTATTATACGTCTAAGTTCCAGATTAATTATGTAGTATATTATCATATGATACGTCGATAAAAGACATGATCATAGGTTCTCATAATTAATAAATAAGAGTTACAATTGTTAAATAACGTTGGGCTCTTTATTTAGACTGTAATATTTTATGAAATAATATGTCTTAATGATTGTAAAATATTGATGTAAAACATTCACAGTGACAAGATCAAGGGAGATTTAATTAAGGATTAATTAATATTTCTGTTAAAAGAAATTAAATCTTCAGTGATATTGGTTACGTTATTTCTTTTAATCCTGAGTTTATTGTAAATAGATTATTAAATAGTTATCATTCTTTAAATTATCAATAAGTGAGGATTATTTATTATGAAACTAATATCTTGATAATTTGGGAATATAATTATTTAATTATCATAATTTATGAAATAAATAATATGAAATTTGTATGAAATATCCTATTGACATGATTCGTTACTTAGATGATGGAAGTCACTGGCCAGTGTAATTTAATCGATTAGAGAAACTAATCAAATCAAGAGAATAAATAATTAATTGATTAACAGAAATCAGTATCCATTAATAATTGTTATTTTACAAAGGAGAAATACATATGAATATTCATATTATCAATCTTGGAGTTCAACATCGAGCTTTTAGTGGAATAGTACCGATTTAGATAATTGGCTTACAATTATTAAGAGTTTTGATTAATAATAATTGTTGGATCCTCAAACTAGCTCAAGATAAGTGGTGTGGCTTATAATCACGATATATGGACTTTTACAGTCGGGATAGGTTTTAAGTATTTGGGCCTAAGCTTAAGTAAAAATCCTAGACCCAATTTGAAGAGGTGTTAGGGTTTCAGACACCCTATTAAGCAGAATAAATTAACTTCTACGTTCTTTATCAACAAAAGTTAAAAAGTTCAAGAAGCCAGAAGTGAATAAAAGGAGTGCCAACACACTGCAACACAACCAGGAAAACAATTTAGACGATCGAACAAGGTATTTCGTATCGGATAAAGAAGATTCAGTAATGTATATATTTCACATGTGATTGCTTCCACTGCATACTATTTCCATCAATTGGTATCAGAGTAACATGTGAGCATATATGTGAATCGAGTCCAATTTGTCTTTGTTCTACGCATGACTAAGATAAATATGGCGCCTAATTATTCTATATTTGTTGATCATGTGAATCAGATGTCAATTTATGATTTTGTTTCATAAGGGATGCATATAATTATAGTATTATTCTGATCCAAGGTAGAGAATTAGAGATTCATGCTTGTGTTTCTTTTTGGTGCGCATTACATCGTGGCTCCATAGTTAATTGATTCAATCATTGTTAAGTCAATTATTCAATGTTGTTGCTATATATCATGAAATCAATTATGGCCATCAATTAGTTATGCAATCACTAGTGGAGATTTGTGTACATAATGGTGGCAGTTTAGATCAATCTGGATTGCCAATCTTGTGCTTATATTAATTTTCTTTTTCTCTAAAAATCTGGATTAGGATGTTTTATTATTTCTTTGTGATTTATATGTTAACATGTCATGTAGAATAGATGGTGCCATATTAATCTACTGTCATTCGACTATGCATGATAATTATTATGCTTTGCCTAGATTAATAATTATTGCATAGTTTATCAAGAAAATCCCTTGTTATAAAATATTGAATGGGGGAAGGTTTTCAATTATTATTTTTTATTTGTAGACATGTGGGCTTCATTGTTGGTTCATTAATAAAATGATCATGTGATGCCCCATCAGATAAACATGGTCGGATTTTATTTGATTGAACCCTAATGATTTCAGAATTTTAATAAGTTTGATCGGCCCACTGTCGACAATGCTTGGAAATTAAAGTTATTTTTGAAATTAAATAATAGTTAATGACATTCAACCTAACTAAAATTATTATCCCTCTCCACAAGGCTAGGATAATTTTATAAAGGGTCCATAGTTTTTAAACAATCAGAGTGAGATAATCGTATTCTCTAGGGAATTTTATTTGGAAATTAGGATAATTTTTTTTTGTAACTTCCTAATTTCTTGATAAACCAACCTAGTAGAATACTATTGATTTCATGTTCAAATTTAGTTCATTATAAATTACTTGCCCAACATAAGTGTTTACGATGGAAACTAAATGATTGTTGCAATAAATGAATGTGATTAAGGGATTCACATGTTGCATTATATTCACATGTTTATTGTGTTTTGTCGTTTTAATATATGTGTGCATAACTTATTCAAAAAATGACATCTTTGAATCCTATTACCTTGATTTTGAGTCAAAAACCTATGGATGGAACTAACTACAGTATGTGGAAAACCAATCTCTATATTGTTCTGGACTATGAGAAGATCAAGTTTGTCCTAACAACCCCTAAGGCCAATGAGCCTGCAGCCGATGTGTCTGAGGAAGCAATGAAGCAATATTCAGATTGGCATAATGCAAATACTGTAGCTCGCTGCTATATTCTTGCTAGTGTTGCTAGTCATCTGCAAGAGTAAATAAACAAATTCGAGAGTGGAGAAGAAATGATCCAGACTCTTGATTGTATGTTTGCTTAGAGCGCTTTAATGAACACTCATATGACTGGTGGAAGTGTACATGATCATTGCCTTGGAATGATGTCACATATCAATCAGGTCAAAGAGAGATCGATGCTAGTGCACATATTTTATAGGGGAATTAATTTGGAAATTAAGTCATTTTAGGATTCAACTTTAAGAGGTTCTTTGATGGAGAAAAGTCTAGAAGAAGGATTGGAATTAATTGAGCTAGTCACATCAAACCTCCAAGAATGGGTAACTGAAACTGTGAAAGCATCTTCCCTGTACTCCAAGAAGACCAAGACATAAATGCAAGTGTGGATTATAATCGGAGTCTCTTTCAATCACCCAAGAAGGTTGACACTCAAGAAGAGATAATCATCAAGTCACAGAATGAGAGGTTCTTACATTTAGAGGCTCAATTGGACAGATTAATTTCACAATACCTCTCTCCCACTCCACCAAGATCTAGTGAGTAGTGCAGTGCTTTCAAGCTAAGTGGTAGTCAGAGTTCTAATGTATATCTGGAGCGAGAAGAGTACATGCTATTAAAGAATTTATATCTTATCACTCCAGAGTTGATTAGTGGGTCGCCCAAGTCATTACCTTACCGGCTAGAGGAGTCATGTGTAGAAAAGACAAGTGAGCCTCTTGTACCATTGACGCCTTCTCCACCAAGACAAGGAATGATCATGAGTGAAGAAGAATTCAACAAATTCTGTAATAGAAATCAATGCTTATTTGTCAAGTCAATTCAAGATGATGAGTTTTCTGAAGGTGAGGAAGTAGTGATGGACCCGGAATAGGTGTCACGAATGTGGGTCCATAAATTTAGAATATTTGTAAATGCTGGAAACCCTTTTTGCAATCAAAGAATAAAAGCGTAGTAAAGGGGCCACAGGTCGTATTTTTCCAAAGGACTAGTTCAAGTTTGTTTGATTCAAGCTTGCATTTATGTGTCGTCAATGTTTTTTGATTTCAAATGAAAATTGGGTTTTGGTTTCGAATAGACAAGAAAATGCAATGAAAAGGAAGAGAATTTAACTAAATGAACTAAACAAGGAATTTGCAATTAAGGCCTCAACTAATGGAAACTTAATGCGTCAATGTGACTTGATTGAATCTGAAAGAAAACAAACCTAATTTCAAATGCAACTAAATGATCAACTAAGGAATGAAATCAGTAATGGAAATTCTTGGAAACAACTTAACTTGAAACAAATCTTAACCACGAACTTTAAGAACAACAAATGCACACATGGATGATAAAATTCGATAACAATCCGAATGCCAACCTATTGATAGCAACAAAGCACAATTAAAACAACATCTAACTTGATATCAATCGGTGCCTAAACCTCTTTTGATATAATGTGCAGAATAGAAGCAAACTTGATACAAAGTAAATAAGGAAACTTATGTGCCAAAAATGGGGATTAACAGCTGAAATGAAACTGATCAAGGAAGATTGAAAAGCAAGTTAACAGAGAAGAACCCTTACAAGAATGAATGAAGAATTTCAGATCAAGAGTTTGATCAATTCAGTAAACTCCATGCAGAAGTGAAAATGCAGGAATGCAGAAAACAGTTTCAGAAATTCAGTAATGCAATCAGGAATTCAGATTCTGACAAGAGAAATGAAGAAATGAAGGCAAGCACCTAATTCAATACAATAGAGCAGAATTGATTTAATCGAACTAATGTATATTAGATGCAAATCTCAGCTCATAGGAACTGAAACAATACAGCATAGAAATTGAAATTGAAGCAACTGATTAGCAGAAATTAAAGCTGATGAGCAACAACTAAAATCGAATGCAGATCTTGATATCAATTGCTAAGGAGATAAAACTACTGCAATATGAATTCAGAAGTAAAAGAACTAGAGCTTGCTCGACACAAACTTAAAAAAACTAAAACAAGAACTAAATTGCAGAACAGAACTGATACAAAGGGAATTCAGCTGATGCACAGATGCAAATCTAATACGGAAGCAGTAAAACACTAATTGAACTGAGATTTAATAGCTATTGTTATCTAAACAAACTCCCCAGCTAGTTAATTTGCAGAGTTTACCCTACTTAAAGCAAAAACAATTCAAAAAAAGAGATTACAGTAGTTGATACGAAAAACAGAATTGAAACAGCAGCCGAAAATGAAATTACAGCTAAAGAAAACAGGAATGCATTAAGAAACTAATCTCGATTCTTCACTTGTATCAAGATCTCCTTGTTCGTCACGCAAGGGCAAGCCAAGAACCCCTTCAACTTGCAAATCAATGGAAATTGGCTTCACTGTCGAATCTGCTCAAAATCTGCACTCAGCTGGGATAATCCAATCGATCTGTACGATCTCCCAATTCCGAGGTGTGATGATGACTTGAAGATGATCAAAGCATACCAAAGGACCCTCCAGTAAGCTCCAATTGAAGAAAATGGCACGCGATCGCAATTAAACCAATCAGATCACAGAGGTTGCTGAAACCCTCACACAACTCTGCTCCAAGGCATTTCTGAGCTTGAATCTCCACTGAAGCCTTCTCCCAAGGATCCAGATCTTGCTCCAAGATCGTGATAGAGTTGGTCACGCCTCTGATGAAGAAAATTTGAAGGAAAACGATGAACAAGCGAGAAAACGAGAAGAAAATTGCTGAAGCTCGGTGAGGTCGCGACAGATCTGAAAACAGAGGAGTTGTTTTAAGTAGTTGAATAGTGAACGGCTGAGATTAATCTCGCTTCATCCAACGGTGGATCCTTGTCCGATTTGATTCAAATTTTTCAGATCTTGATCAGAGGTCAGGATCATCCGCGTGGTAGCTCGGATCTGCCAGATCTCCAATGGATGGTTCAGATCACTTTGATCTTTGAATGGATGGTCTAGATCCCTCTGATCGTGATCCAACGGCTAGATGATCTCCGATTGGGCTGAAACTCTCAGATCTTGATCTGATCGCTTGATTAGCCTTAATCCCAGCTCGGATTGATCAGAAGTTCTCAGATGGTCTAGGTCTAACCGTTCTTGCATCGGACGGTCCAAATGAGTCGACGCTTGATCACTTGATCTAGTCCACTTTTGACTCAGCATTTGACCAAACATGACCTAGGTCCATGATCCCTCCAAGCCTACAAAAGTTGATCAAAAATTTAGTGACAAAACAACTCAAATATATCAAAATTTGCAATTAAGTTCAAAAAGAGTATAAATCCTAGAACCTAGGGTAAATCCACAATTATACGAGTAAAATATGGGTCAAACACGTATTTAAGTATATAAAATGATCATCAAAATGACACTTATGAAGTAGCAACTTACAAATTTGTTGGAATTCTTGACAATGAAGAGTTCTTTGATGAAGATGAATTATCTGAAGCTTTTGATAAAGTTGGCGGCCCTTCAGATGAAGATGTAAATATGGTGGACACAAGTATAGGGACACATCAATTAGAAGACATGTCCCGAGAAACACCTCCGATGTTTACTCAACTGACTAATGTAGTAAGATTCGAAATGATTCAGTGGGACTTGTGCAACAGAAGAAAAGCCCCAAGAATCACCACTTTCAGAGGAACCACCACATGAGATTGAACTAGAGTCCCTACAAGACCACAAGGAAGTCACATCCAAATGTCTAGACCTATCAGCAACCCTTAGCAAAGCAAGGTTAGTATTTCTTGTGAATTTTTGGAAAACTTTATAGAGGTACTTATTATTGATTATGTTGGATGTGATTCAATTTACGATACATGTTTAGTCAATCCTATTATGGCCCTAGTTCTTTCTCAATTTATATGCATTTGGGAGATATGCTCTTCTATTGGGTGTGTAGAGCTTTGCAGGGCCTACATTTGGATCATTCTACTGAACCATCTCTGTCCTCCAGATTGTGCATACAAGGAGATAATAAAGGAAAGAGCTTTGCTTGATCCCCTGCTCAAGGCTCTCTCCCAACCTTGGGACATTGGAAAGAAGGCCCGAAAGTACCTCACTCCGGCCTAATCGAGATTTCGATAAGTTCCTCAAGGTGGTCGAGCTAATGACCTAAAATAAGCGCTTCTTAAGAGGCAACCCAAGTTCTTTTCTTATATTCATTTTAACTTCTAGTTTGTACCTAGTTTCATACCCAATCCCTCTACTTAACTCTTCTTGTTTATTTACATTTTACAGGATTCAAAGCAAAGAGGAGTGCGAATACAAGCTAAAGAAGGATGACTCGTGACGATTCGGATATTTTCGAAATTCTACTTGGTAACACTCTTAACTTCCAAACCTCCTCTATTTTAGTATGTTACTTTTATTGAGATAAAAAAAAATTTAAGTCTTGGGGATGCATGTATGCATGGGATTATGAACTTGTTTTAGTTGTGTTTTTCTTACATAAATAAATTTTTCATAGTTGTATCATCATCACATTGTGTTGCTTGTTCTCAAGTGGGAATGCTAGCACATTTTTTTTTCTAGTAGCATCATGTGAACAATATCATATTGAAATATTTGAGTGATAACTTAGTTTTAGGATCTTCTTTTACTTTGTCAAGTTTGGATAGTAGATAACATGATAAATAGTCATGATTCATAGAACTAGTTAGTACTTGTATTTTCTTGGTAATTTCTTAGACTACTTCTTAGTTACTGGATGAGGCTCAGGTTATTAAAGCTCTCTTGAAAAAATTATAATCCCCGCATTTGCATATGTATATATGTGCATATGTGTTATTGCTACAAGGAATCGGGAGATAGTGTTATCAGCAATTCGAGTGAGTTAGGTCAAGATCAAATTTGATCGCTCTTTAGGCAACCGGAGGAATTACAGGCGACTAAAGAGCTTCGTTAACATTATCTCATGGATAAAAGTTACCATCATATCAGCATCTCTACAAGCGATCGAGAATGCTCCAAGTGATAGGGTACTATAAAAAGAGCATCGAGGTAGAGCTTGAAAATCACCCAAATTATTCATTTACACATTCTCTTGTGTTCGTACTCTTGTGCTTTCTTGTCTTTTGTACTATGACATGTTGTGACTTGTACTTCATTTCTAATCGGCAATGCCTAGAGGCTTTCTAGAAAGGGTAAATTTGAAATTAGAAACATATTTTATAACTGTTGTGTGTGTCTATACTTCTGGTTTGATTGATCAACTACTTGCATGCTTAACTATTAGCTAAATTTATTGCATGCTTATATTATCTTTTCTTACTTAATTGAATTAGTCTAAGTAATTTTTTAATTACATTTTCATTTACTGTCTGCTCATTTTAAAATATGTAACGTTGTTCACCCCCACCCTCTAGCATCAAGTTCGATCTTACAGTTAGACATGAGAAAGAAAGAGGATCGAATATTTGGCAATTGTGAAATCATGGCAGGTTAAGGTTGATTGGATACTAGATAATGGTAAAGTCCCAGCAGGTCAAGATTGATCGAATGCTAAACAAAAGAAATCCTAGCAAGGAAAGGTTGACTAAATGCTCAGAAAAGAAAGTCTTAGTAAATTAAGATCAACTAGACAATAGAGAAGATGAGAATTTAACCTGGGTATGACTAAAATAGAGATATTAATTAACTTCTAGGTAGTAGTAATCGATTGATGAACCCCTAAACTTCAAATTCAGGATTTAAGAGGGTTTAAGGGGGGTTGTTGTACATCAATCTACTATTGGGTATGAGCAATCGGCTGATGATACTATTACAGCAAATAAATTATTTGAAACTTAGTTAATCAACTCAACTGATGATGATCAGACGATTGATGAAGTAAAGCAGTCAATTGTTATCGCTGTTGCAATGAACATAATATTCTAACCTTTATTGTGTGACTTGACTACTTAGGTAGCAGTCAATTGATGATCAAGAATAACCAACTATTGTGGTCAAAATTGAGTTGAAATGAGTTGTACTGCAAGTGCAACATTCAAATTTAGAGGAGCAATCAACTGATATATGGGCACTATAGGTCAACTATTCAATGAAAATAAATCCCAACTTGAAGGCTATAAAGGAAATATTTTGATGTCGATTCTTACGAGTTTTAGAGGAGAGTGTTGCT
Source organism: Boesenbergia rotunda (assembly GCA_024364735.1). Taxonomy (NCBI): domain Eukaryota; kingdom Viridiplantae; phylum Streptophyta; class Magnoliopsida; order Zingiberales; family Zingiberaceae; genus Boesenbergia; species Boesenbergia rotunda. The sequence continues at coordinate 73,318 of JAGFNQ010006710.1, read as the reverse complement.
ATATTCTCAAACCTTCAGGTGGAAATCCAAAGCAACTATATTATTTACAGTGTATTTCATTTTTTACTTTATTTTTGTTTTCTTGTTCGTGTTGCTTGTAAAGAATAAGGAATTATAAGAGGTTTCTCGGCTTCTGAAAGATATCCGACAAGGAGAAAGATATTAGTGTTATCTTTAGGACGACAGTCATGGAGTAGGAAAAATGTGCGCCTTTTGGACAATTTCAAACCTTGGAGTGTCTTTTGGTCAATTCTAAATTTTGGGTACGTCCTTTGGCCAATTATCTTAAATCTTTGTGCAAGCTGGGAATCAATAGAGATGTGCACTCTATCCATTTTTTATTCATCTTTCATGTAAAGTTCATGCAAGTTAGGATGTCTGCTGATTGCATACTAACAAACTCCTCGCTGGAACATGATTGCAAGATGTATACAAGGCGCTATTTTGACTGTTTGATGTTCTTTCGGTGAAGCTTACAATGACATGTTGAGCATTTGTTTAAGAAACATGCAGCCATTTCAAATGGAAGGGCATGGCCTGTTTATTCCTTGGACTACTAATTGAGATAATATCCTTTTGAAGGGCTGATATCACAGAGCAAAATTTATGCTAAAGAATTTTTCTTGCATTGTTTGGAATTCTAGGATCAAATTAATAATGGAAAACTGTCTAATTACCATATAAGGTTATTGATATGTTTAATTTTCTTGGTATTCAAGTTCAAGACAGCTGCTTCACTAGGATTTCTATTGAGTTCCTATTTGTCCTCCATTCCTATTCATTTCTTGCTGTGAAATCAATAAGCTAGAGACTGGATTCCGAGCCAATGGAATTGTATCAGACCCTTAATTACTTAAATTTGATAACGGATGTTACACCACTCGATTCTTGTGTGGATGCCCACACACATTAGTCATAGTATTCGAGTTAGTAGCTCCCATGATTTATCTTCTCCGTATTGGCCCTGGGACGGATTGACGGAGACGCTGAGGCGAATGAATCACCTTTTGCCACTTATGTGAATGCCCACAAGAAGGCACAAGAACGCACACTGCTTCCCTTCTGAGTGGTGCTTTGTCTATTTCCACTTGATAAATGCCAAATTAGCTATTGTTTTACAAGTTGGTTCCTGACACCTCTTGTTTGCCGTGATAAAAAATGTTATGCCTAGGGCATCCTTTTTTCTCTTAAAAAGATCACAAATATCATATAATGCTAATTTGACAGTTGAAACTGGGGGAAAGCATGTGGATGAAGAGAAAACTATCACATATCCATATATGCTGGTCGAGTAAATTATCCGAATATCTTGGTTGAATTTGAATGTCTACACTAGAGATTGCAGAAATATGTGGATATTGTGGGTAGTTTGATGGTTTGCGCGATTTCAAGTTGCTCTCTATTCCTATGGTTTTATTTTTTTTCGCTGAAAAACAATGTCATTGAATTTAGGCTGTGTTTAATAGGGTGTAATCCACCCTGTAATGTAATCAAGATTACATTACAAGTCGGATTCCTTTGTTTCGAATAATTTTAAAATTGTAATGTAATGTAATCTCGATTACAAAAAAGGTTAATGATTTATAATCTGGATTACAAAACAAAACCTCTTTAATTTGATTACATTACATATTATAAAGTCGTCAGCTGGGTGGGACGGTCGTCGGTCGCCGACCGTCGATCGTCGGCTGTCGAACATACAACTCATTATCAAACATAACAATGTAATCAAGATTATATTACATTATATTACAAACTTAATTATATTACAGACCCGATTACATTATCGACTACCAAACGTAGCCTTAGTCTTTATTTATCTACTACACTAACTGCAGATGTTGGAAATGCGAGAAGCTGTTGGTGAAGCTGTTGGCAGTGGAGATGTGCCTGGGTAGTATCTCGAACAGTAGAACTGCCCAGTTTCTAGAATTGTCCATTTATCCTACTTACCATTCCAATTTGGCACAAGAAGAACATCCACAATCTGGGATTTGGTTTGTGGAACCTAGAAGAGCCGTTCGATCTTCCGTAATTGCTCTTCCTACGATAAGCACGAAGAATAGCGAAGGATTTGCAAAATCCACTGTAAGTGTTTACAGTTTTCCGGATTTTTATTTCGCATTTCATGCTTTAGTTCATCAATGGTATTAGAGCATGTATGAGTTCTAAAGTGCTTGAAAATACCTATATAAGAATTTGTTGGTGCAGAATGCATCCAAGTCAAACCTGTGTTTTGATAATGGCAACAGAGGTCAAAAGTTAAGTCTTACTTGTTTTCTAACAAGTGACTCTAGTGTGCAGGAAAAGTTCTAGCGAAGGACTGCTAGGCACTGGCGAAGGAATGCCAGGGTAAAAAGCCCTAGCGAAGGACTGCTAGGCATTGGCGAAGGAATGCCAGAGTCAAAAGCCCTAACGAAGGATTGCTAGGCGCCAGGCAAAGGACAGCCTGAGACTGAAGCCCTAGCGAAGGAATGCTAGGCACCGAGCGAAGGGCAGCTCGGCATCCAAGACCTGACAAAGGACCGTCAGGCAAAAGTCCAACCAGAGGAACGGTTGGCATCAGGTAAATTCTCCCGAGAGGAGTAGGTGAGGACGCATTCCCCGTCGAGGGAATAGTAGGCGTCGGTTCGACCTAGGGCTCCATTTTGGAGACCAAAGTCAGAACCAAGACAGCTAAGGTTGTATAAACTAATCACTTAATGTTTTGTTGTATTTTTGGACTAACCCTGGATGCAGGATCAAAGGAACGAGTGTCTGCAGCTCAGAGAGCCTTAAAGGAATGAGGCAATAGCTGACCAGGGCGCCCGGAGTGTCCCGGGCGCCCCCAAGGTGAACACAAAACACACAAGCAAAAAGTACGCTTCGACAACACATCCTGCGGGCGCCCCCGCTGCTCCCGGGCGCCCCCTGCGCTGCGGGCGCCCCCAGGGCCAGCTACCGAAGCTCCCTTCGAAGCCAAGCAGATAACGCTTTGACCCGGTCAATCTGGGTGCCCCGAGCGCTCCGGGCGCCCCGGTCAAAGCGGATCCCGAAGATAAGGGGATCAGACACGACCGAGACTTTGGCGGATCAAAGGCCACGTGGGGGGCACCCCCAACGTCCCGGGCGCCCCCAGGCCCTATATAAAGGACCCTCGACCAAGGCTTCAGAACATCACTTCCAATCAACGCTTCTACGCTCTTCCGCTCTCGTGCCTTGCTCCGGAAACCTCCCAACTCGAGCCGACGACATCCCGCTGCTCCGAAAAAGTCAACCTTCATCGGACGTCGGTAAAAAGAAGAGCTTTCTTTTCGTTAAGTTTACTATATTGTATTTGTAAATCAATATTTGTAAACTTTCATTGCGCCTCATATAGAATTGCCCAAAGTAAACGGTCAACGACCGTGGGCCTTGGAGTAGGAGTCGACCCAGGCTCCGAACCAAGTAAAACCTCCCGTGTTAGCGTTGTGTGTTTTTAACTTCCGCTGTGCAACTTCTCTTAGTTTTCAAATCCGAAAGTTTTCCGATATTCACCCCCCCTCTATCGGTTTTCTCGATCCAACAAGTGGTATCAGGGGTTATTCAAACTTGGTGCAACCACCAGTTTGAAATTTTTTTGGATTTTTTTTTCTTATTCTCATTCGAATTTTTATATAAATTTTTTTTATTATCCTTATCCCGCACTACTAATCCAAGACCAAGTCTTGGGATATTTTTGTTAGTTTTCTTTTTCAGATTAAATGGCCATGCAAGAGGGATTTAGCACCGCCAGACCTCCACTCTTCAGTGGAGAAGACTTTTCCTACTGGAAAAGCCGTATGGAGGTCCACATGAAAACTCAGGTGGACATGTGGATCATCATCCAGTCCGGTCTGGAGATCCCCAAAACGCCGAAGGACTTCCTCAAAGCTACACAGAGTGGGACACCGCTCTGAAACGAAAGATAGAAGCCGACGCTAAAGCGACTCAGACTCTTCAATGCGGATTGACGAAAGAGGAGCCGAACCGCGTGAGCCCCTTCAATAGTGCGAAGGAGCTGTGGGCAAAATTGATCGAGCTGCACGAAGGGACATCAGATACTCGGATCAGTAAGAGGGACCTGCTCCTGAACAAACTCTACACCATCAAGATGGCCGACAACGAAACAGCAGCCCAGCTCCACGCACGAATACAAGAGCTGATGAACGACCTTCACACTATAGGTCACAAGGTTGAAAACCGTGACTTAATAAGGTATGCCTTAAACGCTTTCCCTAGAAACACCTTGTGGGCATCTATGGTAGATGCATACAAGGTCTCAAGGGATCTTTCAAAAATAAAATTAGACGAATTGTTTTCCGAACTAGAACTGCACGAACAAACTAACACCAATATGGTCGAGAAAGGTATTGTTTTCGTTGCAGGTATAACTGGAAGGACAACAAAGATGAAGCCTGAACCTGAACCCGAGTCTAACTCAGACTCAGACTCAGAAGACGAAGAAGGAGATCAAACTAAGCTGGTCCGACTAGCCCGAAGCTACTACAAGGAGCTGAAGAACCGAACCAACAAACGGAAAACCGGCCGAAGAAAGGACGAACCAGCTGAACCCGCAAACAAGCCCAATGTGACCTGCTACGAGTGCAAGAAAAAGGGCCACTACAAGTCAGAGTGTCCTAACCTAAAGGAAACTAAAAAGACGAGAAGAAAGAAAGCACTGCAAGCAACCTGGGACGAATATTCCTCGGAAGAAGAAGAAGAGGCACCCGAGTCCAACCTCCTAGCTCTGACCGCCTCAGATAAAGTCGAGACTGAGTCAGAATCAGAACAGGACGACGGCGTGCCGACCTTTACAGAAGACGGCGAAATTAAGGTAACTGGTTTCAATAGATGTCAATTAAGTGAACTAATTTCATTTCTTTCTCGAGATTTGGCAAAAGCCAAACTCCGAGTCGAATCCCTTCGACAGGAAGTAAAACTCCTGAAAGAGGGAGCTGACTCTAAACCCTTAACCGAGAAGGTTCAGGAAGGAACTCCTACTCAAGTTGAAAAAATTGAAAAGGAGAACTCCTCCCTGAAAACTCAGGTTAAGGATCTTAGATCAGCTTTAGAACGATTTACATCTGGTTCCAAGGGTCTTGACATGATCCTTGGAAAACAGAAATCAGTTCTAAATCGATCCGGACTGGGCTATAGAACCAAATCCCGGCAAAGATCTTACTTTGCTGTACTGAATCAGTCCAGAGGTAAAATTCAGGCATGGGTACCCAAACTGTGCCTGAACAAACCGACTGGATCAAATCAGTATTGGATCCCCAAGGACAAGATTCACATCTTGCCTAACCATCACCGTGGCTTTAGTCCAGGGTGAGCTAAACTGAAAATTATATTTATTGTTAGATAAGATATTTGCCTGCAATATGATTGTTTGCTTGTTTATTTAATTTCTGCAATTTACCATGCTTAGACTTAGGCAAGTTTAAGGACTAAACAAACTTAGCTGAAACCTGACAACATAGTATTGGGTGGAGGTGAGATGATAGTACGTTAGGGAAGCCAATTTGGCGGAACTAGCCGAAGCTACCGATCCAAGACCCAAACTAGTGTTGGTGCCCCGGTTAGTTTTGATGTCATCCACCAAGTTAGTTGGGTCCTGTTGGTTTCCTGATCCCTCTGCTAAGTGTGCAGGAGCTTAGGTACGGAGGAAGTCAAGCGTAAGACGTGGCGGACGAGAAGGATTGCGCGGGGAAGTGAGCCGACGGGCTCAGTACAATCCGAGGGACGCGGAAGCTGCGGAAGAGTACACCGGTGGAGCGAGAAGGACGTGCGCGGTGTCCGAGGGACGAGAAGCCGGGAGGAAGGACGCTCGAGGGGCGAAAGGCCGGAGTCGGGTTCGGGTGAGCCTAACTTCGGTTGGCCGGAAATCACCCAGAAGACGAAGAGTAAAAAAGACTAGTCCAAGTGCCCAAAAGAAAAGAAAATGTTATTTAGTGCCAAAGAAGGATCGAACCCGAGACATCAAATTTACACGGTAATCCACTTACCACTTGGGATAAAGGGTGATGGCAGAAATATGTTTCCGATATTACTACTTAGAGATTAGAATAGTGACATGGAAATTCAAACAACCCACACGAGCGGAAAGATAAAGTTTTAATTAAAACTTTATTTCTTAAAAGATAATATTACATTATCTTTTAATCAAATACAATGGATGCAGTTAATCCCATCCAAGATCAACCATCCAGATTACATCCATGGATCAACGACCAAGAGAAAAGTCATCAACAATCAACAATCCAGATTCATTCTCTTAGGCTATAAATAGACTTAGAGGTTTTGTTTTTTTTACAAGTCATTCTTTCTGTAATTTCTTTAAGTCTAAGTGTGCTTCAGTTGTAAGGCTTCTCTGCCACAAGGAGATTTTCTGATTGAGCGTTAACCGTCTTGGAAGCAACGACCAAGTTGCAATCAAGTTTTTCTTAAAGACGAGTGCCCTCTTGTTTTATTTCTTAACCGTCTATTCACCCCCCTCTAGCCGGACCAACCCGATCCTACAAGTGGTATCAGAGCCAGGTTGCCGCAGAAGGACTAACCGCCAACTGCAGCAAATCTCAAGAAGATGGTTGGACCAGTGATATACCCGCCTAAGTTTGAGGGGGAGTTCACGGCATGGAAACGGAAGATGCAGGTATTTTTTGTTACTGATTATGAGTTATTAATTATTATGAAAAATGGCTATGCAGCTCCAAAAGATAATGAAGGAAAGATCAAGGATCCTGACTCCTGGAATAAGAAGGAGCAAGTAGACGCAGTTGCTAACGGAAAGGCAGAATTCCATTTGCTGACCGTCCTCCCAGAGCAAGATGTCAACCGGATCGGTAAGTACGAATCGGCGAAGGAACTTTGGGAAAAGTTTCTCGAACTGCACGAAGGCACCTTGGAGGCAAAGCTGGTGTGACGAGATGTTCTTCGAAACCGACTAACAAATCTCCGGATAGAAGATGGAGAATCTGTTGCGAGATTGCATGCTAAGGTAAAAGAACTAATCACAAGCCTCGAAAATCTCGGAGAAACGGTGACCAACCGCGATGCACAAAGGTATGCGCTAAACGCATTTCCGAGAACCCCGGAATGGACCTCGATAATCGACGCATATTATATTTCAAAAGATTTAGAGGTAAGTACGTTAGAACAGTTATTTTCTATTCTAGAACTTCATGAATCTCGTTTTGTAGAAAAGAACAGAAAAGCAGACAACGTCGCACTGAACACAAGGAAGATCTAACTCGACGAAGAATCTTCAGCAGACGATGAAGAAACAGCACTAGCGGTAAGAAAGTTATATAAATTCATTAATACTAATTGCTCTAAAAAGGTGCAGAGAAAGAAGAAACGCACGATCCGATGTTACAACTGCAACGAGGAGGGACACCTGAAAGATCAGTGCCCCAAACTCAAGAACCAGCCAAAGAAGAAAAAGGCACTAAAAGCTACTTGGGACGAAACTTCGTCAGATGAATCGGAAGCCGAAGAATTCGTTGGACTTGCACTGATGGCAAGTCACCAAGATGAAGATGAAGAAAGTACCTCGGAAGAAAGTAGCAACGAAGGGGAAATCCCTAACTTCGAAACTGACCCGGTAAGTGAGGTATGCCTACTTCCACCTGCTCGAATTTACTCTATACTAAAATCTATGCTAAAGTCGATGAATAAATTAGAAATAGCAAACTCTGAATTAAAAGAAAAATTAGTCACTCCATGCTCATCTGATCTATCTGACCAACTGAAAATAGAGAATGAAAATTTAAAAAATTTAGTAGAAAAATTAGAAAATGATATTGCATGTTTAAGAACTAAAAAGAATTTTTATCCTGAAAATCTGAATTGGTATGTTAAAAATCACAGGGGTCAACTTAGAAAAGTGACCAAGAACTATATTCCTCCTAGATTTTTAATTAACCCTGTAGATAGGAATTTATTTTGGGTTCCAAAATCTATTTTAAGTTGATTATTTTTCTTTCTATTACATATGCGCTTAATTATCTGACATTTTTTTTATATTAGAAAATTTAGTTTGATTAATTGTTACTAAATAAAAATTATATCTCTAACTTTTCCAAATGCATAATCTTGTTGTCTATATATGAAGAATTTTTTTTTGATTTTTTTTAACACGTTTCGAATTTTCATGATTTTATGTTCAAAATTCGAATCTTAAATATTAAAAATAGAAAACAAAGTTATTTTCTCAGATCTGATTTTTCCATGATTTAGATATAATTAAAAGAATTTAATAAAATTTTTATTTGAATATTTGAAGCAATTTTGAATTTTCAAATATTTTTTCTTCAAAAATTCTATTCTGTTGGGTTTTAATTTATTTTTAGACTTGTTGATCGAATTTAAGATTAAAAATTTTTTTGTGCAACCCCATATACCTATCATCATTGTATACAAAATATTTCAGATTTTTTAATTGATATTTCAATTTTCTATAAATATTTTACTAAAATCAGATTTTTATTAAAAAAAAAATCGATAGAAGGATATTTTGACCAGATCCAAATTTTTAGAATCTTTACATCAGATGTTGAATCTGTCAAATGTTTTTTTAAATTTTATAAGTCAATTTTAGAATTTTAAAAATTAAATTTCGAATTACTAAATCAAAAGGTGTTTGATATTAATATTTTTCCTTTCCCTAGTTTCTTTCCCTATTTTTGCTGTGATCAAAGGGGGAGAGTAGCCTAAAGTTCAGGGGAGATG